>CM052547.1:62668637-62684426 GCA_028533065.1 Trachops cirrhosus
AGCATAATCAATAAAATATATTAAAAAAATAAAATGCTACACTAAAAAAATGAAAAGATTTCTAACTCATGTCATGAAAGTATAATGGTAGCACTACTGAATGGATACTCCTAGCTTTCATGTACTCATCAAGAAAACTGTAAGCACATAACTACAGATTTCCTAGATTCCTGAACTAACAAATTGGAGAATATAATAGAAAATAAAACCTTATTCACAAGAATAATCAAACCTGGAAAATAGCTTGTAAAAAGAATGTGAAAAATGAAGAGAACTATAAAACTTTACTCAAGAAATAAATAGATGTCTAGATCAGGTCCTGAATGGAAGTATTAAAAATTGAAAATCAGTAGGTTGGATGAAGAAGAGGATTGAATCAGTGATTTGGAAGACAAGGTAGCAGAAAACAACCATTCAGAGCAGCAAAATGAAAAAGAATGAAAAAAGATTAGAATAGTTTAAGGGAACTTGTATCATCTTACATAAATCATAAAGAAAATGGTAAAACAATGAAATTATTTTTGGTGTGTTAAATCACTGTTACAACACTATGTAATTAAAAGTAATTTCTTTTTCTTTCTTAAAAAAATTCTAATTCAACCAAAAATATATGAAGCAATTCCCATTAAAATGTCAATGAAGTTTTGAATAATTCTAAAGTCTGTTTGAAAGAAGACATTTTATGAGAATTTTTAAGAAAGATTTTTTAAATGAAAGGAAATTTTCCATAATAAAACATTCTATGAAACTACATTAAATGAAGGTAGTGTAATGTTGATATATGAATAGATAATGATGAAGGTCAAGCAACAGATTTAAGTATACATGAAAGGTTTAATATGTGATAAAAGTGTTATTTTGTATGTGTGAATGTAGAATGGAGTATTTAACAAATATGATAGGACAAGTGGCTATTATTTACTGGGACAAAAACCAAAATTACAGCTTTATCTTAAACCTTAAACCCAGAAATAACTTCAAAGTATATCATAGTCTTAAACAAAAAAAATGAATAAAATTAAAGGTGCTAGAACAAAATATATTTAAAAATTTTGACAATCTTTATTTGATGAAAACTTTTTAAATAAGGCAAGAAAACCAAGAGTCATAAGGAAAATGATTCACAGTTGATTATATTTAAAATGGAAAGTTTCTGCATAGCCAAAGGCAGCATGAAGAATGTTAAAAGATGAGTGCAGTATTGGTCCAAACATTTACAAAGTATAGGACACAAAAGGTCAATATGGTAGATAATTTGCAAAGATGGCCATAGTAATTCCTCCCACACCAGTACACTTGCTTCTTTGCAATGTTACTTTGCTGTTCCTGCCATCAGGGGAGACTGTTTCATCTCCCCCAGAATCTGAGCTGACCTAGTGATTTGATTGGCCAATAAAATGTGGCTGAAGTGACTTTGTGCAAGTTCTTTAAGAGGCCTCGCAACTTCTGCTTTTAGTCTCTTGCTGCTGTGAGTTCACCATGTAGCTAGGCCCTGGCTGGGTAGCTCAGTTGGGTGGAGCATTCTCCTGATACATTGGCTTTAATCTCTGGGTCAGCACATATAAGAATCAACCAATGAACGTATAAATGAGTGGAGCAACAAATCAATGTTTCTCTCCCCTTCCTACTTCTCTCTAAAATCAATAAATAAAAAATAAAAAATATATGAAGACATGAAGATTAAGGACCATAATGAGAGACAGGCAAGGTGACAGCCAACACCAAACAGAGGTCATCTTGGACCATCTAGCTCATGTCAGGGCAACAGAAGTCTGTAACCACATGAATAGTCCTAAGACAAGATCAACAGAACCACCCAGGTTAGTCCAGAGAAGCTGCTAACACACAAACTCATGAGCAAATAAAGTGGTGGTTGTTTTAAGTCACTAAGTTTGGGGGTGGTTTGTTATGCAGGAATAGCTATGTGGGTCAGTTATCCATCATTTATAAAGAATTGCAGGGATAAGAGCAAATGGCCTGTTTGGAAAATTGGCAGGCAAGTCACAAAACAAGAAACACAATGACTGTTGACTTGAGTCAGAGCTGGAGGAGTCTAGTTGACGGACTGGAATGAGAACTTGGGCTCCACAGTCAGCCTGCCTGGGCTGAATCCTGGCTCTGCCTCACCACTGCTGTGTGTCCAAGTGCAAGTTACCCAGATGTCTCCAGGTCTCAATTTCTTCATCTGTGAAATGGGTATATAAATACTATCTATCCTAGAGGGTCATTGTAAGGAACCTCACTTTCAGTTAGTACAAATAAAGGTTTCTTTTGCTTCTGTTGCTAAAAATAACTAAGATGAACCTCAGATGTACTCAGAGAAGCAGTGAGTACAAGAAGCCAAGGCGGTTTATTGAATGCAACTAAAGGGATAAAAGGGGTAAAGTGTGCATAAGATGGTATTTAGGACATAGAGAACAAAGGCATTTAGTTACATTTCAGAGTTTGGTTTGTTTTAATGTTACTGTAAAAATAACCAATTTGATGTTTTATAATACATGTTTATAAATACTTGTTTTATGTATACTTGCTTAAATACTGTCTTAATGAGTTCTAGCTTTACTATTTAAAATATATAGAAATTCATGGTTCTAAATCTGACTGAGATTTAGTAGAGAGAAGCACTTATTTGAATTTCAAGTAAAATAGGTATTATTATTACTACTATCTATGGGTTATATATTTTGAGATGTTCTGTCTTTGAAGTTGTTTTTATTATTATTATAAAGACATATGAAAGAACTAATCTGCATATCTGATCAACGTGAGCCAAACTTATTTCAATGAGATAAGATTTCATTCAAAAGTGAATAAAGTTGGTGTCTCTGTGTATCTTATGCAGCTGTTGCAAACAACTATATAATTTCCTATTAGATATTTTAAAATACTGAAAATAGCGCAAAGAATAACATTGTTATTTTCATGACATAACCAATCGAGATAGTGTACTCAAAGCATTTTACTGCCACCCCCTAATAGCACACCTCCAGTACAGAGACAGTCAGAGAGTCAAAGAATCTGTCCCCCAGCATGCCAGAACTAACATTAAAAATCATGTTAGGTCATGTATGTATGTGTGTGTTTATATGTGTGAATGTATATGTGATGTATTAATGTATGTACACATATACATATGTTCATATTTTACACAATAAAATTGTCGAGATGTGTTTGGAAATGTAAATTGTTAAAAGGCTTTCTCTCTTGTAGTAAAAACGATGACTTTTCCAAGCACTTGGAATACAAATATTCTTAAAAGATTTTAACACTGTAAAATAACAAAAACAAATTAAGCAGCTTCTAGCTGTGCAACCTTAGGCAAGTTAGTTAACCTCACTTTTTTTTATGTGTAACAGTGACAACAATAGTACCTAGTTTTTGTGGCATTTTTGTAAGGATTTAAAAAGTTAATATATTGAAAGTGTTAAGAACAGTGTCTGACACACAGAGGCAATTTGCAAATCTTAGCTATTATTATTGTTATTCTTACTACTATTTTATTGGGTGTCCTTGATATGTCTAAGTCACCAGGTCTTAAATATAAGAGTGTATCTTTTCTTAAATGATCCCAAAATGCACTACAATTTGGGTACATAAACCTACCAGTTTGTATTTCTGACTCCAACCTCAAATTTTAGAATTATTAAGAAGAGATTAAAAAAAAGTAGTATAAGGGTTAATTTTTCAGTTGCAAATAATGATTTTAGCAGCTTAAGGTAACAGACCTACTACATTTTAATGGAGTTTAAGATAGGTTAAAATATCCAGTAAACAGAAAGAATATAGCATCCACACTTTCATTTTCAGATACACCTGCTACTAGCAAATTTGCTTTCTGGAGGCTGAAAACAGGCTAATAAATGTCTTTTGCAGACCTCCTCACTTGCTGGAACATACATTCTCCATCTGAATCATAGTACCTTTAGGGAGTCAGAGGGCCAATGAAATAACTTTAGTCAGGAAGACTATAAAACTTTTATAATAACAAATTACAAAACAGAGTAAAATTATGAACTAAACTGCTAAACTCATCATTCTGCCTGGATATGTGCATTCAGTGGACAGAATAACCAAATACTTCTATAAGAAGAACCAAAGATGGTGGGTCAGTAGCTCTTTGGGACCCAAGTTATTCCTAGGAGAAGTACTCTTTCTAAATCCTGCATTTCTTCTGCTCTCCTGGGGCAGTTCTTCAGCGAAAAGCTCTTTGGAGAACGTAATCCACTTCCCCTTTGCAATTCCCACTTCCACCAGCTGCTTCTCTCATTACCTTACTGTTCAGGCAGAAAAGGCTGGCCTCAGGTTCTTCTAATGATAGCAAGCACCTCATAAAGAAACCTGCCAAATTTACTTTTCCATGGAACATCACTATTACAGCTTTTTCATGAGTCCATGAGGAAAGAAAGCATCATGTATAAAATATGACTTCCAGAAATCTTGAAGATATTAAGTATTATTCCTGCATAACTGGTGGGTGTACCAGGCTACAGAATGACAGTATCTTCAGTTTTCCCAAAGGAATCCCTTCACTCTGTCCCTATACCTGTTTGCCCACAGAAGAAGGCAAGAGAACTCCACAACGTTAGGACATTTTCAGAAGTGTCCTAAATTTAACAAAACCTTCAGTTTTGGGGTGCACACCTTTCCATTCCTGGTTTTGCATTTGCGTGCAAAGGTCGCCTTGCTTTAGTCTGTAACACCCCAGCAGAGATAAAACGTGGTGTAAATAATTAAGAGCTTGGAATGTGTGAACTTTGGCAAATTGCTTAACCTCCCTGTGCCTCGTCAATTTTTTTTGCATTTGTAAGGGGATAAGTTATATAGTACCTCATTAAATCAGTTAAATTTTATACAACACTTAAAACAGTAGCATAGTAAGCACTGTTTTAAGTGTTGAAGTGAACGCTCCCTTTAAAAGAAAAGTTTTTCTGCAACAAATTACATAAATAGGTAAAAGAAGGAACAATGATTGAACAATAAATATAATAATACTTTATCTCGACATTGCAGAGCACAGAGCTTTAGAGGGACTAATTTGAGAGGGAGACTTTAAGAGCCAGAGAATTCCCACTGCTTTCTGAGAAAATCCCTGCAAACTTTTACCCATGCCCCAAGTTGGCGGCTGTCACTCCCCTAGACTCAAGGAAAAGCACTTTCGGAGGTAGCGGCAGGAAATCCTTACCTGGGCAATCCTTTATTCGGAAATCGGAACTCAACTTTTGTTTGATGCCCACTCCCCATTTGCGACCATATCCCACCCCCACATCCCCGGAGCTCTTAGCTGAAATCGATCTTTAGAACCACATTTCCATTCCCAAGGCGACCTTCCCAAGTAACCGCGGGCCAAAGCACGGCAGGTGCCTTGACTCCTCGCCCTCCGCTTGGCCAAGATCCCACTCTGGAGCCTCTGGAGATGCCCACGAGAGATATCGGAGGTCTCGGGACCGCGTGCGAGGAGAGGATGTTTGGCTACTCTCCTTGCTCTCTGAAGGGGCAAACTCACCCGGGCTCTTGCTCCCAAACCCAGTTTGGGGATAATATCCTATAAAATCTCCTTCCTCAACCCCCGCCCTGTCCACTCCCAGAGTAATATTACTCGGCCTCTAAAGGGCAACCAAAGCCTGGCAGCACCCCAAAGCAAACACATACATACTCCACACTTGCTCTGCCCATTGCACGCCTCGCACCCCCAGATATCTGACCTGTGGCAGACCTGGAGGAGCGCGTCTGACAGACGGAGCCAAGTCCAGCCTTCCAACATGTTTCCCCGCTCCGCCTCTGCCTAAGAAGGGTTGCCCTGGCAAAACTGCTGCCAAAACAGTTGCTCTCGGGTGGGGCGGGGTCCCATCTCCTCGTATCCATCAAGCACTAGCTCTGAGCCCAGCCACTCGAGTCCCCTCGGCCACGCGCGCCCCTCTCCGGCGACGCACTCACCTGCAGCTGGGTCCGGCTGGAGTTGCCAGTGGCAGTGTCCGACCCGTCCGCGGCTCCGGTGCCGCGCAACACCGTTATGTGCAGCGTAAGCAGCAGCAGCCCCAGCAGCAGCAGCAGCTCGGCCGCTAGGCGAACCATCCTCTTGAGACGCGCGGCTTTAGGACCCGGCGGGGCGGGCGGCGGCGGTGGCGGCGCCGGGAGAGGAGGAGTCGGAGCTCGGGAGCCGGGCAGCGCGGCTCCCGCCTCGGCCCCCGCTGGGGCCCCGCTCCCGGGGCCCGCGGGGCTGGCGCTGGGAGCGGCAGGGCGCGCGGGGCCGGGGGAGCAGGAGCCGCCCCCGCCTCCGCCGCCGCCACCGCACCACGGCGGAGCCACGGCGGGGCCGGGGGCGTCCAAGCCGGTTGCGGAGCAAACCCGGGTGCTTCCCTGCGGCGGTGGGGACAGGGGGCTGCCCGGGACCCAGGCCGGGCCAGGGACCACCCTGCGGGCAGGGGGCAGCGGAGGCGGCGGCGGGGCGGGTGCAGCCGAGTCCCCGAGCGCACATGGGCGCCCCAGATGTGGCCGCGGCGCCGCAGCTGGAACAGGAGCGGCCGCCAGAGGAGCGCCCGGAGGAGGAGGAGGAAGAGAAGGAGGAGGAGGAGGAGGAGAAGGAGGAGGAGGGCTTCAGTGGCGCCCCGGAGTTACCTCCACGCTTGGCTCCCCCGCCCTGAGCCACTCACCGGACGAGCCACCTCCCCTCCTCCCTGGGCTACTTCGGGATGCTGGACGAGACACCCAGCCTCCAAGTGCTAGGGTGAGCTGGCTCCAGATGGGAGCCACAGGTAGACGGGGATTGTCACTGTTTGGAGGTGACTTGGGCACCCCTCTGGGGTCTGCGTCCGCCTGCCAGGATGTGCCAAGAGCGCGCTACCGCTGCTGAAGTCACTGCGGCCTGCGAGTCACGGCCCTTGGGCGCACTGAGGCTCGGATCTGTGGGTGGGTGGGGATGCCTAAGAGAGTTTAGAAACTTTTATTGACAAAGTGGAGCTGGAGTTGTGATAGAGAAGGGAAGGGGCGCAGGACAAGCCAGGTGTCTGTCTCAGACTGTGCACCCCCGTCTGCAGCTGGCGTGCGTGTGTAAGAGGGGGATAAAAAGTCGTTCCAAAAGGATCTTGACACTTGCTCCAGGGCGGTAAGCCGCCTGTCTCCTGAGCACCGCTGCTCCCGCACCCGAGTCGCCTTGTAGAACCTGGAAGGGAGGAGAGTCCGATTCGCTGGGCGTGGGTCTGGTCCAGCGCGCAGGTGTCACGACGGTGGTTAGCTGCTGGGGTCGGGTGCTCCGCGCTCGGGCGCGCGGGAACGCAGGTAGGGCACTAAAGATAATCTCAGCTCTGGCAGTCGCGGGTCTAAGGGTTCATCCCGGAGGCGCCGCTCCCGGAGGGGACCTGTGGGCTGCAGACGCACAGCCGCTGTCCCTGGGCCACCGCCTCATGACCGTTCTGCAGCCTCCGGCTCCCGCGCGCCACTCATGCCTTGCAGAGGTTGGCTGGCGAGAGAAAGGGCTTGGGTCTGGCAGAGGGCGAGGGTTCCTTGCCTCTGATGCAGAAGCAACTGGGTCCGACGGTGGGCTCAGATCACTCCAGTGGCAACGCGCCTTTGCCTCTCTCTGAATCTAGCTGCAGCTCTCGCCCTCCAGAAGTGGCTCCGAGTGGCGGCCCGCTGGCCGTCTGGGACCTTTTATACTGAGCTTCCTCCGCCTAGCTCCAGATTTCCTCCTCCGCTCCTCCCCTGGGCCCGCCCAGCCCTTCCCACCCCACTAGCCGAGCCCTCAGTCCTGGCGTTCCCACACAAGCATTTCGCAAATTTCCAAGCCCTTCTCCCATCCCATGCCCCTGAGATGGACCCTCCTGATTCTCCCTTGGTGACTGGTATTAAATAAATAAACAAACCCCCCTCTCCGCGCCGTTTCTGGCCTCCTCCTCCCTGTGCTACAAACTAAGGAAGGGTTCTTAAATCCACTACCTTCCGACTTCACATCTTTAAGCGCAAGGCACCTCAACTAGGTCTTACCCAAATTAAGACAAGACACACCTTTATCGTCCCCAAAGTTCCACAGGTCACGGTGGCATTCTGCAGAATTTAAATAGCGGTGTTTAAGGCACGGGGTGGTGGTTGAGTTTATTTGGGTCCGGGGAAGGAAGCTCTAGTTGCAGCTTTTAAGATGCCCTCAGCATCTTTAAAATTCTAACCAGCTGTAGAGTCTTAATAAGTTGGCAGCTGTTTATAAAGCACACGATATCTTCCCCTTTGCAGTGTTTGTTTTGGGTGGGAGGATGTTTGGAGGAAGTGCTTGTTTTGGATTTTTGGGCAGTCAGTCCTGTCAGGCATCTTTATTGCGATATCAGGCTCTAAAATGCCAATAATTGTCAACTGAAGCGCTGGCGGAGAATTTGAAACAATAGACTGTCCGTGGTTCAGATGGGAGATCAAAGAGAGGATTCCAGCAGCTTTCAGATCCCACGAGGACCCTCCAGTGTGTTTTCTAATTAGAAGCACTTTGGGGTGGGGGGAGCAGGAGAGTCAGCACATGGATGGAATACATAAATCAAGATGGCAAACTAGAATCCTGTAGAAAGACAAAGTTTAGGGCTGGCTCTAACACCCTCCCGTCCTGCCTGTGGCAGATTGTGAAGTGGGCGCAGAGGGACAAAGGACTTTCCTATTGCCCAAGGCAGGCTGTTCTAAATTAGAATCCAGGCGCTGCTGCGTCCTGTGTTTTCATCACACACAGTCCCCACATGTGAACCTCAACTGCCTCTCCTCTCATCTAAAATTAACATTTTTGGATCTTAAGGAAAAAATAACTTTTAAAAACTCTGGAAAGAAATCCTTGCTGTGAGTGTAAATTCTTATAAATTTGTAAAAGGAGAGTTGAAGATCAAAGTCTTTGTAAGACGTTGTAAAAATCGTAAATTGAATTTTGGGGACAGAAGTCTTTATAAAATGTTGAACAAATGTATGAATAACTGCTATTAAAATCCTTTCACGCTGTGAGATCCAAATTCCAGGTGAGTTTATGTTCTAGTAAGCACACATAACTAGTATCAATAAATGTCCATGCTGTGTGATGAAGTTATCAGACAAAGCTGCCAGCAGTGCTCTGCCTTTGAGGAGTTAGGGAACATAGGCTTACAATTTTTTTTTTGGGGGGGGGGAGAATGACAGGTTTTAATAGCCTAAACAAATTAAGTTTCAAGCACATTTATGAAATCTTACTAATAGCTGATGAAAGTTTTAAACATCCTGCTTCCTTAAGAATTCCCACACCACTGTCTTCATATCTTTATTATTGATCTTCCTACCTAGTAAAATGTCTGATTGCATGTCCATCTTCCCACCAGACATGGATCACCTTTGTGGTAGAACATTCCAGAACACATCTCCTACCCACTACCTACCCTCCACCCCTCCAGTATCCAGTTTTCTTCTTCCTGGGTTCACAGCTGAAGAAACATTTTTCTGCAACACTTGAGACTAAGTAAGACAGTGAAGAGCTCTGTTACTTCTATGTCGGGCCATAAAACTTCCCGAGGGATGTCTACACACAGCTCTCTTCCTTTCTATTTGGCAAAGGGCTCTGAGGTACCAACTCAAAACAGAACTAGTGGACCAGGAACATCTTCATTTAAACTTGCATGGTAAGAAATAAAGCTTTGTTGCTTAAAGCACTGTGATATGGTGAAGTTTGCTATAGCAGCCAGCATTACCTGGCCTGACAAGTAGTGCATTCTTCAAGACAGGGACACCTGCCTCATCATTAACATATTTCTACTTGCTCAGTTAGTGTTTGTTTAATGAATGTAATAAATCTGATCTTTATTTAGACCCTTTTTAATAAATTAACTCTCTTGAGAGTGGTCCTACTAAAAGTGGCTGACCTATGAATATTAACTCTTTGGTCATTTGTACTATTCCCTCACAGATTGTCTTTTATTATTGATTTTTGGCCCCTTTATCTTGCAGAAAAGCTTATTTGACTGGAATATTTGGAGAAAGTGAAAAAAGAAATAACAACCAGCCAGAACATCTATAGTAAATATCATTGAAGAGAACCTTGTGGTCTATTATTGTCAGGATTTTATTGTTTATACTTAATTTTCTTACTAAAAACTGTTGCAGGGCAGCAAAGAGTAGTGTAAGTGCAATCATTAAAATGCAACTTTTTATTATATATATTATACTTTTGAATATATATAAAGATAAAGAGAATAATATGATGAATAATTACATACCCATAACCCAGCTTCAACAAAAAGCAAGACCAATCTTGTCTCATGTATATTATCATACACTTCTTCCCTCTGAGATAATTTTGAAGCAAATCCATGACATCGTATCCCTTCATTTGGCCATATTTCAGTTTGTATCTCAAAAAGGTAATGGTGAACTTACCCCAGTTCAATTAAAATAATTTTAAACACATTAAAATAAAAAAAATCAAACACATGCAGAATGCATATGAGCTTTGAAACAGATTCAAGAAGTCAAAACTAGAGACTTTTTTTCCTGGGTGTAAGAATGATGAGCATTTAGGGATTATGGTGGAGGCTGTTACATGTTCACAAAAACCTGTTTTCTTTTCTTCCTGGACATACTGGTAAACTACATTTCCCATTATCCTGTGCATTTAGATACAGCTATGTGACTGAGTTCTGTCCTGTAGAATGTGGGTAGAAGTAATGTGTGCCATTTCCCTCTCTGCCCATAAAAATGTCCTGTGCATGATCTCTCTCTTTTCACTTTGTCTGCTGGCTGGATGTTTCTGCCCACAGTGGACTTAGATCCATGCCTGGCTCCCAGGAGCAGGGCCCTTACCCCACCCCTATCTCTTCCTAGAACACCATGGCTGGGCTATTGTGTGACTGAGAAATAAACTTTTAGAAACACATATTAAGCCACCAAAATTTTGGGGTTTGTTACAGGAGCTTGCATTACTCTCACAAATATAGGGGATAATGTTCTGTGAGGGAGGAGTGATAAATCTTTTCTTTAGAGGGTCTGATAGCAAAGCTTTTTGTCTTTGTGGGCTTTGAGATCACTATTACCACTACTCAATTCCACTGTTGCTGTTGCAGTGGGAAAGCAGTCAAAGAAAATGCATGAACAAATGGGTGTGGCTCTGTCTTGATAAAACTTTGTGCACACAAACAGGCAGCTGGACCACATGACTCAGTTTGCTGATCCCTGTTCTAACAGACTGACACAAAACACCAGCTCATCTTAGGTGCCATATATGAAGGAATTACTGCAAAGTGGGGTGTATGGATTCCACTTACTAGCCATGTAAACTCTCGGGCAAGTTATTTTACCTCTCTGAATCTGTTTCTTCAGCTCTACCTTGGAACTAAGAATGCCTATCTCAGGCTGTTGTGAAGTTGCAGTACAAGGTGAGCAGTTCCAGTTCTGTCTGTCTGACAGATGAAGGACTCCATATTGTGTGCATGCAGACGGGGAACTTTTATGTCTCATTCACTTCTGAATTCACATAGTAGATGCTCCATAAATATGTATTTGTTCAATGGATGAAACTTTCAGAAAAATGCTGGAAAGTGTAGCTGAAAGGAGCCTTGGAGATAAATTCTGAGCCCTTGAGGAAATATAAACAAACAAAAAGCCTGAGGTGTTGCTCTATTAGAGTCCTTTGAACTATGAAGAACTCACAGTGCTCAGAAGTGAGAAAATTACCACCCTCAGAGGCTCAGAGGAGCTCCTAGGGGTTCTAAGCCCTGAAACAACAGCTGGGCTTGTGGGATACTTGGACCATCCGCTTCCCGATTTTCTAACACACACGCAATACATGTGAAGATTGAGAGGATGCTTGTGGCTCTCTACTTCTCCCTAAAAGCCCCTAAATGTTTGAAGAATCCAAGAGACCCCCAAGTACATGACCTGAAGAGGTTAAAAACCTTTATTCCAGGCCTTCCCAGGCACTGGCTGGATTGGCATGGAAATAGGATTGGCTTTTTGAAAGGGTTCACGATGGGCCTTCCTTTTGTGGCAGGGTCCAGCGTGATATCAAAATATGATGTCATGCTAGTCCACTGACCTCTTCTGCAAATAGCTGTTGCCTGAAGACTTTATCTGTTTCATAAGAAGCTCCTCTTTTGCTTTTACTCTGCTATACTTATTTCAGTGCAAATTCTGTAAAACAAAATTAAATATCAGGGACATGTTATAGCTGGAGGAGAAAAGTGCTAATAATTGCAAGGTTATATGTTATACATTATGTATGTTCTTTTTTTAAAACTCTGACAAACAATTTCTAGACTGGAAGAGAGCAAACTATTCAGTCAGAATTGAATCTCCAAGTTGGAAGGGGCCCATAGAGTTTATCCAGCTTCCTTTTATAGATGAGTAAACTGAGGCCCAGATAATTAAATGGACATTTTCAGTATCTCAGAGGGACTTGGTGGCAGCATCAGGTTTCCCAGCTCCAAGATCAATGTTCTTTCTATTTTTAAAGATAAACTTAAAAAATACATATGTGAAAGAGTACATGTCCTACATTTACAGCTCAATGGAATTTTTACTATTCAAATAAAGAAATAGTGAATTACCAGCACCCCAAAACCTAATTACCCAAATGTTACCAATATTCTGACTTCTATTACCATACATTGGATTTGACTTTAGAAAAAAAAATACAATTTGAATTTTATAGTATATCTCTTTTGTATCTGGTTCTTGTTCTATCATCTATCTCTCTCCCCAACCTTTTATTTTGAAAAAATTCAAACCTAAAGAAAAGTTGGAAGTATAATTGAATGAACACTCATATATCATTGAGGTAGACTGTACAAATGACCAACATTTTTCCTTTCATTACATCAAGGCCCTTTACAAAGTGGATTTGCAGCTTCTCCCATCACAATGAGGTGCATCCACTCTTTGACTCTGCACTGGCCTTGTGTTTGGCTTTGACTAACAATGCAGCACAAAGTGATATCACACAAGTTCTGTGGGCAGCCCTCAAGAAGCCGTGCATGCTTCCATTCTCTCTTTCTGTGTGTGTCTTGGAACTTTGCCACGTCCATGTGAATACCTGCTAGAGGAAAAAAGACAGGTCCTAGTCAAATGCAGCTAGCAACCAGCCTATTTCTAGAATCAGGTCCATCCAGCTGACCTGCTGCTCCTCAGAGATACATAAGGAAACCCAACAGAGATCTCGCAGAAACAACCCAGGTGAGCCCAGCCTAAATAGCGTGATGAATTGGCTGTTGTGTGGGGGTTTGTCATACAGTAAAAACCCATCATTCAAACTTTCAACCGAAATACTTCACTCCAAATATCTCTTCTAAGAATAAAGAGATTCTCCTCCATCATCACAATATAATTAATTATCATGCTCAAGACATTTAATGTCAATGCAATAATATCTAATTTCCAGTCCATACTCATAAAATTTTCTAATTACCCCTACGATATCCTTCTATCCAGAATTCAGATGAAAATTATTTACTGCATTTAAAAATTGAGATATAATTGACTTATTATATTAGTTTTAGGTATATAACAATGATTCAATATTTGTATATATTGCAAACTGACCAGCACAATGTCTAGTTAACATCCATCATCATACAATAGTTATAAATTGTTTTCTTATGAGAATTTTTAAGATTTAACCTTTAAAGAACCCTCAAGTATACAATACAGTATTATATAAATATAGTCGCCATGCAGTATGTTATGTCCCCATGATTATTTATTTTGTAACTGGAAGTTTGTACCTTTTGACTACCTTACTTATTGCATTTAATGGTCATTGTCATGTCTTTTTATGTTTGTCTTAAATAGTCCCCATCTCCTCCCCACATTTTTCTTTTGGTCTTTAGTGCCATCGACATTTCTTAAAAAGTCTAGGCCAGTTGATCTTGCAGAATACCTTCAGTTTGTACTTGTATGATTGCTTTTCCAGGATTAATTTTGGACCATGCACTTGGGGAAGGATTCTATCTGGATATTTCTCTGTGTGTCACATCACAGGGTCCCATAACAACAATTTGGGAACTCACTTTCAAGGTGCAGAAACCTTGAGTCATTTTTATGGGGTTAAACGGGAAGAGTTTTTAACTGAAAATATGTTTGTGTGTTATATGTTTCATATGTGGAAAGAAAGAACATGTAATTTCTGACAATCTCCTCCACTTTGTTCTAAGTTGTCAGTCTTGTCCAGTTTCCTCTGGACAGTGGGCTGTGGCTATAGTAGGGGGTGACTTTCCTCTCTGAATCAGTTATTTTTTAATTTGCTCTCATCCAAAGCCATTATCAATTCATTCTTAATAGTTTAGTCTTAAATTCTCTCTCTCTCTTTTTTATTTTGTTAGAAAGACAGGATTAGTCTGGAAAGGAAAAACAAATTTGTTATTCATCTCAATTCCCTTGAGTGATTTAAAAATAGTCAAATCTTAGCTTTATGATGCATTTTTAAATGCAACTCATCTAAAAATACCTAGGGAAATTTAAAAAATAAACCACACACACACAGTCAAATGAAGGAAAAAAATGAACAGTTTGGAAATGTTAACTCTTTTCACAACTAAAGAGTAGTTAAAATAATCTTTTCAATGGCTTCAAGTGGGATTATATCTGAAAGAGAGCTAAAACTGGTAAATTTGCATTCAGAAGTGAATTTAATGACAGGAGTTCTTCAGCAGAGAAAGATCAAACTGACAATTTTAAGTGCCACATCAGAGATGTCTCCACTCAAAATAGTTTTGCAACTGACTGGTTCTCACATCTTTACTAATAAACACAAGATCTCATCACCAATGCTTGTGGCAGGGTTTCACAATGAGTGGGGGTAGAGTGCCTCATTTGTGAGCCAGATGTGTCTAAACTGAAATATGAAGATTCTCACTTGGAAAACTCTAAACAGGATGGTGAAAGTTAGATGAGAAATAGTATGTAAAAGAATAAGCGTAAAAAAAGCTGTTTACATATTTTTGGAGCTCAAATTTGGGTGGTTGTTATTTTACAAAGGTTGGGATTTTTCTTTATTTACCTGGTGTTTAATTTATTTCTGAAATCATAGTTCAATATTATCCATAAGCAGCAAACAAAAAGTAGTTTTTTGGAATAAACATTTAATTGTTGGGGATATGAATGCCAAATAACACTGTACAGGGATGTTTTGGTTACTCACAAAGATTAAAGGATTCCCATACTTTATTGGTGTGTATGAGTAAACAATGTGACGGTGATATGAGGCACAATGGTATTGAGAAAAATTTTATATATGTATTAGTCAGGGAAAAAAACGTTGGCTGCCATAATGAATGGTCACCAAAATCTCAATGGCTTAACAAAATAAAAAATTATTTCTTGCAAGTTTGAATATTTTAGTCTCCAAGGGAAGTCTTCCTGTTATTAAGGGGCCCCTGGTTCTTTTATTTATTGGCTGCGCATTTTCCAGAACCTTCTTCAGCATACTAAGGAATAGAGAACAGTATATGGAGGCTTGCTTAGGAAGCTTTAAGGTCAGACCATGTGACTTTGGCTTGAACTCTGTCACATGGCCCAGCCAACTGCAAGAATGGCTGGGAAATACAGGATTCCTGTATGCTTAGAAGGAAAATAAAATGGGTATGTTGAATGCACAGCTCTTTTTCCTTACTGAATCATCTCTGCCAAAACACCACTCATTTTCTTTTTTTTCTTTTCTTTTTTTATTTTAGTTTATTCAGTACAGTTTCTATCCTTTATTTCCATTCCAGCCTGCCCACCCATTCCTCCCCTCCTCCCTCCCCTTTCCAAACCCCCTACTTTTGTCCATGTGTCCTCTATATTTGTTCCTGTAAACCCTTCCCTTCTCCCCTG
>CM052547.1:62684526-62703641 GCA_028533065.1 Trachops cirrhosus
GAGCTCCTTCTTTCTTTCAGCTGCATAGAATTCCATTGTGTAAATGTACCATAGTTTTTTGATCCATTCATTTACCGATGGGCACCAAAACAGCCTGGTATTGGCATAAAAACAGTCACATAGACCAATGGAACAAAATAGAGAGCCCAGATATATCCCCAAATCTCTACGGCCAATTAATATTTGACAAAGGGGGCAGCAACATAAAATGGAGTAAAAACAGCCTCTTCAACAAATGGTGTTGGGAGAACTGGACAGCTACATGCAAAAACAAAACAAAAACACCATTCATTTTCACCAGTATGTGAAGAAAAAGGTATAATGTCATGAATGGACCAGAGCAGGGACCAACATATCCTTTCTGTAAGGTCTGGAGAGTAAACATTTTCAGCTTTGTGTGACAAGAAAACAATTAAGAACATCATGTATATAATAACTACTTATAGTATTCTCATTTTAAACATAAATGTCATTTTTAGCTCAGGGACCATACAAAAAAAAAAGACAGTGTGCTGGGTATGGTGTGGGGCCATCATTTACTGACCCCTGGAATAGAGAAATACTAACAGGAAATACTTGGTGCTGCACAGTTTTGTTTCACAGATTCTTTCCTAAGGTGATTTTGACTTTGGTTGAGATTTTTCAAATGACCATTTGTGTCCAATTATATGAGAATATAGACTTAATTGATGTTATGAAGATTATTTAGAATAAAACAACAGTTACATTCTTAGGCTGTAGCTAAACAGAAAATAGAGAGTAGGTTATATTTTAAAATAGTAAACCAACATGTCATTATAAGAGTTCATTTCTGCAACATAATCCATCGTTTTATCATGCTATTTTTTTCAGTCCACTTTATTTTTAATAACTATTTAATGAGATTCATCTAGTTCTTCAGTTATCTCAATTAAAGACCCAGTTTCTGGACAAGATGGAGGCATGGTGGATACACTTTGCCTCTTCCTACAATCAAAAGAAGGACAACAAATTTAAAAACAAAAGAACAACCAGAACTGACAGAAAATCGAACTGTATGGAAGTCGGACAAACAAAAAGTTAAAGAAGAAATATCCATCCAGACTGGTAGGAGGGGTGCAGAGGACTTGTGGCAAAGTGGTGGCTTGAGGACCTGGGCAGATGAGGCAGTGGCTGGAGGAGCAGGTGGTCCCACATTTGCTTGCAGAAAAACAGGGAGGAACAACTGGGGACTGAGACAGACCACGCAGCCCAGGTTTCTAGTGCGGGGAAATAAAGCCTCAAAACCTCTGACTGAAAATACCTGTGGGGGTTGTGGTGTCAGGAGCAACTCTCAGCCTCACAGGAGAATTCTTTGGAGCGACCCACAGGGTTCCAGAATGTACAAAAACCCACCCACCTGGGAATCAGCACCAGAAGGGCCTAATTTGCTTGTGGTTAGCAGAGGAAGTGACTGAAAGCCAGCCAGAGCCGAGCAAGTGGCATTATTCCGTCCCTGACCCCTCCTCCACATAGAGTGCCACAACTTGCAGAGAGGTGGGTTGACCCGACCTGGAGAATACCTAAGGCTCCACCCATTACAATGTTCACAGGTGTGCTGAGACAAAAAAATGTGACCCAAACAAAAGAACAGATCAAAGCTCCAAAAATAGAACTAAGTGATGAGGAGATAGCCTACCTATCAGATTCAGAGTTCAAAACACTGGTAATCAGAAGGCTTACAGAAATGGTTGAGTACAGTCCCAAAACAGAGGAAAAAGTGAAGGCTATGCAAAATGAAATAAATAAAAATATACAGGGAACCAACAGTGAAGGGAAGGAAACTGGGACTCAAATCAACAATTTGGAGCAGAAGGAAGAAATAAATGTTCAGCCAGAACAGAATAAAGAAACAAGAATTCAAAAAAGTGAGGAGAGGCTTAGTAGCCTCTGGGACAACTATAAATGTCCCAGCATGTGAAAAATAGGGGTGCCAGAAGGAGAAGAGGAAGAGCAAGAAATTGAAAATTTATTTGAAGAAATAATGAAAGAGAACTTCCCCAATCTGGCAAACGAAATAGACTTCCGGGAAGTCCAAAAAGCCCAGAGAGTCCCAAAGAAGTTGGACCCAAGGAAGCACACACCAAGGCACATCATAATTATATTACCCAAGATTAAAGATAAGGAGAGAATTTTAAAATCAGCAAGAGAAAAACAGATGGTTACCTACAAAGGAGTTTTTATAAGACCATCAGCTGATTCTCAAAAGAAATTTTATAGGGAAGAAGGGGCTGGAAAGAAGTGTTCCAAGTCATGAAAGGCAAGGACCTACACCCAACATTACTCTATCCAGCAAAGCTATCATTCAGAATGGAAGGGCAGATAAAGTGGTTCCCAGATAAGGTCAAGTTAAAGGAGTTCATCATCACCAAGCCCTTATTTTATGAAATGTTAAAGGAACTTATCTAAGAAAATGAAGATAAAAATATGAAGAGTAAAATGACAACAAACTCACAGTTATTAACAACTACACCTAAAACAAAAACAAACTAAGCAAACAAGTAGAACAGGAACAGAATCACAGAAATGGAGGTCAAATGGAGGGTTATCAGTGGGGAGGGGGAGAGGAGAGAATGGGGGAAAAGGTACAGGGAATAAGAAGTGTAAATGGTAGGCACAAAATAGACGATTGGGGGGAGTTAAGAATAACATAGGAAATGGAGAGGCCAAAGAACTTTATATGTATGACCCATGGATGGGAACAAAGGTAGGTGGATGCTGGTGGAAGGGGAAGTTTTCCTTCATTATCTGTTCAAATAAGTTTTTAATTTCTTGCTGTTGTTCTTCTCCTTTTGGCACCCCTGTAATTCAGATATTGGAATGTTTCAGGTTGTCCCAGAAGTTCCTAAGTGTCTCTTCAGTTTTTTTAAACTCTTATTTCTTCATTCTGTTCAAGTTGGATGTTTATTTCTTCCTTTTGTTCCAAATCATTTGAGTATGGTTTCCTTCCTGTCACGTTTGGTTCCCTGAATATTTTGTTTTATTTCACTTTCTATATCCTTAATTTGTTCTTTCATTTTGCAACCAAGCTCAATCAGTACTGTGAGCATTTTGATTACCAGGACTTTAAATTCTCTATCAGATACGTTGGCTATCTCCTCATCACTTAGCTCTCTTTCTGAAGTTTTGCTCTGTTCTTTCACTTTGACCCTATTTCTTTGTCTTGGAGCATCTGCTAAGTTTTAAGGGGATGGGGCCATAGGTATTCAGCAGGGCAGGGCAGCCTTCCTTGCTATGCTGAAGCACTGCCGGTGGGGGAGGGACCAGAGAGGGAACAATGCAGCTCGCCTGCTCGGCTCTAGCCCCACTTTCCAATGAACTCTGGTGTGAGATTGGGAGTTTCTCCCACCGCAGCAACGCCATAGTCCACAGTGAGCTCTCAGTCTCAGTTTCCCACTCAGTCAGCCCCAGCTGTGTGGTCTGCTGCCTCACTGGGGGTTCTCTCCATCCACTGTCTTACTAGTCTGGTTGTTTTGGTTGACTGTATCTTTAATTCCTTGGTTGTCAGAGTTTCATGCACTTTGATTTTCTGGTTGTTTATTAATTTTAGATTTGTTTTTATTCTCCCTTTGGTTGTGCTAGGAAGTGAAGGGTTTCTACCTACACCTCCATCTTGGCCAGAACTCCCCTTTGCCCATTTTTTAATTGGGTTGTTTGTCTTCCTGAAGTGGAGTTGTGTAAGTTCTTCATATATTTTGGAGGTCAAATCTTTGTCTGAGGTATTGTTGGCAAATATTTTTTCCCATATGGTCAGTTCCCTTTTCATTTTACTGCTGTTTTCTTTAGCCATGCAGAAGCTTTTTATTTTGATGAAGACCATTTGTTTTTTCTTTCCTTTATGTCCCGTGATCTAAAGGCATATCAGAGAAAATATTACTGCATGAAGTATGTAAGATTTTCTGGCCTATTTTTTCCTCTAGGACTTTTATGGTGTTGTGACTTATCTTTAAGTCTTTTATCCATCTTGAGTTTATTTTTGTGTATGGTGTAAGTTTGTGGTCGAGTTTCAGTTTTTTACATGTAGTTTTCCACATCTCCCAACACAAGGAGAACATACAGAGGGCCCGGAGACATATGAAATGATTCTCAGCATCACTAGTCATCAGAGAAAGGCAAATGAAAACCACAATGAGATACTAGTTCATTCTGGTCAGAATGGCCATCATAAACAAATCAACAAACAACAAGTGCTGGAGAGGTTGTAGAGAAAATGGAACCCTAGTACACTGTTGGTGGGATTGCAGACTGGTGCAGCCACTGTGGAAAATAATATGGAATTTCCTCAGAAAACTAAAAAGGGAACTGCCTTTTCATCTGGCAATTCCACTGCTGGTATTATACACTAAGAATCCTGAAACACCAATTCAAAAAACCTATGCACCCCAATGTTCATAGCAGCACAATTTATAATGGGCAAATGTTGGAAGCAACCTAAGTTCCTCTCAGTAAATGAGTGGATCAAAAAACCAGAGCATATTTACATAATGGAATACCATGCAGCAGAAAGAAAGAAGGAGCTCCTACCCATCACAAGAGCATGGATGGGTCTGGAGAGGGTTGTGCTAAGTGAAATAAGCCAGAAGATGAAAGACAAATACTACATGATCTCACCTATAAGTGGAGCCTAATCAACAGAACAAACAAGCAAGCAAAATATAACCAGAGACATTGAAATAAAGAATAAACTGACAGTAATCAGAGGAGAGGGGGGAAAAGATAATGGGGGAAATGGGAAGGATTATCAAAGAACATGTATAAGGGACGCATGGACAAAGCCAAAGCAAGGTAGGATCAAGGGTGGGAGGTGGGCATGTGCAGGACAGAGGGGAATCTCGGGGGGAAAATGGAGACAACTGTATTTGAACAACAATAAAAAATAAATAAAATAAAGAAACACATAAAAAAAGACTCAGATGTTACTTTTTTCTTTGCTCATCCTTTTCTCTTTGTTTTGGACTGGTTACTTTTCCTGGATATTGTATAACTGGGTAATAATATTAAGCAGAAACTAGAATCACGTAATAGTCCAGGCAAAGCCACATGAGAGGGTGTCTGTTTGGTCTGACCATATCAATCCTGACTCATACTACGGTGAGGGGTGAGATTTTATATATCATTTATTTATTTTATTTATTTTTTATTAATATATTTTTATTGATTATGCTATTACAGTTGTCCCATTACCCCCTTCATTCCCCTCCACCCTGCACAGCCTCTCCCACCCACATTCCCCCCTTTAGTTCATGTCCATGTGTCATAAGTTCTTTAGCTTTTACATTTCCCATACTATTCTTGCCCTCCCCCTGTCTATTTTCTATCTACCATCTATGCTACTTATTCTCTGTAACTTTTCCCCCCTCTCCTCCTCCCACTCCCCTGTTGCTAATCCTCCATGTGATCTCCATTTTTGTGGTTCTGTTCCTCTTCTAGTTGTTTGCTTAGTTTCTTTTTGTTTTTGTTTTAGGTGTGGTTGTTAATAATTGTAAGTTTGCTCTCATTTTACTATACGTGTTTTTTATCTTCTTTTTCTTAGATAAGTCCCTTTAACATTTCATACAATAAGGGCTTGGTGATGATGAACTCTTTCAACTTGACCTTACCTAAGACGCACTTGATCTGCCCTCCCTTCTAAATGACAGCTTTGCTGGATAGAGCAATCTTGGATGTAGGTCCTTGCCTTTCATGACTTGGAATACTTCTTTCCAGCCCCTTCTTGCTTGTAAGGTCTCTTTTGAGAAATCAGCTGACAGTCTGATGGGAACTCCTTTGTAGGTGACTGTCTCCTTATCTCTTGCTGCTTCTAGGATTCTCTCCTTCATTTTTACCTTGGCTAATGTCATGATGATGTGCCTTGGTGTGTTCTTCCTTGGGTCCAACTTCTTTGGGACTCTGAGCTTCCTGGACTTCCTGGAAGTCTATTTCCTTTGCCAGATTGGGGAAGTTCTCCTTTATTATTTGTTCAAATAAGTTTTCCACTTGCTCTTCCTCTTCTCCTTCTGACACCCCTATAATTTGGATGTTGGAATGTTTAAAGATGTCCCGGAGGTTCCTAAGCCTCATTTTTTTTGAATTCTTATTTCTTCATTCTTTTCTATGTGGTTGTTTCTTTCTTCCTTCTGGTCCACTCCATTGATGTGAGACCCATCTTTCATTCCATCACTATTGGTTCCCTGTGCATTTTTCTTCATTTCACTTATTGTACCCTTCATTTTTTCATCTAGTTTGTGACCAAAATCAACCAGTTCTGTGAGCATCCTGATCATCAGTGCTCTGAACTGTGCATCTGATAGGTTGGCTATCTCTTGGTCACTTAAAAGGATGGGTTCTGGAGTTTTCAACTATTGTTCTGTTTGAGTCATCTCTCTCTCTCTCTTTTTTTTTTTGGTCTGGTCACACCTGTAACGTATGAGGGGCAGAGCCTTAGGTGTTCAGCAGGGCAGGGCACCCCAGTGGCTGGGTTGTGACACCATATGTGGGGGCGGGGTCCAAGAGGGACCAATGGTGCTTGCTCCACTCTCTGCTGATTTCAGTCCCTTCTGCTGCTTCCCCGGAGTAAACTGGGCCTGTCTGGTGCCAATTCCCATGTGGGTGGGCTTGTGTACCCCGTGGGACTTTCCAATGACCTCTCATGTGAGGCTGGGAGTCTCTCCCTGTGTCTCATCCCCCACAGGTGTTTTCAATCAGTGCCCCTAGGCTCTATTTCCCAGCGCTGAGATCCTGGGTCATGTGCAGTGCCTTGCTTCACAATTGCCACCTTGCTGGTTCTGCAGGTTGCCACCCCTCATCTGGGGTCTGGCAGCCACTGCTTGTGCACCCAGGGTCTGCCCACTGCGGTCTTGCACGCCCCGGTTGCCATGCATGCCCAGGTTGCATTGCGCCCCAGTTGCCTTCCGCATCCCGTCCCAACACTCTCTGCTCTCTGCTCTGCTACCTGTGCCTGGCTGCCTGACTCTGCCCCTCCTATAGGTCTGGATGAACATGTCCATTTTAACTCCTTGGGTGTCTGAATTCCATGCAGTTCAATTTTCTGTCAGTTCTGGTTTTTATTCTGTTTCTAAATTGTTGTTGTCCCTGTCTCGATTGTGCGAGGAGGCACAGTGTGTCTACCTATGCCTCCATCTTGGCTGGAAGTCCAGATTTTATATATCATTTAGATGAAGTAAATATAATAAGGAAAAGGAAGCATTGCAAAATGTGGTTTATAAGATTTTATTAATGAATAGAAGATATCTATTGTGGCTTTTGATTTTTTTATTAAGCATTTTTGTGATTGAGTAGTATGTTTTCACTGTTAAAAATATAGAAAATTATAAAAAAATTGAAATTATAGATATATTTATCACCTAAAGATGATCCCTATTAGCCTTCTGGTGTAGTTCTTTTTATATACATACACACATGCACCAAACACATATACATAGTTCACATACCTATTTAGACATTTTTACATAGTTTGGGGACATAATAGAAACCATATTGTATATGGTGATTAAGAATCTTCTAAAAGAAAACTTCTAATGGCTGCAATATATGATCTTATATAAATATATCATAATGTATTTAGCCTAACATCTATTTTTGAGCACTTACATTGTACAAAATTTCCTTAATTAAAATAACATTGAGAGAGGTATACCCAATGAAATGAGTGCTTATATCAACAAAAAGATGTGTAAGAATATTCATAGCAGCTTTATTCTTAATAGTCTACAGCTGGAAACATTCTGAATGTGTATCAACTTTAGAATGGATAAACAAATTTTGATATATCCATACTAATCATCAATCGGAAAGAACAAATCACTGGCTGCTGCATGTTAACAATACAGATGATTCACACAGATATAATGTTTAATATAAAAAGTAGATACAAAGGAATACAATCTGCATCATTCCATTTATATCAACAAGCACAAATACTCTAAGGTGATGAAAGATCTTGGGAGGGGCATAGACTGGGATAGGGCCCAAAGAAATCTTCAGAATACTAGAAGTGTTCTATATTTTGAACTGTGTGCTGGTACATATATATGTAAAATTTAATTGAGCTGCACACTTCATTTAAGACTTGTGTGCTTTCTGTAACTTGTACCTCAATAAACAGATATGAGAATAATAATACTCTGTGATACATCTTTGAAGATAGGTTTTAACCACATCGCCTATAAATTCCTTACTATAAGGAATTCCTTACTGAGTACCCATGTGTGGCAGGTAAAAATAGGGAGGGATATCTAGGAGTCAGGGGTCCCAGCCCCAAACCAGACCCCCACCCCCCAACCCAGAATTTCAGCTCCAGGAAAAGAAGTCTCCATAACTTCTGGTTGTAAAAACCAGCAGGGATTGAGGCTGTGGAAAACAGAAACTTCTGGAGTCCCAGGAAGTTCCTCTAAAAGCCACCCTGTACACACACACACACACACACACACACACACACACACACACACATTCAGACTCACTCCCTCTGAGCTCCAGTGCCAGGGCCTGAGATTGAAAGGCACCAGAGGCATGTGGGGAGGAACTGAATTTTCTGGCATCAGGGCAAGAGCTGGTGGCAGCTTTCTCCTAGAGAGAAGTGCTGGCGGAGGACATTGTTCCTTTTCCTGAGCCCTCCCCCGACAGAGCCAGCAGGTTGGCGCCATATCTGAGACTCCATCAACCTGACTCACACTGTTTGCCCTGCCCTGGTAATTCCCTGAGGCCCTGCCCACCCGTTTCAGGCCTACCCAAGCTGTTTCCAGTGGCTTTTCCATATTAATGTCTTGTGTTGGCCCATGCTTCAGATTTTCTTAAATTCTCTCAAACAAGAAGCAACTGGCTTCCACAAGCCCTATACCTCTTGCTAAGTTGCCCCAGATCCAGCACAAGTAGCACCCATCTGCATATCGCTTTGTAGCTAATGCTGTGTGACCCTAGATAGAATACAGGCAGTGGCTGACCTTGGATGTGCCAACAGCAGTCAAGTCTCAATGATAGGAAGAGGGTATACACAGCCCACACAGTGGGCACACACTGAGTATCCACTGGGGTAGTAGGGGAGGATGTGCAAACGGGCCCTATAGGACATCTACTACATTAAGTCATTATGTCAAGCCTGGGAGACATAGTAGCTCTACATAATACATAAAAACAAACACAGGGAGGATGCCAAAATGAGGAGACAAAGAAACATGGTCCAAATGAAAGAATAGATCAAAACTCCAGAACTAAACAAAATGGAGAAAGGCAATCTATCAGATGCAGAGTTCAAAACACTGGTTATAAGGATGTTCAAGAAACTTAGTGAGGACCTCAACAGCATAAAAAAGATCCAGGTAAGCAACAGTAGAGTGGATGAAGCCTAGAATCAAATCAGCAATTTGAAGCATAAGGTAGCAAAAAACAACCAATCAGAAGAGCAAGAAGAAAAAGAAGCCAAAAAATGAGGACAGTGTAAGGAGACTTTAGGACATCTTTAAGCATAGTAACATTTGCTTCAAAGGGGTGCTGGAAGGAGAACAGAAAGAGCGAGAAATTGGATATATATTTGGAAAAAAAATAATGAAAGAAAACTTCCCTAATTTGGCAAAGGAAATAGATACGCAAGTCAAGGAAGCACAGAGAATCCCAAACAAGGTGTACCCAAAGAGGCCTACTCCAAGACACATTATAATTTAAATGCCAAAGTTTAAAGATAAAGAGAGAATCTTAAAAGCAGCAAGAGAAAAGCAGTTATTTACATAAAAAGGAGCCCCCATAAAACTTCCAGCTGATTTCTCAAAAAAACTTTTGCAGGCTAGAAAGGATAGGCAAGAAATATTCAAATTGTTGAAAAGCAAGGACCTACAAACAAGATTATTCTACCCAGTGCAACTATCATTTAGAATCAAAGGATAGATAAAGAGCTTCCCAGGCAAGAAAAAGCTAAAGGAGTTCACCATCACCAAACCAGTGTTATATGAAATGTTAAAGGGTCTTCTTTAAGAAGAAGAAGAAAAAAATATGAACACTAAAATGGCTATAAATATATATCTGCCAACAAGTGAATCTAAAAAATGAAATAAATAAGCAGAACAGAAATAGAATCATAGAAATAGGGAACATTTTGATGGTTGCCAGATGGGAGGGGAGCTTGGGGAAATGGATGAAAAAGGTGAAGGGACCAAGAAATACAAATTGATAGTTACAGAATAGTCATGGGAATGTAAAGTACAGCATAGGGAATAGAGTAGCCAAAGCACATGTATGCAGGACCCATGGACATGGACAATGGTATGGGGATTGCCTGAAGGAGTGGGGGATGTTGGGTAGAGGGAGGCAATGGGGGAAAAACTGGGACAACTGTAATAGCATAATCAATAAAATACAATTAAAAATACTTCTTTACTTTCTGTAACTTGTACTTCAATAAACAGAAATGAGAATAAGAATACTCTGTGATACATTTTTGAAGATAGGTTTTGACCACATTCCTTATAAATTCCTTTGTATAATCTCATACATCTTAAGAAAATGCTATTTGGAATTAAACAGTATATTTTTTTTCCAGAAGTCTTCTTTGCACTTCATATAAGTTTCAACTTAATCCAGTGTTGAATATTTGAAATCTGAATTCAAAAGTCATTGTAATTAAAGATGATGTTCCAAGACTGAAGTTTATAAAAAAGATTCACAATAGAATTCTTCATCTTGTAAAATTTTCTACTGCAACTGAATTATGATACAATTAATAAGCAATTGTTTTATGTATCCAAAGATGCTGTTAATTTATGGAGTGAGATAATATTCATTCCATAATACATTAACTTTATATGTAAATACTCCATATATTAAACAGGTTTCTGCTGTGATAATGTTGCTTAACAAAAACACCAAAATTTCAGTGGATTACCACAATAAACATTTTAATTCACACTCACAAACCTGCAGATCAGCACTGATGAGACTAATTTTGGCAGGTCCAGGATGGACTATGATCAGTTGCAAGTCTGTTCCCCATGTCTGCATTCAAAGACTAAAGCTAACAGAACACCTACATGAAGTTCATGGTGGAAAGAGGAAACTCCAAAAGGCCTGCCCCAGCTACACAGGCACATTTAAAAGCTTCAGCGCATGTCACATCCACTTACATCCTATTGGCCAAAGCACTATGGTTAAGCCCAACATCAGTGTATTGGGGATGTGGAAGACTGGGGTGAGTGCACTCCATCTTGTATTAGTTATTACTGCTGTGTAATAAATAACCCTAAAACTCATTGCTATAAAACTATTCAAATTTATGATTTCTCACAAGTCTATAAGTTGATTGGGGTGGCTTTACTCATCTAGGATGGTCTTACTCATGCATCTGTGGTCAGTTGTCAGATGGGCTGGGGACTGGTTTATCCAGAGTCACCTTAACTCTTTTCCATGTGGTGTCTCATTCCCCAGCAGGCTAGCTGGGACTTGTTCTCATAATTGTGGCAGGGTCCAAAAGAGAACGGAAGCCTAGAAGCTCTTGAGTCTAGACTCAGAACATGTACAATGTCACTTTTGCTGCATTCTGTTGTCTAAAGACTGAGCTGGGCTCAAAATGTGAGCAAAGTGGCTGTACCACCTGATGGGAAGAGCTGCAAAGGCACATTGCAGAGGGTATCGATAAAGGGAAGAACAGGAAATTGTGACTGGCTTGGTAATCTTCCATGCTGACTATAGGGTAGTTTGTAAGTGTAAAGAGAAACGGAAAATCTGGATTTTAAATAGAAGAAAAAATATTTCAACTTTGTTAAATTGGTTTCAACTTGCTTTCTTCTAACAGAGGAGAAAAAAACTATACTGCATTGCTTGTCTTATTTTAGGATACCACTGTGTGCTTTTCAAAAACATTAAGTTATCACCAGATTATAGGTTTTGTCTACTTAGGCTCATACTGAGATCTTGAGGAAATTGTTCACCAGTGTTCCTTATGATAGCAGAGGAAGGTGGCATGTAATACTTTGTCTAATTTGATTCTCTATATTTTCAGTGCTCATTATTCAATTAACTGTAGAAGGAAACTGCATGATCAGAGAAACTGATACTAGAGTAAGGTTTAAATGAATAAAATTGTGTAAATAGGGTGTGCTTTTAGTATCATTTCTTCCATTTCCCCCCCCAAGCCTTTCATTTTTCCCTTGGTTGTCTTTGTGGGGATCACTGGTGGACTGCATTATTTTTCCCAGTTCTTTAGTAAAGTGTATTTTACTACCCCATTGATATTAAGTTTAGCCATGTGACTTGTTTGGGCTTGTGGCATATGGGTCAGCAATGGTGTATTTGTTATGAGGCTGGGCCTTAAGAGATATTGTGTGTTTATTCTCACTTTCTTGTGCCTCTGCCCAGGTCAGCTACTGTTCTGAGAAGGATGAGAGATGTGTGGGGAAGAACTGGACCCAATTTCCAGCCTGGGTCCAAGGCTAGCTGGGTCCGGCCTATGTCAGCCAATCCCCCACCTGCTCCACAGATGTGAAAAAATGATTACTGTTTTAAGCCACTGAGTTTTAGGGTGATTATTGTTAACTACTGTTAACTGATTCCTAAAATTTCCAGAATGACCTAAATTGTTTGTCTGTGACTCAGGTTCACATTTATAGACACAAACCTGAGTAAACAAATTCTATGTGAAACTATATAGTTAGAAGATATTCTTATCTCATCTTTATAATTTGCCATATCTATACAATTTCTTCATTATTATTAACTTAATCTTTTTGACTTAATTTCAAATCAGTCATTTAAATCAACATTTCCACTGATCTTTATCCAAGCAATACTGTTCATGAAATTAAAAGTTTGATGTGTTATTATATTTTTCACATCTATATACCTGAGTCTATCTATCTGCATCTGTTTGTGTCCCTATGTTAAGCCTTCCTCCCATATGGCCAAATCTGAATCTACTTTAGCCTGGTAAACTCCACTAGCTGTACCCTGATGACTCCCTGAAACCCTGCCCCACCAAAAATTTCTTCAGGCCCTAGGAAGGGGGCAGCTGGCCTTGGTATACCTTAAGACTTTTGCCAAGTGTCCCCAGGCCAAGCGTTGATGCCAATATAAATCTGTATTAGCCTGGTGAACACCACTTGTCCCACCCTGGTAACTCCCTAAGACTTTATCACCCAAGTCACATACAACTCAGTGCTCTTTCTGTAGCTGAGCCTTATGGGAAGCTGGCAGGTGACAGCAGGTCTCTGTGTGCCTTTGATCATTTGCTTACCTGCTCCAGCCCTGGTACTAGTGGTAGCCAGCATTGGTTGGCTCTTCCCACATGCATTCAGGCCCAGAAAAGACAGCTAACAAATGTTGATTGCTTTGTAATTCCTAACAGGTAGCCCTGAGCCAGTCACAGGCAACATCTGACATTTATCTCCACCAGTCCCTCCTGAGAGGCACCTGAACCAACACACCTGGTGGTTGGCTTAAGACCACAATAGACCGCCACCTGTTTAGCTCCACAAGTGGCATACCCAAGGGGAGGTATCAACAGAAACCAGACCTTGCTGGGGCAAATCCCCCTCCATGGGGTCAGCTCCAGCACAGCAGCTTGTATGCTGGGGGCATAGCCAAGCTTCAGAGCCAGACAGCCTGAGGTTCAAATCCACCCAGTGGCATGCCAACAACAATCAACCTTCAACTACAATAGGAGGGCACACACAGACCACACAAGAGACACTCTTGAAGCACCTGGCTCATTTTGTACAAAAAGAGAAATTAAGAAAACTCCTTATACATTGAATAAAAAATACTCAGGAATAAATTTTCCAGAATACAAAAGACCTGTACTCAGAAAATTATGACATTGAAGAAATAAATTAAAGAATATACAAATAAATGGAAGCATATACCATGCTCATGGATAAAAACAATTAACATTGTTAAAATGTCCATACTATGCAAAGCAATACATAGATTCAATGCAATTCCTATTGAAATAGTAATGGCATCTTTCAAAAAACTAGAACAAATAATCCTAAAATTTATATGGAACCACAAAGATGCCTCATAGCCACAGCCATCTTGAGAAAGAAAAACAAAGTTGGAGGTGTTATGCTACCTGATATTAAACCATACTACAAGTCACAGTAATGAAGACAGCATGGTACTAACATAAAAACAGACACATAGATCAATGGGAGAGAAGAGAGATCCCAGAAATAAACTCATGCTTATATGTTCAATTAATATATGACAAAGCAGACAAGATTATACAAGGGGGTAAAGAGAGTTTTTTCAATAAATGATATTAGAAAAATTGGACAGATACATGCAAAAAAATGAAATTAGACCACTTTCTTACACCATACACAATAATAAACTCAAAATGAATTAAAGACAAATATAAAACATGAAATCATAAAACTTCTGGAAGAAAGCCTATGCAGTAAAATCTCTGGCATTTCTCTTAGCAATATTTTTTTCCTGATATTTCCTCTTAGGCAAGGGAAACAAAAGAAAAAAAATAAATAGGATTACATCAAACTAAAAAGTTTTTGCAAAGCAAGGGTACCCTTCCAAGAAATGAAAAGACAACCCACTGAATGGGAGAACATATTTGCCCATGATACAACTGATAAGGGATTAATGTGCAAAATATAAAGAGCTCATCCAACTCAACCCCACAAACAATGAACAACCCAATTAAAAACGGGCAGAGGACCTGAATAGATACTTTGTCAAAGAAATAAAAACACTAATTTGAAAAGATATGTGCACCCCTATGCTTATTGCAGAATTATTTATAATAGTTAAGATATGAAAGCAATCAAGTGCCCATCAATAGGTGACTGGATAAAGAAGATGTACATATAAACAACATAATATTACTCAGCTATAAAAAATGAAATCTTACCATTTTCAACAACAGGGATGAACTACAGGGCATTACACTAAGTAAAATAAATCAAACAGAGAAAGACAAATGCCATATGATTTCACTTATATATGGAATCTAAAGAGCAGAATAAATGAACAAACAAAACAGGCTCATAGATACAGAGAACAAACTGAGGGTTGCCAGAAGGGATGGGGTGTGGGGATCTGGGCTTTAAGAAACACAAATTGGTAGTCACAACATAGTCATGCTGATGTAAATAAAGTACAGCATAGGGGATATAGTCAGTAATATGATAATAACTATATATGGTGCCAGGTGGGTACTAGAACAATTGGAAGGGGTTACTTCATAAATTATATAATTGTTTAACTACTATGCTGTACACCTGAAATTAATATAAAATAACACTGAATGTCAACTGTGATTGAAACAAAAAAAGAATGGTCAGAATCAGTGGTACTGGTTTACTTATTTCTAGATATGGTTTGTGAAATCTGCACTATGCCTCTCTCTCTTTGCCTGTCTACTGGCTGCATACAAAGAATATAGTTTAGGATTCCAAGGTTCTTGAAAGTGACAGAGTCAGTAGAAGTTTGATTTTTAAACCTTCCTGCATATCGGAGACCTCCTCCTCTCCCGTCTGCATCCTCTCCTACTCCCACAACCAGCACTTGACTGTTCATGAGTGAGAAATCAATGCTTACTCTGTTAAGCTACTGAGAATTCAGGAGGTATTTGTTTTAGCAGTTAGAGTTACCTGTCTAATAAAAATGTACCACCCTTAAAATTAGAGCATATTCATCTATTTATTTGCTAAGCTTACCTCTGTACCTCCTGTGATCCATTTGCCACATTTTGGAAACACAGCAATGATGCAAATTCCCTTTTTACAGTCAAAGAAACTGAGCTCTAGAGAAGGAGCACCTGCCACCCAAGTATGCACAGTGAGTTAGAGCAGGGACCGAAGATTGAATCCAAGATGCTCAAGCCCTACCCCAGACTGGCCACATTCCAGAGATGCTGTCCACATATTCATAATATGAATCCATAATAGTGGACTAATTTAGTCCCCACAGGATTACAAAATAGTAACAGACACTGCCAGTGTCCCATGTTGCTTTGATACCAGTGATAAATGACATGGACTCTCCACTTTGATCATTTGTGACTCTGCTTGAGGGTGTTCATTGGTCACAGGGGTGCATCCTGCATACATGCAGGGATGGGTGCCCTGACAGCTGCCTCCACCAATGCTCACACAGGAGTTGGTGAGAAAATACCCCAATTTTCTTCCTTCAGTGCCTGTTCTATAGTCTCCTGGCAGGTCTTCAGAGGGACTCAGCCCCCATTACCCACAGTGATAATTTGCCTACTAATACCCCTTCTCTTGGCTCCTTGCCTCTCACTCTCACTTCCCCCTTCTTTATATGACAGGTAGAGAGCTTGAGGGAATGCATCTCTAAGAAGGTAAACTCGGAACAGAAACCTGGATTGGAGGAGGGACAGACTAGAAGAGTGTTGTAGGCAAAAGATTCATCACTTAAAAGTCTTGGAGGTGGGAAAGGGCTTGGTATGCCCATAGCATAGAAATGAGACCTGTGTGGCTGCCACAAGGGATTAAATGGTGGGGGAAGATCCTAGAGAGGTAGGGAGGCCCAGATCCTTAAATGGTTTGACTTTATCCTAAAAAAAATAAAATGGAAAGCCATCTTCCCCATTTCTCAAAGTCTAGCTGTTTTTGTCCTTTAGGTTTTAGCTAACATGTCACATCCTTAGAAAGGGTCTTAAACAAAAAAGCCATTAAATTTGATTTATGTTTTTGGAGTTCAATAACAGACTTTTCCAGAAAATGAAAAAAAAAAACAACAACAACAAGGCACTGGCCCTTTTGGGCAGGAGACAGCATGGGTACCCAACAGGTTCAACTTTTGAACTCCCTGTAGGGAGAGGAGGGTCCTGATGGTGTCCAGTGCCTAGGTGCTTGGTGAGCAACCCCCTGCTCTCTGCCTTCTATTTTCACCATGGTCTGTCTGTCCTTCTTCTAGTCAGAAGGGGTTGGTGGAGTTGGCCCTGGATGGGAAGGTAACCCACTGCTTTCTAAACTGACACCTTGGGCCCTATTCTGTCTTAAAACCTTTAGATTGCCAGCAAATTCATACCAAATCCAAAGTGGAGTTAATTCAACTGGGAAGAACATTTGAGTCAGGATTAAACAGGCAATGCCCCCAGACTTTGCCTCACACAAGTATCTTTTGCATTACACCCCATTAAAATTATTAAAAGAGGCTCCAGCAATATTTCCAAACCCAGGGGAAGAATTCTATTACAAAGGGGGACAAAATGGGCTCTTGAAAACTCCAACAAGGGACCCTGGAAATGGCGGGGAAACTGAGCTGTGGATGTAAAATAATTGACAATAAGTGGTCTAGACAAGGCCAACAGCTCAGCCCTCTGAGGGGAGTCTCTGTCACCCCATTCCCTTCAAAGGTGGGGGATTCTGTTGTGAAAGCAATTAGGTTGTTTGAGACTTGGAACTAAGACGTCTCAAAATTAAAATAAAACTATGGAAATCCAAAACCAATCAGTACTCAAAAGACTGATTAAATCTGTCTTTGAATGTGTAGATGCTTGAGTAATATTATTTGAGTTATTATATTCATGAGGATTCTGAGAAGTCTTATGGTGTTATTAAAGTTTTATGTGAAACGATTTTGCAAAGCTGTTTTGGTGCGAGCCAATGTGACAAGCACTTGGATAAACAGTGTTTTTCCTCTGAAAGGCAGATTTATTGTAGTTTCGAAACGGATGTAAAGGTTAGGTCAGAAAGTGTTTTAAAAGGGGAGCTTATCCTTGTAGTTTTTCGCATTTCTCAGCTTGAAGCTCCCAGCCCCCACCCCAACTCTACAGTATGAAAAGATGGTGTGACAGTACAAATTACTTTGTTTTCCATGTAACAGATTCTGAGGTTTTTATAGGTGTATAAAGTATTTTTTAACTCAATCTTTACAAGTTGTGGCATTGAGAGAAGTAGTCAATGGATATAAAAATTGTATGATAAATCACTACTAATAAAAATGAAGGGATTGATCATGTTAACTGAATCAAGTAATTGCTTTTTTCATATCATTTAAATTGATTCTCTTTTAATCTATGAAGGCATATTTTATTAAACTATAACATTATTTCAAGTGCAGTTGAAAATGTAAAGAGCTTTCCTGTGTAGAAACACAATACAAAAGTTTGATCTGTGCATTAAGGAGAGTGTGAATGAAATGGATATGTATGCACAAGTTTCTTCACAGAATTGCTGATGGAGAGATTCTACTTCATTTTTCTTTATTTATTTCAACTTCAGGGAAAAGGTTCAAATTGTCACATCATCAACCTACTAACCTTCCCTGTGCTTCAATTTTCCTCATAAAATGCGAGTGATAATGGTAGCTACTTGTAGAGTTGTTGCAGGTATTAATTTAGTTAATAAAGAATCTAAACAGTGACAGACATTCAATACATGCTACTTATATTCTCCAACCCCTAGCATCTAGTTATTGAGCATGTAGCTAATGCTTAAGAATTGCTTCTCTTTTAATATTTTTTAAAAAATATATTTTCTTGATTATGCTATTACAGTTGTCCCATTACCCCCCTTCATTCCCCTCCACCCTGCACACCCTCTCCCACCCACATTCCCCCCTTTAGTTCATGTCCATGTGTCATAAGTTCTTTAGCTTCTACATTTCCCATACTATTCTTGTCCTCCCCCTGTCTATTTTCTATCTACCATCTATGCTACTTATTCTCTGTATCTTTTCCCCCTCTTTCCTCCTCCCATTCCCCTGTTGCTAACCCTCCATATGATCTTCATTTCTGTGGTTCTGTTCCTGTTCTAGTTGTTTGCTTAGTTTGTTTTTGTTTTTATTTTAGGTGTGGTTGTTAATAATTGTGTTTGCTGTTATTTTACTGTACATGTTTTTTATCTTCGTTTTCTTAGATAAGTGCCTTTAACATCTCATACAATAAGGGCTTGGTGATGATGGATTCCTTTAACTTGACCTTACCTGAGAAGCACTTGATCTGCCCTTCCTTCTAAATGAAAGCTTTGCTGGATAGAGCAATCTTGGATGTAGGTCCTTGCCTTTCATGACTTGGAATACTTCTTTCCAGCCCCTTCTTGCCTGTAAGATCTCTTTTGAGAAATCAGCTGACAGTCTGATGGGAACTCCTTTGTAGGTGACTGTCTCCTTTTCTCTTGCTGCTTCTAGGATTC
>CM052547.1:62704141-62778283 GCA_028533065.1 Trachops cirrhosus
AAAGCGCGCACCGCCGCTTCCAGGATCTGTTTATGCTGTGGATCTTGGGGGACACGCGTCTCCCCCCACATCCTGGTCCGGGCACTGGAGATCCCACAGAACGCCCGCTCTTCTTCGTGCTCACGGCTGCAGGCACCAAACCATTCACCCAAGCAATAACTCTTTCTAGATTGGGGCACCCACACAAAGACCTGCCGTCTTTGGCACCGCTGGTTGGGCCAAAGATCTTCCCCCAAGCTCCACTCTGAGGTCCCCTCGGATCAGCACTGCTCAGTCTCTGTTTGGCCAGGGAGGGAGCGGGAGGGAGCGGATGACCCCGCTCCCCTACCCCGAGAGCCCTGCGCGGCAGCTCCCGGAGCTCTGGGGCTGGGACTGCGACCTCCCTGCTCCTCACGCAGATCACTGGGCTTTTATAATCCTGCAGTAGTCTCCTTACCGTCTGGTCTTTCCGTGTCCACCACAATTTTGATTTCTCATTTTCATGTAAGCTGCAATGTCCTCTTTAGTATGGTTAGGTTTTTCCGTCTTTTGAAACGGGAGGCGGCGTGTGCTCCCTCCTACCACGTCGCCATCTTCTCTGTTTATAGTCTTGTAGCTTGGTGATTTATGCCACTGCATTCCCATTGGCAAGTTACTTGCTCCTTTTAGTCTATTTCTCATCTTTAACATTGAAATAGTGATGTGTACTCAAATAGTGTAAGAAGTACTACTTGAGTATTTCTGATACAATTACTGATAATTTCCTGAAATATGAATTTTGAATTACAATATGAAAAAAATAGTTACCAGCAGATGTTCTAAAATGACTGGAAATTTATTTAAATTAATAAAGAGGGCAGATGAATTGAAAGCTTTGTTTGATACTTTATACCATCAACTGATGTCAATATTAAAATTAAACACACAAGAACAAATAATACAAGATTGTACAAGTTGACAACTTCTATCTAAAGTCAATCATGATATATATTTTTTCAGCATGGAATATTTTAAGCTTTCGACAATCATGTTCTGATAAATAACCCTTGGATAACTATGTTACCGCTTTTCTACATGCCATGATGGTCAAAGCCTAAAAGAAAAATTAGAAAATGCCAGGAAAATATTAGAATAAGAAGTATTTTCTTACTCTTCTGATAGTTTCCTGAGATATGGTTTGAGTATATGTTATCAGTTGTCAGTACTTGGAATTTGGGGAACACTGTAGAATCAGCAGTGATGATCTGGGCAAAAGTTCTCAATTTTCTTTATCCACAAATTTATTTCTATATCCAGAAAGAGTAATTTTTAGAGAAAAATATTTCTAAGGAAATGATATCTTGTTAATGTTAAAGATAGATATATTAATAAATATTATATATGGAATAAAAAAAGAAGCAAATGAGTTAACAGATGATCAGTGGCTCTTCTAGAATTTCTGTATTGGGGGAACGGAGAGAAGATGTCAGTCAGGGTGGAAGGGAAAGCAGGGTATTTGCAAAAGATTGAGAACACATCCTTGATTTGGAAGAGGCTGGTGAAGCTTAAAGAAGTCCCTCCATACACCTCTTTGGTGATGCTGTTGTATCTGTTAGGTCCTGAAACAAGGGCTTGGCAGTTAACAAGGGGTTTAGTGTAATGTAGATTTTATTATGCTTTAATACATGAGATTGCCCTGTTTGCAAATGTGTATATAGCATATTGATAGTGTTTGTATCTTATGATATGTAATTCTCATTACAATATAGCTATAATGATGTGACACTTGAAATAGTAAACTTACAGTCCAAAACATAGTGAAATCACTACTTTTTCTCTGGATTTCTCTCTTGTGAGTATCTAAGTCCTCATGAATGACTGTCAACACTTGGAATCAGGATTCAGATTGGGGTGAGGAAACCAATCCAAAGACTGGATGAATGACGGCTAAGCAGAGAAGGTCAGGCATTCTACCCTGAGCACCAAGAATGGCCAGTCATATTGCATAGGGCACAAACTCTGTAGCATGGGAAACTTGATAGATGGTGGTATTGGGGAAATCAACAAATTCATCCTATAAGACAGAATGAGGTCCAGCCTTGTCAGTAACTTCACTATGCTTGCTGCTGGGCAATTGGCTGGGTGTCCTGAAAAACTTGTAACAGGCTCCTCCAAGTGGAAGTCTGTAAAAGATAAAGGACATGGTGGCCAGGGACTCCTGAACAATTCAGATGCTGATCCTGAGTAATAAACACTCCTTATCTGATATCCAGATTCCAATGTGAATGGTCCCTAAGACTTCTCAAGAGGCCTCTCCACTCTTGTCTCTGAATACAAAGTCATACCCTGTGAACAACCTTGATCACTTTCTTTAGGGTTCAGCTCTTAGCCAGTGGAGATTTCAGACCAAGCCAGAATGAAGGAAGAATTGTTTGTCTAAGAATAACATTATGAGTTAGTCTAGTATATTATTTTTCCTATAAAATTAAGTTTATTTTATTTTTTAATTTTGAAAGACCATACACACACACACAATATTTACCCCCCAAAATTGGGTATAGTTTTCAAGATTTTATTTTTGTGGATCTTTGTATTGTACATATATGTTGTTTAACTATTTAATTAGTTTTATAAAGTCATTTATACTTTCAGTATCAATAAACACATTTTGCAGTATCATTTAACTTGAGTTAATTAAACTTAAAAATCTTAAATAAAAAGCTTAAAAATTTGGACATTAAAATTAAATAAATCTCCTATTTATGGACAGTTATGTTATTTCCAATTTAGATTTTACAAACAATACTCTGATTATTTTTGCTAAACTGTTGTGGTATTCTTAATTTATTCTTAAGCTCTTTTTCATATTTTGTATCTCTATCTTTCTAGGATGCATTTTGTATAATTTTTCTTTCTTATAGTTCACTATTTTTTTCTTAAGGGATGTCTAAGCTGCTGTTTAGTCTATATTTTCAGATTTTACTTTCAATGATTATATTTTGATATTTCTAAAAGTTCTATTTTCCAGATCTGTCCCCTCTTTCTTATATTCTCTGTTTATTTTTTTTATGTCTTTAATCATTTAAATATGATTATTGTGCTGTTTATCCAAGCATGTCTATTGTCATTGTTTCTGATATTGACTTCTACTGCTCTTGTTCATAGAGGACTATTTCCTTAAGAGTTTTATATTTTTGGACTGTGAACTCATCTTCGTTAGGACTTCAGCAGGGATCCTGGCGTAAGAATATTCCCCTTCAGAGAGATTTTCTGATAATTTCTGCCACACATGGGAATTATCAGCTCAGAATACATTTTATGTTAATTTCTTGACATGGGAATTTGAGTGTAAATGTGAATGCCAAACTCATGAGGACAATTCTATGGTTATAAATTATCTGAGTAAACCAATTTTTTCTTCATCTACATTCTAGGCAGAAAACATCATTGTCATCTCTCTCTTCTTTTGGGTAGATTGTTCTCACTGGCCTAAGTTCTCATTTGTGTTCCCAAATGAGCATTGAAACCCAAGTTTCTATGATAATGATTCTAGAAAACACCATATGGCCACCAGAGTTTCAGCTCAGCATTTACAGGTTAAGACTTCACATTCCTTTTTATTTTTCACCCCTGGGGACTTCCCTAACTTTCTTATAGGTTTGGCCCTGTATTTAAAAGGATCTTGCATCTTCTCTAGTATTTTCACTTCACAATGAGAGGTTTTCTGGTTATTCAGAGCATGAAGTTGCCAGCAACTAAAGTTCTTAAGTATTTCTTTAGATAAATAATAAACAACATTGAAAGCACTTTGTCCTCATTGGAATATCTTATGAGTATAATTCAAAAGCACACTAACACAAGGCAGCTTTTTAATAATTACTTAGGTCTTTGGTTAACTAAATCTGTGTTCAAGTTGCCTATCTTTCTTTTAAACATTTCTTTATTAAAACTTTTAATTTTTTTCTAGAAAAAGAAAAAAAAAGTTTCAAAGTGTGAAGCTCACTGGTGCTTTTTTCTTTTATTAGAACATCTGTCTCATCATAACATTTGGAATTGTAAATCCAAAAGACCTGAACATACATGTTCATGGAATTCTGATGAACATTTTCTAAAAGCATGTTCCCAAATTATTATTTTACCAGGTGAGGGCCTACTACATATAAATTCTATTTCATATCACTCATATGTATTCATGTTTAAGGCTAAATGGTGAAAATGATAGAAGCCACTACATGGGGCTGGGGCAGGAATGAATTGCTGTGCATGCTGTTACTCGTAGTGGCTATACCTCTCCTAGTCCTTAAACAGTCACTGAAGAGTAGCTTTGAACAAACTGCAAAACCCTTTAAGGTCATAACCCAGGAGGGTGAGAGACTCCAGGAACATGCACCAGGGAAGATACAGATGGATAAACAACTCATAAAGTGCACCATATTTTCTCTTTTCCAGCATTTCAGTGAAGAGGTGACCTCAGGCTATTACCCTGTGAAAGAGGAATTTTAAGAGTCAATCCCAAACAAACCTATACTAATCCTGGGTTGGCTGCCTTTCCCCATCACTAATGAAACCCAGGAGGGTCCTGATGTGAGGTGTGACAATTTGAGAGGCAGAGTGAAGATCACAGAGGTGAGAAAACTATCACCTCTCTCTTTATATCCTGAGGAGCATATGGGCCAGGCTCAGCATGCCCTAAATTCTCTTCGGCCACTGCCTGAAAGCTGCACGCAGATGAACACCCATCTCTGTGGTACCCGCTCCTCCAGTCTGGCCTAGCCCAACCTTTTCAAAGGTGCCTTAGCTAAGATCACTCAGATCTGCTGGCCACCTTGCATATATCTTTCCCAAGGAACTAGGTGAATGCCTCCACAAGAGATGAGGTGATGAGACTGAGACAGGATAAGTGACTGGTCTGACCTGCTGACCAGTGGGCTGTGGGGTCACAACTCTGGGCTCTTTGACTGGAGTCTGGATAGAAATGGATAAGGTTTTCTCTGTCTATGGGAATAAATAAGGTTGGAGTTGGAGCAGTGTTGGGGGAGGAGGCTCTCTAGTAACTGAGATATTAGGGTATTACCTGCAGCAATTCTGCTTCTCATAAATCTCTGGATACGTCCTTTAGATTGTGGAATCAGGGCATGCTATTCTCTTTAGAATGTGTCCAAAGAGTCAGAGTTAAGTCAATCGTTAGACAGGAATAAGATGTGGGTCCCCATTCACACTCATTTTTGCTTTCTTACAGGTTGAAATCTGCAGTCTCAACTACACATGAAATGCCACAGTCCTAGGGCTTGGTGGAAGTTTAGGCAAGAAATCAGCCTGGGTCCTTGAAATGCCCTGTGGAGGAAGGTGCTAGCCAACCAGACAGTAATTTTGACTTCTATATGAGCAAAAAACCTTTTGTTATAAAAGTTTAATCTATTTTAACTAATAAATTAGCATTCTAGGATTTCTTTTCATTGTACTCCTTGATTATTTCTGTTCTTTTCTAGATGCTACATCTTCCTTTTGCTTGGATGTGTTTATTGGAGTGTTGGTCAAGTACTTTTTTAAAGAAAGGATACTGATGAAATAAACTTTTTGAATGTTTCATGTAGAATAAATGTCCCAATTTCACCTTCCCTTTATTAGATAGATTTTAGATTTAAAACTATTTTCCCTCTGAACTGAAAGTCATTGCTTGATTGTCTTCTAGCATCCAGTAATGCTAATGAGACATTCAGGATAGAACAAGTGGTGTCAGGGGATATAAACAAAAAATGTGCAAAAACCAATGCAACAGTCAATGCACACAGTCAAATGTGTTACTCTTAAATGGAAATCAGACATGAATGAAAACCCATTTTCTTTATCAGATTGATAAAGACTATGAAAATGGTAATACTCACCATTGGCACAGATCGGGGAAGTATTTTTATATACTGCTGAGAGATGTGAAACTTGGAATGAACTTGATGGAGGACACATTTATACTTTTCAGAAACAAAATCTGTTATTTTGACCTTTGTAGGCGAGATTGTATTTTATTATTTTCCAACTGGAAACTTTTTAGATTTCCTCTCAATCTTTAGTGTAACAAAATTTCATGAAGATTTGTTTATGCAAATCTATTTTTTAGGTAAAAAAATTAAGAAATATAGTTGGCAGTTACAAAACAGTCACAGAGATGTAAAGTATAGCATAGGGAATATAGTTGATTATAGTTGATAATATTGTAATAACTGTGTATGATGCCAGGTGATAAGTCTAAATGATTCCCTTATAAGTCTACTACTAGACTAGTAGACTTATAAGGGAATCATTTTGTAAGTTACATAAATGTCTAACTATTATGTTGTACCCCTGAAACTAATATAATATTGAATATTAACTATAATTAAAAATATATTTTTATTAATCAGCTTAGCACTTACGGGTTATTTCCACTTTCTGTTTCATTTAGCTTAGGAAGATAGTTCTTCTATTATTTCTTTGATTTTTTTCCCCTGCCTTCATTTTTTTCTGATTCTTTATTTCTCAACTTTTTATTAGATAAATAATGGCTTCCTAAATGCATCTGACATATTTTTCAAATTTTGTCATATTTTTATCTTTTTTGTCCTTTGCTTTATATTTTGAGAAAGACTTAAAATTTTTTCTTCTTTGCTTTCTAATAATTTTTTCAAACACCTAAATGTTAACTTTAAAATTTATGAACTCTGGTTCTTTTTCATATCAACCTATTCTTGTTTTGTGAATTCTTGTCATACAATCAGGTTGACCAAGAAGAATAATAATTAGAATATTTAAAAAGTTCTCTTTCCCATGATTGTTTCTGTTGGTGAAAGTTTTTTTGCTTTTTCATCTTGGCCACTCATTTGGTGTTGCTGGTTTTTCTTAAATATCTGGTAATTCCTGATCATCCATTCTTATTCACAATTGAGGTCCATGTTGATTAATTTGAGTAGCTGACTTGTTTCTCCTCTACTTGGCTATTATAAATAATAAATGCATAGTAAAAAATGTAATTTTTAAAAGAGCATTGACTTCATTATAAATTAATGAAGTTTAATAAAATATCTTACAAATACATATTTTGAAGTTTTATCTAAGTTTTTTGAGTTAAAATTTCTTCATAAATATTTAATTGAAAACATTTTAAGTGAATTAAATTATATTTTTAAATATTAACACACTATTTTATACATAAAAGAAAACCCACTTGTTACGGGTGTCTATAATTTGTGACCATGATTTATTGATGCCTTATGTGTGTAGATATTTTTTAAAAGACTAGTATAAGGTATATGAAGTCGGTATGGACACTAGTAAAATAGTTGTATGACTTAACTATAATTATTTACAAAATAGATACACTATGGGAAAATCATGTATTGTTGGCAATAGAGAATATTTTTCCCTTTAAAAAAAGTTATAGACTGATTAGCTGAATCAGACTACTGAAAAATTTTCATTCAAAAGATGCCAAGATCTTTTTCCATGATCTCACATTGTTACTCATTTATTTTTCACACAGAGCCTTATTCATGCTGGGGATTATGGTCAGGTTGTAGGCTAGATTGAACTCATCACAGTAAAGCCATTACATTTCTTTTGGTCTTCCTTGCACATTCGCTCCATGCATGCTTCAAATCTGGAAAAAAACACACTTATGGGCTGGAGAAACAAAGAAGCAGCAATTTCCCTGCCTTATTCCTTGGACGGTGATGAAGTAGAGAGCATGATGTGGTGATTGGAGCCAGACCTAACCCTGGCCGTGGGCATTGCAGCCGACCCAAACCTAATTAAGAAAGATCCTGAATAAACTTGGGTGAGAGCCAAAATCACTAGCTCTTTCAATCAATATTTTTTGATATAAAAATTAGCATATGGGCTGAATAAAAGGGAACACTGTTTCATTCCACAACTAAAAAAAAAAATAAACACCCTCTTGCTTCTACTCTGACCTCCTGATGTTGGATGTTTTATTGATTTGTATCTGTGATAGCTTTTCAAAGCAGTTGGCTGGCAACCATCAGATTTAAACCTCCCATCTGAAGGGATGCAATGGGAATTAGAGTGACAAGTTCTACTTTAAACTCTGTCACAGGTATCAAACTTTTCCAAATGGGTGAGCTGAGCTCACTTATTCTCTTATTTCTGCCTTTGTAATCCTGAAGACTTATTTTTTCCATGAAGTTAAAACAAATTAAGGAACAAGTTAAGATAGCTCTACCTTTTAGAGAGATTCAGTGAAATATTTACTGATTGAATCTTATGATTTCTGGGGCTGCTTCCAAGTTATCTGGTGGAAATGGGAGTGAAATGAGTGGGGCAAATAGATAAATACTGGCCATGAATTGATAATATTTGAAGCTGGTAATAGGTACATGTTGGTTCATTATGCTATTCTCTGTTACTGTATGTTTAAAATTTTCCATTATAAAACATTTTTTAAGTAGATGGATTAGAAATATTTTTTAAAAAACGTGGTTGGACTGCTGTCAGCTCAAAACTGAGTTCCTCCACAGGAACTACCTTCAGCCGAATAGTGTTGTCCAAGGTAATGCCCTTTCCCACACCTAGCTTGCATCTTGTAACTAGTTGATGGCAGGGAATACGTAAAGTTTTGGCTCACTTGTCCCATTTTGTGATGACTCTAAATGACTATGTCAGTTGCATAGCTTCCCATGGAATTGGCTAAGGCCTTTTTTATAGTATCACAGTTCAAATTCTTCCTTTTTCAATTATGTTCACTCACACCATCCTAGATATTATACCATTGTACATGGTCTCAGTGGTGTGCTGGTGATGGTTTAATGGCTGGCTCTTCAGATCCCCAACTTATTTGCCAATTTCTATGGGTTAAATGCTTGCAACATGACCACTTTTAAGTGACCAATGTGATGTCACTGAATGCAGAATCGGGAAGAGATAAGCACAACTGGTATTTATGACAAAATACAAGCCAGCACCAGCCACTCTTGCCAGTTTTCCTCAATGAAATTCTGAAATGCAAATCTCTATCTCAGTTCTTTTAAGAATAATCCAAACTAAATTAATGTAAAATGATTAATTACTTTTAGATCATGAATTTTGGTGTTGTGTTTATTAAACTAATATTTCACAGGCAGAATGAAATGAAATTGGTCACCTCAAATGTTTCAGTGAAACACACACACACACCACAACACTGTAAGGCAATGTCTCACAATAATTGCTTAGAAACCTTTACAATATAGACCTTTTCACTTGCTAAACATTACACAGCTGCAAAGGGTGTTATGAGAAAACAGACTTCAAATATGTTGTTCTTACTGAGACCAATGAAAATTGCCAAGAAATCACTAGATAAGTTCAAAATAAAATTGTTACAATTACTGTAAATAAAAAAATATATTTAAGAATTAAGTTTTTGTCATCAGAGCTTTTAGGTTAGAGTAGGCCACTTATATTTGCTATCTCTGAAGAAAAATATGGAGGAGCATGCAAGTTTGAAAAACTGTTAAGACTTTCACCATATTCACAAATTCTTGTTGGAATAAATAAATAATCAAAGGTTGAAGATTTTTAAAGGGGTATGAAGAAAATAAAGGAACAAGAAACCACATTCAATGAAACAAGGCAATGAAAGGAAAAGGAACATCTTGCAAGAAATGATGGAGTAGAATGAGAGAAGGAATACGTTGTCCATACGAATGGTGGTTATTATTCAATATTGGATACATATTTTTGTATGAAAAGAAGTTACCTGGAAAATCGGAACAAAATGTCCAAATGAATAGAAAAGGTTGGAGTAATTCATTTTACTTCAGTAGTATATACACCCTTAACTATAAACAAAGAATCAGAACAGTTTCTGTTATGCTATTAGAGCCAATTAGTCTATCAAAACAAAAGCTCCAATAATTGTTTCAAATTATGATATGGATTAGAATTCCCTGGGAAGACTCATGAAAATATAGATTCCTGAGCACTACTGCTACTCTGATTCAGTGGAAGTCTGGTGTGGGATCCAGGGGTCTGCATTTTATCCTAGTAAATTCTGAAGCCTGCGGTCTCTGTTAGACCAAAACTTGCTGAAAGGCAACCCAGACAGACATGAATGATACCGAAGTTCCGTGATAACATTAGAAATGTGTCCATGTCATTTTATTATGCAAAACATACTTCTAAAAAATATCAGTCTGGATCATTTATCTTCTGTTTCCCTGAAGATCATTTTTAGGACATCACCTTCCTTCTATCTATCAACAAATCAGATTCTTCTCTCTCTACCTTTACATACTTGCTCTGTAAAGGAAAAGTGAGCGTATGTGTGTGTATTTGCAAACGGGAAGTTTGTGGGTAGTAACACTCTAGTTCTATTAGAAAATTCTCTTTCTAAAAAGAATCAACCAAAAAGAAATTTTTGGTTCTGCTATAGTTATGGCAACTCAGTATCCTTACTGAGGAAACTTTAATCCTTACTGAATTAAAGTCATGGTCTTATTAACCTAGCAGTAGAAGACAAATTCTCAGTATTCACAATCATACTCTTAACCAACCTCTTTCTATATAATATCTATTAGTGTGTGTACATATAAGTGTGTATGTGTTACCAGCCCAAAGGGACCTGGATCCCTCCTAATGTGCTCAGGAAGCACTCCACTTGGATTACAGTTGTTCTTATAAGTGTATATTCAACATAGACTCTGGCAGAGATAGGTTGTTATCTTGTATATGAGAAAGTAATAAATTGCCCCAGAACTCTTGGATCTTGATGGAGAGAGAATAACCTTCCTCTGCCTCCCATGCCAGGTGGCTAAGTAATTAGTTTCCAATTATGAGTTAGAGTCAAGATCCTCCTTGAAGGTATAATGATAGTAATTCCTGCTCACAGACACCCCTCTCTAGAGGCTTAAAATTCAAAGGGTGGGTGTGAAGATCACAGACATTCAGAACGTTTATTGCTTGGTGTGCCTTAGGGAAGGCCCAGACCTTCTGCTGCCCTCTTTGTCTCCGTTTCTTTTACAGGTCTGATGACATTCATGCATTTTGTAAAACTAACTAGGATCAACTTCATTTAAATGCACATTATCCAAAGTAAAGACCTACATTCCTTCCTGTCTTTGTACACTTGTACAACATATTTTCTTTGCACAATTAATGCTGTTTTGGTTCACCAAGGAGAACTGAAATTTAAATAATCAAAATCAGCCATTGAATGGGGCAACTGCATCTTCAGAACCCAATTTTTCTCCTTTTAAGTTAATAATACTTAAAGAATGTTCATGAGGATCCTTATAATACTTAAAAATGTTCATGAGAAACTTTCTTCTTCTGTTAACAGTACTTAAAAATGTTCATGATTCACTTTTAAACAGTTGTACCTAGTAGGGGTTACAATTTCCCCATAAAAACTTTCCACACAGATCACCTTTATCCTTTAATAAGTTTTGAGTATCAGGGCATATTGCTCCATCCAACACTAGTGCTTCGGGTTGAATTTTTATCTCAGTGCACAGCATGAAAGCGTAGGTCCATCTGTGTCACACAAAGTCAAACCTCTCTTGAAGTGATTTGTTTATAGTGTCATTTGATGGAGTGGAATGTTCTGTAACTCATTCAAACTATTACAGAAGCTTTGCTAAAAGGTCACCACTGTTCTTTAGAATTTCCAAATCTGGGCACCATCTGGGAGCTTGTTAAAAGATAAGGTTTTCCACTGAATTTTTCCATACCAACTAGATCCAATTAGCAAAGGGGTACTATTCTGGAGGAGTTCAGAGAGAGAGAGAGAGAGAGAGAGAGAGAGAGAGAGAGAGAGAGAGGAGAGAAGAGAGAAGACACTAAAGTAAATTACATTTAGTTGCCAATAGTGTGCAAGTTTACTTTACACCAAATTAAAGTGCATGTGGCACACAAGAGTACAATTTAATATATAATTGGCCTCAATCGGGGGTGTCAGTCTTTAAAAGGTTAAATAGAATTTGCTTTTAGATGTTTTTGAACCAGTTCTTCAAGTGTAGTCTTGAGAGTCAACTCTAAATAAAATTGAATCTCACTTTTTACTCAAAATTCAATAGGAAAATGACAACGCATTCCTTAAAGTCATGAAGACTATACATGCTAAACTTTCACTCTGTGTGGCACCAAAAATGTTCAAGTTCTTCTAACTTTATGGTTTTAGTTTAGGCCTACCATTGGCTTGTGCTTGCTTTCTCCCCACTTCCTTAAGTAACAAACATCTTGAATTTTTGGAACCTCAAAAGTTCAGCTGTAAAACTATAGGAGACCAGTGAGAGGAAAAAGGAAGTTTCCTTCAAAGATGTCTCTGGGCCCTGCTGGCTAGTTCTGCTTTATCCCTCAAAACATCAACTATGGCTTTTGACACTTGTCTTTGGAAAAAGTCCAAATGTGGCAAATGGTAGAAGCAACATTTCTTTACCTTCCTGCCTGAACTTCCTGTGATATGAGAGTTCTAGCTGGTGCTTTTGCACGGGCTAGAAGTGAAGGTCAGCTACTGCCCACCACACTTGCCCACATCTGCAGATGGAGTAAGTAAACACATAGTGAGATCTACTGAATTAAATATCAAAACCCTTTCGATTAGAATTCCTGAAGGGGTCTGGACTAAAGAGGCTGCACAGTAGCAGCTTAAACACGGGCTCATTGCCATTAAAAACATTCTAAGAACTATGTGTGTGTACTGTAGCAGGATACCTGGGAGGGGAGAAACTTAACATTTGAAACCATTTTTTGTCTCTGAAGTCCTGAGTGGGAGACATTAAGAACACAACAATATCTCCCTTGGTTCAATTAAGCTGGTTTGGAAACCAAACTGTCCTTAGAAAGGGAGAGGATCCACTTAAATCCCTTTTGAAGCAAGGAGAAAGCCTTTCTGGCAAAGTCTTTAGGTTCCAGTCAGATCCAGGAAACTTAATCGTCGAGTTCAAAGCTTGTCTCGTCGTAGAGTTCAGGACGCACTGACTTCCTGTTCCGGGAATATTTCAGCTGCAGGAGGTCACCCATTTCATCCAGGGCTTCCAACACCTGTAAAGAGATGTCCTTCCATCAGTTATCTTTAAACCCTGCTAATGGCTCTGCTCTCCAGCACCTCACAGAGAGCCACATTCTTCTTTTGTCAGCCTCTTAGATTTCAGAGAAAAGAAGAAAGATCCAATTCATTAAGGTGTGGCACATAAGGCAGCCCTAGAGAAATGTTAGGTGCTAATTCACTTTATTTCATATTCTTTATAGTCTAACTCCACATTATGAATGTTTCACTTATTTTGGGGGTATAAAGAAAAGAATAAAAGCATGTGACCTATGCTTACCCTTTAGCTTTATTTTAAAGCTTAATGACTCATATATAAACTTGTGGAAGAAAAAGATAAGGTTGTGAATTACATTTGGATTATATCTTCATGACACAGCAAATCAACCTGACCAAGAACCAAATGGAACATCGTGGGAGCTGATCAGTATCATCCTTTCTCTCCCAAGCTTGCCCCCCACCTTCATCTAGGCTCCTCCTCCCCCAGTTTTAAATACTTATCTCTATGTTCCATAGAATAATAGATTTTAAAACCACAAGGGACCCAGAATTCATCTGCTTTAATTCTCTTAATTCAGGCAGGTAAGTATACCCCCAATTTTATAAATGAAACACCTTAGATCCAGAATATACAAAATATATTTTTAATTTTGGTATATCACTAATCCTGTAGTATTGGGCATGACTTTTTACTCTGTTCTGAGCCTGTTTTTCTTAACCTGTCAAATAAGGAGGAAGACAATATTAGGGTCTAATGCTTTAAAAAAGGTGAAATGGAGCTTATGGACCTTTTGGAAGTCATTTCCACCTTCATATATAATAACTCAGTCATATATAATAAATGAATATATAATCACTAATAATATAATAACTCATTCTCACCTTCATGCTCCTGCAGTCATCTATATTTCTTTTTCAAGATGAATTTATTCTGTCTGGTATTATCATTGGTTGCTTATTTATTAGTATCTCCTCTTAAACTTTTTGCTCCAGGATTTTTCATATATTAGACACTCAATAAGTGTTTGCTAAATTGCATTGACATTATAAGAAAGTTCCATCAGCTCCAAACTGATTGAGATGACTTAGTTCTCTGATATTATTCATTCACATAAAGATTTAAATCAAAGGGCAATGAAATGTGATGTTAAATCATTAACATCTCAGAAAAACGTCTGATAGAGTAGATCTGTCTCTGTTATTGATTTCCCAACAGGTTGTCAAATTGGGTTATATGTTACAATGATGAATATGGTGGCTATGGAAAATATCATGCGATGCAGGCAGTTGATGCTGAAATAGCATGCTAGATTAGCTTTTGCCTTTAGAATTAGTAAATAGCAAAACATTTGGCTACATGGGCAGTCTTTTCCATAAAGCCAAAACACTGATGTGATTCAAGTATTAACTGAACCGATTTCCTTTTCTACCTACTGAGTTGATCATATTGTTGGGCAGTGTTGGCATAACTGTTTTTTTAGTGGTGCTTTTCAAATTACCGTTATTTTCCTAAACCTCACAAGAGAGACCAAGGGAACCCGAAACTAGTTCAATAAAAGAATGGGTTCACTAAACAACAAAACAAAGAAACAAGCAAAATATAGCCAAAGACACTGAAATAGAGGACAGGTTGACAGTGACTAGAAGGGAGAGGGGAGGGAATTTCAGGGGAACTTCAGAGGAGAATGGGAAGGGTTTACAAGAACAAATATAAAGGACATATGGACAAAAACTAGGGGGGTTGGAAATGGGAGGGATGGGTGGGTTGGCTGGAATGGGAGTAAAGGATAGAAACTGTACTTGAATAATGATTAAAAAATAAATTAAAAAAAGAAAAAGAATGGGTTCAGAATCCAAGGTACTGGTATTGGAGATTACATTGGTATGTGCTGTACTCACCTTGTCTAACATCTCTCGTGTATGTGCTGCTGAAACACAGAACCGTGCCCTAGCTTCTGCAAGGGGAGTAGCTGGAAATCCTACAACCACCACCCCAATTTTTCTGTTTAGTAGATGCCTTGCAAAAGCCCTAAAGAAAAAAATTAAAAGTAGGTTAAATGAGAGATGAAAAAATTATAATGCAAAAAAGAATATGGCTAATTGACTTTTTAAATATAACAATTAGTAGAAGATAATTGACATTATTAAACATCTGTCAAATACAATTCACAAAGAAATGGGACAGTCACTTGATGGCAGCAATAACTGACTTCATATTATGAGGCCTGGCCCACTCATTAAATAATCTTGAGTACTGAGTCTCTGACATTGAGCAGAAAATGCTGATATACCTGACCTTGATTTAACAAATCTGCATTGATGTTAAAATTTTTTGTCTGCAGGATTCCTACAAATAAAAACCAAACAGCTAACACAGAGAAATTACATAAAGAAAAAATAGATAATAAATTCACACCTACATGTTTTAAAAACTTAGTACCAATAATATAGTATGAAAATTTCAAGAAGTCTATACTTAATGGCCATATTGTAATTTGAGGACCAGAATCAGAGGGTCTGAAAGAGCCAACTCCAAGTCACATTTCTCACTCCAGAGCCAAAGATTTTATTTTCCATTAAACCAAAGATAGGAAGTAGCAAGGATTTCCTCATTTCTTTATGCATGAATGAGTACATCCAGGTATGTTCAGGGATAGTAAAGCCATTGACTGGTTAAACGGGGAATGGGGCAGGAGGGAGACAAGGAGGAGAATGTGTACATATGGAGAGGCAACTTGTAGGACAAAAGTCACAAAACTGCAAAGCTTTCTGATGCAGGGTAAAAGCTTTTGAATCTGTCTCTTCACTTTTACTGCTTCTAGCCTCTTTCCTTTCCAGAGCTAATCTCAGTAAGAATTCTAGAATATCAAGCTGTCAAGATCTGTAAATTAAATGCCCCAAGTGAAACATCCCCCTTTGTGCTCTGTTGTTCTCCGCAGGAAACTTTAATTACTGAGTGGGGTAAACCCCCTCATATCTGTGTTTAGCATTAAGAGGTTGCTGGTGTCTTGTTTGAGACTGGAAGCTGATAGCATCGTAGGAACTCTCCAGTCACAACTCAGGAAGAATTCTTGAACCAGTTGTGAGAGCAAACCTGCCTATTCATTCATTCCTCTCACCCTTTAGCTGTCTGCCTTTTGGTTGCCTCATGAAGGTTACCAAATGAAGCAATGGAGATTACAAGACCTACTGAACAGACAGTCTTTCTGGCCCCCTGTCTTGGATAAGGCAAGATTCATCCTTTGATTTGGATGGGGAAGGGGTTACAAGCAGATGAAGCTTTCTAACTGAGAAAGCTTGAAAACAGAGACTGTTCTCTTTCTTGATCACCCTATGGAAGGTTGCCCACGGAACTACACAGGATGAGAGCTCGTAATTGTCTGAGAAACAAGTCAAATGCTTTTATTGCAAAAGTACAAACCACCTGACCCATGATCTCAGGCCAGTTGTTGGGACTCCCAAAGGAGCGTTTTTCACTGTCTGCATGTTTCTCTTTGTACCAGAGGAAGTGAGTTTTGCCAAGGAATGTACAGCAAACTATATGACGGTTGATTCATTAGATAATCTGAGGCCTCCCTGGAGCACTTTTGAGTTTAACTTACACTACTAAATTTTGCTTCTTTCAGTTAATGCATATAATTGCCCTGAACATTTTATATAATGAACCTCTGGGTTTGTACTCCCCAAAGGAAATCAAAGCTGGTGTAGACTGAAACTAAATTATGCAGTAATGATGATGATGATAATAATAATAATAAAAATATTAGCATATATTGCATGCAGCATCACTGCATCTTGTGTCCCAGCATTTTCTAAATGTGTGACAAGGACCATGAAAGAAAAATGTAAGCCCTGTACCAAACAGTAAATATAATACATTTGTTCTTTTTTTATTTCATCATTTTTATTGTTATTCTATTACAGTTGTCCCAATTTTCCTCCTTTGCCCTCCTCCACCCATCCTACCTCTCACTCCCACAGTCGATTCCCACACTAAATAAAATACATTCTTGATTTTTTAAGTGCATGTTGTGTGGGTGAAGTCACATTATACTGAACTTCTGAGAGGATTCCAGCTAGAGCTATGACAGGACTTTTTTCAAAAGTTCAACTGGCTAGAGATTATATTTTCATCCTGTAGTTCTTTAATGAAATCAAAGGTTTTAAAATGAGCAAATAAAATAATTGCTCATACACTAGCTTATATAATTAACTCCTTGTCTCAAAAGTTTCTCTACATACAAACTTTACATTGAAGAAATATCAGAGAAAGAAATCAGGCCAGGTGGCAGGGCAAGCTCTTCCCAGCACCTCCTACTAAAAATAGATGATATGACATTTTTGTAACTAACCTGTTCAAGTTAACTTAGACAACTCAAACAATTATAGTTTTTTTTCATTGCAGTGATTGATGCCTTTGGATTCATCAAAGATGACTTTAAAGATGGTTAAACTTATACCCTGCATTACTTTAATGAGATGTGTATTTTTTCCCCTACGAACTAAAAAGCTTGAGAGTCTGTGATGTGCACTGAAAAAAGGTCTGGCTTAGGAGGCAAATGGAACTGGCTTTGAATTCTATGCTCTACTACCTACAATCTGAGTGACCCTTAGAAAGTAGTTGACCTTTGTGAGTGTTGGTGCCCTCATTTGTAAACTAAGGCTAAGTAATCTACCCTCAATGGATCATCACTGGGCCTAAGAGCCTTAAATAACAGATAATTGGCATTTGGCAATGTTAGTTCCTCATTAAAAACCATCTTAAATTGCCCTGGCTGGTGTGGCTCAGTGGACTGAGTGCTGGCCTGTGAATCAAAGGGAACCCAGTTCAATTCCCAATCAGGGCAATGCATGGGTTGCAGGCCCAGTTGTCAGTAGGCGGGTGAGCGAAAGACAACCACACATTGATGTTTCTCTCCTCTTTCTCCCTTCCTTCCCCTCTGTCTAAAAAACCATCCTAAATTAAAAGACACTAGATAGTTTGCCATCCTCCAGTGTTCAATATAGCATAATTGATGCAGAGCTCTGTAGGATCTGTACCTGTTGTTTTTCCTGGAGGTTCTATTTTTATTAATGTAACTAAAGATTACAATAATTATTTTGGAGAGCCATGCAACCACAGTGGCTCAATCTTGCGCTCAGTTGAAACTAGTAATAATCAGCATTGTAGCAGAATTAGAAGTAGTAGTAATAATAATGGCTACCACTGACTGACTGCTTACAGTATACCAAACACTATTAAGTGCATTGTACATATTATTCACATTATTAATAATAGCTAACACTGAGTAGCTTCTACATAAGAGTCAGTACCAAATGCTAATAGACCTCATCTTGTTTAATCTTCACAATGGTCTTATGAAATAAGTACTAGTATATTTCATTTCAAAAATGAAAAAACTGGGGCTTCTGAAGGTTGGGTAACTTGTCCAAGATTTTCCCAGCTAAGTAGAGGCAGAGTCAAAATTTTTTTCATTCCAAACATCTCACTACACCAGAGAGCAGAACTGTCACATGAAGCTCTCTCTCAGTTCTGTTTTTATTTTTCACATTTACTGCTGTCCAATCAGGACTCCTGGCATATAAAGGAGCAGGGCGACTCTCTATCTGTTGTTGTATGGTTGAGTTCTTCAATTTAAATGCATTTGTTTTACTCTTCACAAACTCTTCTCATTGGATTGATCCATTTCCCAACCTATTGAGATTTTAATTCCAACTTTCATCATCACAGTCGGAACTATCTGGCACACCCACTACTGCCACCTGCCAGCATTGCGTATGTCGCACTCTTAAAAAATAAAATATTTGGTGTCTTCATTTGAACTAATGATAAAATAGATTGACATGAGCTAAATGTGGAGCCTTTCTTCCAGAACACACCATTTCCCCAACCACTCTGAATAAATGTGGGACTTTTTCCTTCCAAAATCAGATGGTAAACGGTTTTGTATTATCTGCCACTTTACATTGCCATCGCCACCCTTCCCTGCCATTGGCACAGAGCAGTATTCTGTGTGACCCTTCTGTAGCACACTGTCTTCTTGCCAGTCCAGGCACTGATATCCTGATCCAGATCTGTGAACAGAAGGTCTAGTGGTGGGAAAACTGTGCACACTAAAGAATTCATGCATGTGTTTTAATTGCTTGGGATTTTGCTGTGGTGAAATGACACAAAAGTGCACTCTAAAGAATAAATCTTTTTGGAACTGCTAACTTTCTCCAACCCATCATGAGGTCTCAACTAATAGTCCTGGAGCCTCTTTTGTACACCTCCAGTACTTTGCTAATCTATTTAGACAGCTAAACAAAGTTCCGACCATAGGGTTATGTTCAAAGAGAGTCAGGACCTCTAGAATCTGACAAATGTGTGTTGAATATTACTTTCCACCATGAGCTTGGTTAGACACACAAATATGCATTCACATTCAGGAAGAATTTTTATTAACTTCCTTTTAATTACAGAGGCAATTAGTGCCTAGCAGGTTGGAGAATGGCACACATATAAAATTGTCTTTGACATACTGAGAAAAACTCATTTTTCTTCTTATGCAGTTGCTATTTATGCTCAATTTCAGAGTTGCAATCAATGAAAAACAATTCCAAATAAGCGCACAGGAGAGGTATTAAAATTTGGTGTGAAGAGCACGAATTTAAGAGTGAGCCTAGGTTTGTATTGGCCCCTTGGTTTTACTACTGCTTGACAAGTATCACTTTGAGAAGGGTGTTTAACTGCTCTCAGCCTCAGTTTACCTATACTTAAAGTGAGGCTGCCTTCTTCTGAGAGTGGCCACGAGATGTTAATGGGAGAAAGCACAAGCCTGGTCGTGCTGTTTCTAAGTATTAGGGGAAATGGTCTTCAGAAGTTCTCTCCAAGAAAGATCTTACGGCGGGAGGAGGCTCAGGACCACCCTTAATTTACTGTTGAAACTTAGAGGGGGTAAGTAACTCCCCTAAATTCACAGAGCTTGAAAATGGTGGGCCCTAGCACCTGTGAAAAGATCCTGCTGTTGGGCTGGCATGTGGCTTTTGAGAAGGTCTACAAGTGAATTTTGAACTTGGCACCCTGTTCAAAGGGTATATGATGTCTATGCTGCAAGAGCCTCCTAGTGTCAAAAGCAGGATCTTAGTCAAATCACCTTGGGGTATTACTCTGAGAATCTGTTGGATACTCACGCTACTTTAGCAGGTAGGTAAAGGAGCAGGGGAACAACGGGAGATTCCTCATTGCCATAGATAATGAATCCCATTTCATGTAGTCTCTGTCTGAAGTATCTTGTATTTTTTGCAAGTTGCCGTACTCTCTTTAACCCTGAAAAGAGACAGGCATGAAATCCATCAATTCCCACCAGGAAGAGGGAAGCAAAGGTCAGATTGGCTTGACAAGTGTTCCTAAGTCTTTCTACAGGTCTGCTGCATTAGCTGGGATGAGGTGGAAATAGGGCAGGGACACATCTCCTGATGAATGGGAGTGGGCACTGATGCCTGGGAACTTTCCTGAGCCTGGAAGACAGGACCTAGAGGCAATGGTACTGCTAGCAACTAAAGGCTGGCTAGGCTGCAGGACCACAGTGGGGTAGGGTGGTGGGGAGGGTTTCTAGCAGGAAGAAAGGAGATGGACTATCTTTTACTAGGTATCTATTGTATATGGACTCTGTACTGTTTTAAAAATATTAATTCAAGAGAAGGAGCAATACAAGAAGTCACACACACACATATACCATATCATGCTAGTTGTTAGACACTTTTTAGCCAAGCTTAGCTGGCCCATCAAATTGCTGCTCATCTAAGTCTCTAATTGAATATGTCACCCAAGTGGAATTTGAAGGAGCAGCACATTCCTGGACAAGATAGGTCCAGCTTAAACCAGGACTCTTTTGTGAGGTATTTGCAGGTGGTAGAGTAATAGAGAGAAGGGAAGAGGTGGATCTCTGCTTTCCCCAAGCAGGAAAAAAATGACAGTGTTGATTCCAAACAGAAGGTCAAACCAATGTACATGTATCCATTTTCAGGTTATTGGTACTTTTGCTCAAAAGCTTATCCTCTGTCTTCAGCATGTGTCCAGTCAGATGTGAGATGACAATGAAATAAAGAGCAGAAAGAGTTCTGAAGACATCTGTCTACTCCAGTCCTGCTCCTAATCAGGAAAGTCAGTAAATCAGCCATAACTAGTCAATAAATCCTCAATAAGGAAGTTTAAATGGGATTGGGTGTTTAAACCCCTTAGAAATCAGTTCAATGTTTGCATTTGATTCAACATTGCTATTCAGCAGGAATGTGCTGTTACTGCTGACCTCTGTTCTGGTTGGTTTGGTGTCCATTAGAACTGATCAGAGCTGTTGTTCTACCAGTTGTTCTATTTTTTGAACCTCACTTCTGGTTCCCTGTAGTTTTCCAGATGGAAAATGGGTAAAATATTCAGTAAACATGTCCTTTAGTTTCTTCTTAGAGACATGACCATAGACTGTGCCTTGACAACGGGTTAAACAATGCACATCTCCTGTTCAGCATCTTTACTCCAGGGGACCATGGTGTTCAAGTAGAGTTTGCCTTGCCTTTCCATTTTGCTGCAAGGGTAGCATGTGATCAATCCTTAGTCAACTGAAACACTTCATTTACCTTATTATTGGTTCACGATGGAACACAACCGGGACCTATCAAGGTCTTTCAGATCTACTGAGGAAGAAGTATAAGAATTAGTTCAGTCTCAAGGTATGTTTTTGTCACCATGTGACAGACACTTGCTTGAGAAGGGCATCAATCCAGAAGAAAGCTAAGATATAAGTCAGCAAGAGTCTTGATGGCATCATAGGAACTCTTGGGTCTATTCATACCTAAGTGACTCCATTTGTTGGGCTGGCCCTGTTGTGTGAACCAGTATATTTCTTTTTCTTACTTAAGTTATTTTGAGCTTACTTTCTAAAATCTATAACCAAAGTGTTCTGATGAATACAGGTGGACACTAATTGAATGAGGTTACCTCTAAAGGACAATAATAATATAAACAATAAATAATTGTAGCTCACAAAGAGGTAATGTCACCACTGTTATAAGCATTTGGCATTCAATAATTTATTTAGTATTGTATTCATGTAGTTGTAATCTCATGTTATACAAGAGGAGCCAAATGGGTAGTAGTGTCAGAATTTGAACCCAGGATCTAGAGTCTGTGTTGTTAACCCCTATGTTATGGTGCTGTGTGCAATAATAGCAATGGAAAAATGTCTGCCCAGAGAATGGATGGTGGCCATCGCTTCTCCTGAAGCTCAATACAATTTATCTCTGCCAGCTGTCAGGATCATTGTTGCACTAAATTTTTCCAGCAGAGGCAGTTGAGAGGTTGAGGGCTGAGCCATCTTTAGACAGATTCATGTTGTGAGGGATGGGGTAGTACATCAAGGACTAGTGTCTGGAACCTATCACAGAGAAGGAATGGTGGAGCCCCTTCACTTAGGGTAGGGGAACTGAAGGGCTACTCCTGGAAGGTAAGGGTGAACCAGAAGTAGACAGCTCCTGAAATGGTACTTTCTTTATTCAAATCTCTGACATTTTTAACTAGGCTCTATCACTTCCAAAATACTTCAGATCTTCTTTTGAGAATTTTTTTTTTGCTCATCAGGCCCAAATCTACTTAACTTCTGTAACATTTTAAATGTGTTAACAGAATATTCTGAGGAATGGAGAGTTAATGGAGTGGAAAACCAACCAAGGAAAAGGATTTTAAATGCTCCAATTGTCTCTACTTATTTTCTGTTATAACCCTTCACCCAATCCCAGTTCTCAAGGAAGATCCCCAAGTCTGCCAGCTCTCAGCAAGCAGGTTGTGATGAAAAAGCATCTGGATTACTGTACTTTCTCAGGAAAGCTGACCTCTTACCCCAGCCATGCTAATAGATGCAGGACAGTCTTGACCCAAGGGCAGTCCATTTTGGTGTTGGCCAAAGAGTTATGAATTGGTCTATCACAGGAACTTTGCCAAAGAGATAATAAATATAAATTATACCAATAAGATTCTCTCACTGGTAAAGTGTGAATATGAAAAATTTAAAGGGAACCAACAATTGATAGTAAGACTAGATATTGAGGGACATAGAGAGGAAAGCTAATTATCAGAATCTATAAAACAGAGGAAGCCACTGCTCAGTAGAAGATATGGTAATCCATTAAGAAGAGAAGTGGGCAGGGCAAGGTTAGTTAGTAGCAACAGAAAGAAAAGAAATAGGAAAAAAGAGCTTATAGTCTAGTGGGAGAGACAATCAAATCATCGTAAATGGATATAAAATTGCAGTTCTGATGAGTGCTGTAAAGAATGCTATTTGGTTTTATGAGAGCCCATATCAGACTGGACCAAGTCTGAGGAAGTCAATATATGATAAGTGAGCTTAGATCACAAGGATGAACAAATGTTAACCTGGCAAAACAAACAAACAAACAAACAAACAAACAAAACCAGAGGGCAGCATTCCAGGCACAGGAAACAGAACAGATGCATTGGTTCTATGGTTTGTAGAACAGAGTGGTTGAGAACCAGGCAAGATGTAGTTGAGTGTGGGGCATGATGAAGGTGAAACTCTGGGTCGATTGTTTAAAAAAAAAGTACAGGGATTGAAGAATCCAACATTTAATGGTTTGGAAATGGAGGATGAACTTAAAAAATAGATAAATAGCAATTGGGGAGAGAGAACATAGATCAAGAGATACAATAGTGTTCACTGGACTTATCAACATGGCCATGATTGATAACTTTACTTTCAGGTTCCTGATTGGGACTTTGGTTTTAAAAATTAAGGATTTACAAGTATGGTTTACTTTAATTCACACAGGCTTTTATTTTCCCACTCAACTCTTTTTTTTAAAGATAGGCCTTCTCCCCCAAAGTTCCAGGTTTGAAACTTGAATACAAGTAAGGGGTTTGGAGAAGTAGAGAACCATTTGTATAAATTTTATAGACACAGTCTCCTTGGGGCTTAAAAAACCTGTTTTGGAACATGCTGAAGCATCCCTTGGAAGTGTGTTTTGTTTATAGAGAGCAACCTATGTGAAGGAAAGAACTAGAAATTAGGTAGGAGAATATTTGTCTTTACTTTCAAAAAAAGTTCCATCCATACATTGAGTCTGTGTATTTAGGAAGATGGGAACATACAAAGTAGGGGGAGATTGTGGACAGGAAGGGAAAAGAAAAGAGGGACAGAGTAAGACTTGTTTTAAAGAAGATGATTGAAATAAAGGCACAGATATACGTCCCAGCCACCAAAATGTATTCCATATGGTCTGTCCCCTCGTGCATTCAGCTCTTTTGTTGATCGTTAGCAGCCCAAAGAATAGATGACTTCATCAGGCTGGGTCTGATGATTCCTAAATGATCCCCCTCAAAGACTAGAAGGATTTCCTGGCCTGTGAGTACATGAACAGCTTAAATTGCTTTTCCCAATGGCATTATCTTTGCACTTGCCCATAATGATTCATCTATCACTGGGCTGCCCAGCTACTTAATTGGCCCCGTCTGTCCCCTCTGCCTTGAATAGCCCAAGTAACTGAATCATCAGCTAATGTCATCACTTTACTGCTTCTAGATCCTTTGGAGAGTTGACCAAACAGATCAGAATATCAATCCCAGGGGCAGCTGACTCTTAAGAATTGAATGTTTTATTCTTGCCCTGTCTTTTCTATCTTTGAACCATTTAGCACAGCATGGATTATGAGCCATTATGACACACTTTGTGGTCACCATGTTTCTCATATAGGTCACTATAAATGCTTTTGAGGTCTTTTGAGTTGGCCAAGATACAGTTTCTTTCAATTACTCTATTGCTCACCCTTTAAAATTGGAAACATTCTCCTACTCTTAAAGGGCCTGGGGGGAGAGAGGAATTTGTTCGTATAAAATGCTACTCATCTAGGCAGGATGTGGGTGATTTTATTAATTACATTGTGCTTTGAGATCCTTGCCTGAAGAGTGCTTTGCAAAAATAGAAGGAATTTTTAGCACTTGTTCTTTCATAAAGGGACAGCCATGTCATGAGGACACAGAGACTAGCCATTGCAGCCACATTCCCTTCCCAACCCAACCAGCAAAGTCCATCCTTAATTTCTGATCCTTCTTCTACCTACTCCAGGGAAGACAGGAAAGATCCCTGTGCAGAAAAATAAGTGAACAAGCTGATCTCCTCTGTAGGATTCTGGAGAGTTTATCCAAGTGATTTCTTTTGCTTTATTCTGGGTTCTCAGAAGAGGCTGAGTGGAAAAAGATAGGTTTCAGAGTTAAATGGTCTAAGAATCAAGTTGTACCTCAGCAACCTAAGGCCTTAAAATTCTCAATTTTACCTGTAAAATAGAGATAAATAATCTTATCTCCCAGTAAAATTTGGAAAAGTAAAGGAGTTAATGCAGGGAAAGTGCTTAGTACTGTGCCTGGCATATAGTAGGTGCTCGAAAGGTTATTATTACCTCTTTTCATAGGGCAGCACTTCTCAGCAGCCTGGCTGCTACCTGAGCATCATCTGGAGAGCTTTGCAAAATCCCATGCCCCACCTGTACCTTAGGCCATTTAAATGAATTTCCCTTGGGATGGCACCAGGCATGAGTTCTGGTTTTCACAAGGTATAGGCAAAGAAACTCAGGCATCTTAAAAAAAGTGGCCCTTACCAGTTTACCTCCAAGGCCATGCCTGGCAGTATGAGGTGCCTGATTGTGTCCTGGCTGAGTTGTGCTCCCTGACTGGACACAGAAAGTAAAAGATGGGTTTATGTCATAGCCTCTCTTTTGGCACGATGACATCCCAAGCAGTTACTGAGTGCTTAGGTGCTCAGATAGTACGTATTTGTGGGTTTACCTGCTCCTTCGACAGCTATTGGCTCAAAGTGCTCACTTAACTCGAGGTCGACCCAGTGCCAGCCTCACCCCTCTCACGAGAAGTCAGGGATGAACCCATCCAAGCAGATGACATGTATGTTGCCGTTCCATCCATTCAGATTCCTAGCCCTTCCGACTTGAGAGACTCGCTAGGTTAACAGAGGCCACAAATACTTTAACCTTCCCTCCAATGCTGTTAAAACAAAAACAGCTGGGGCAAGGGAAGGAAAACAAATAAAACACAAAGCATCCCACTACAAAGCTTTGTAGTCCCCTAATAAAAACAATCGTCTGTGGCCTTTCCAAAAATATGTTTGGGACAACTCAGTCTCCAGAGGGCCAGAAGGAATTGTGGACAGTGGCGACTCTCAGAATAACCTGTCAAAAGCTAAAGAAGGAAAATTTCTTTTTCTATTAAACCATCAGCATGAAAGAAAGAGAGAGGGAGAGAGAGGCACTTCCCCCTGTGAGACTAAGTAAAACAGGCGGATTTGAGGAGCTCATGAGCCAACTCCAGTGCCTCTCTCTATTTTCTGCAGATTTTGCAAGCTCACTTTCAGACAGAGGAAACATGAATATGCTCAGATGCCATGGGGTGACTTATTATATTATTTTCCAGGCTTAAAAACTCACAGGCAGAAATATATACTACTCTCCCCCCTTAAATTATTTAGCACAGCACCACTGTCTGCATGCAGACTGGCTGACCTCAAGCATGCTCCTAGGCAGCACTGCTTGGAAAATGTGGTCCTTTTCTTCAGAGATGGGAAAAATCTTTCCATAAAATATCTCTCACTGAAAAATCAAATCGATATTAAAGAATGCCTGCAGTGTTCTAAGAATGCCTAATCTCTCTGCCTCTTCCCTCTTCTTTGTCTGCCAGGTTAGCCTCGCTTCTCCACCTGGCATGGGGAAGTGGTGGGAGGCGGGGGTGTTGAGGAGAGACCTTGGAGTAAAGTTTCAATGTGGCAGCAGGAACCCAGCGTCTATTATTTTAAGCTCTGGACACCAGACAGGACATTTTGTTTCTAATACACTCAGGGGCAGAGAGATCTCAGTAAAGATCAAGAGGCTACAGAGTGGCAAGAACCATAAGAATCACATTAGCAGTGACAAGCTTCCCAGGAGGATGGAGAAAACAGTGTTTGGAGTGGTTTGCTGAGAGGAACGCACATTTTTATCAGGCACTGAAGCTCTCCTTTTGATGTCAAATTCCAAGGTTATGGCATATTTTATAGTCACACACACATGTTCCAAGGACACTCCAGGCTGCTCAATTCTACCTCTGTGGAATGCATGCAGGAGCAAGTGGGCTGGACATCAAGGGTTGACAGTTGTCTGCATGGCCTGATTTCAAGGGCTCCGGGAAGACGCCACCCTCTTCACCTACCCACCCACTGCTCAAATACACCATTAGGGGTTTAATCCATGCGGGGAGGGGGGTAAGAATGTGCCTCCCTTGTGCACCTAGTATGAGCCAAGCAATGTGTTTTTGGGCCCCCTTTACAGATGAGGAAACTGAGCCTGGAAAATCATTAATGTATTACCCAGCTGACCCGGAAACTGGCTATGCCTCTGAGTCTAAGTCAGCTCTTTGGAAAGAAGTTGGTAAATTCATTCCTGATGAGGTGTGAATTCCATGATTCATGGATTCATACATTTCACAAATGAAAAGCACTCACTATGTACAGGACCCTGGCTAGCTGCCAAGGTGGAGTAGAAGATGAAAAATTTCTAAGACTGTTTGCAAATAAATGATCTATTAGTAGACAGGACAGGTATCAGATAAAATACAATTGAGAAGAAGAGCCATAAGACAGATGTAGATGAAGTTAGCAGGCTTTTTACACACTAGTATTTCATGAATACTTACAGAATGAATAATGATTTAATGTTGACTTGCATTAAATATAGAGCAATATCATCACAAGTCACTAATTATGGAATTTTACACATTAAATGTGGTAATTTGGAAGGCTAGGGTCCCTTTGGGAACCTTGTAAATTAGCAATTCTTATGCAGAACACAGAATCTTTTAGATTTTTTTTCCCTAGAATACACGCAGCAGGGTCCTCTCTGTAGAGATCCTGCTCCAGAAGGACTGGAGTGGGCCTTTTAGAAAAACTCTCTGGGTAACTGTGGTGTGCACCCCAGTTAAGAACCACTGCTCCCAGGCACAAATTATATTGTAGTTTTTTTGATTCTACAAGGATAGTAAGGCTGATCTTAATTGAAGACACTGGAAATCAATTTAGTCTCAGTATTTTGCCCTTTGTCAACAGATCTGTGCAGTAAGTTCCATCCGATCTTTTCTTTTTTCTAGGAAGATGAGTGAGTCATTCATTATCTCTGAGCCTCGATTTACTACTCTGTTAAATGGGGATGATAACAATAGCTGCTCCACCTGTTTCCAAGGACTTTGGGGAGGATGCTGTGTAGCAGAGGGTGTGATCAATGGAGAATTAAAAGGTGGGCATATCTACTATTTTCAAGGAGCTTATAGACTAGAAAAAAATCATGTAATTATAAAGGAAAGAGGAAAATTGAATGGCCCATGGAAGAAATGCTGTGGGAGTTTGGAGCAAAAACCTAGAGGTGATAGGTTAACATCGTGTACATGTAATTTCAGAGGCAGGGGGGTGGGTGTCACCAGGGAAATGGACAACTCACTTGCCTAGAATGTTTGGATTACAGTCACGAGAAAGATCAGTGCAGTCAGACCACTGAGATTTGTGAATGCCGCTCTAACAGCTGGAAGTTTCTGGTGAGCAGTAGGGAACCACGGCAGCATCATGAGCAGGAAATGCTATGTTCTGAGGTGATTTAGGAAGAGAAATTCATTGTGTATAGTGTGTGGATTAAGATGAGGAAGAAATTGCAGGTGGCAAGACAAGGTAGGAAGCCAGAGTGGCAACAACATCTATGTGTCAGCAACTGTTCCGATTTTCGGCAAGAAGGCAAAGGAGGCAGAAAAGACCCTGGGTTGAATTTGGGGCCTCTGAAAGGGCTCTGAGAAATGATGGAAATGAAGGTGGCCCCCAGGAAACCCCATTTGTGACAGCTGCCTACATGATTCAGACTTCTGATTTTCAAAGTGCTGGGGGGGGACGGGGTGCACTGAGGAAGCCTCAGGGAGGGGCACGTAAGGAAAAATTAAGGGAGAAGTTCAACAAATGGGAGATCAGACTGCCCCACTCCCTAGCCTGCCCTCACTACAATAGCAACATCAAGGCCAAGTGTTCAAGGACTATGAGCCCAGTGTCTTGGGTTCAAAACCTGCTCTGCCATTTTGGATAAGGTACTTCATCTTTCTGTATCTCAGGTTATTCACCTGTACAATGGATAAATGACAATGATAATAATAATGCTCATTATATAGTCTTCATGAGGATTAAATATTAAGTACTTAGAAGAGTAGCTGCCACACACTAAGCCCTATACAAGTATTATGAAATTTAAAAACAATATATATATTTTATAAAATGGACTTCCACATACATTTCATTTCAAAGCAAATTCTATGGTTTAAAAATATTGAAAACCACTCAAACTAAAGACTAGACTGAATGACTTGGATTTGCCCTCTACAGCTGGACCCTCGTGATCAGTCAAAGTGACCTGCGGCACCTGCAGCCATCTGGTTGTTCCTGTGCCCTCCTACGTGTTTCCTGGTGTCTGGGATAGGTCTTTGGGTGTCTTTTTATTTCCCAGGATTCAGTATTCACCAAGTAATCTTCATTCTTTATATTCAAGTTGAAGCATATGATCACTGGAAATCTAACTACATAAACTTCTTGAATTTACAAAATTTTTTAGGACATTAACACCTAATCAGGAAGCCCTTAGATGGGACCGGGCTCTTCCTGAAGGAAGAAGAGAGAGGGGTATCTCACATGAAGAAAATTCTCCATTGCTGGCTTCAGGTGGATTGGGGCTACATGTTAAAGAATTCAAACAGTCTGTAGGAGCTGAGAGGAGCCCCTGGCTGATGGCAGGCAAGGAAACAGAGACCTCTGTCCTGCAACCCCAAACAACTGGATTCTGCCACAACCACATGAGCCTGGAGAGGAGCCTGAGTTCCAGAAAAGAGGGAAGCTGTTGTTACCTTGATATCAGCCCTGTGAGAACCCAAGCAGGGAACAAACTGTGCCTAGACTCTGACCCAAGGAGACTGTGAGATAATAAATGGGCATTGTTTTAAGCCACTTAGTTTGTGGTAATCTGTTATACAGAGATAGAAAACAAATACATTCTCTCTAGCCAAGAACACACGCTGGGCTTCTACAGGCACAAATCCACCTGCCTAATCCTCCCCAGCTGTGGCTGCTAGGGTAGCTGGTTTTCTCCACAAACTTCTCCAGACAAAAGTGGGGCTGGGGTATGGCCCCTGCTGCATTTGGGGCTTTTGCTGCTTAGCTGAAAATGAACCCATGATGGGAAAAACAAAGATCGATGAGGAACAGCAGCTCCCCCTTCACCCTCAAAGATGCTACAGCTGGAATCATGTTCTTTCTTTCTCCAGTTGTACTGAACCAACATGAAATTCCATGTGCGCTACATCACAACTCCCCCATCTCAGAGTCCATCAATGCAGAGGAAACAAAAGCGAAGAGGAAGCTTCTGTAGGACTCATGGTGTAAAAGGATATCTTGTTTGTAGGATGGGGGAAGGAAGTGGCCACACTATCCTTTTACCCCATTGCCATCCAAAAGACAAACAGATTCTCTTTACCATCTTGGTAGGGATAGTTTTTAAGTCCTAAAAGCAAGTGCAGAATTGACTGAGCTGCCATAAAATTCTACCCTTGGCTAACTGTTAAGGTGAAGTAAATAAAGGGACAGAGGTTGTGGAACATTTTGCAAATGATTTCTGCACAAACAGACAAACTCCCCCTTCTAGCTAGAATTCAGTTTGCTGGCTAGTTCTGTGTTTATGGGGTAAACCCAAGTCATCCTATAGACAAACAAGCAGCAATAGGGAAGAGAAGCAAGGCCTGTCACTTCACTTGCTAACTGCAACCTTAGGTCCACACACAAAAAGACCAGGTAGAACTTTTTTACCCCCCAGCACAGGTAATTAATCATGGACGGAGGCAGCCCCTTAGTTGAAGGCCAGCAGAGCGTAGCACCCGCCATCTGTTTTGTATTAGCTATTGCTGAAATGCCAGTGGCCTGCAACCATTTAGAAAACGCAGCTCTCCATGCCCTGTGTCTCTCTCTTTGCCTCTTTCTGTGTCTCCAGCTGGTAACCAAGTAGCAAATATACTTAGGAAGCAGCAGCTAATTCCTTCCTCAACCATGGCAGGAGCCTTCAGTGCCAGGGCCCTTAGACAGTGCATTTGGGTGGAAGTCTCTGTGAACTCCTCTTGCATTCATTGAAGGGCTTCAGAGGGACAGAACTAACAATACTTGCTGGGTTTGTGAGGGGGTGGGGGTGGGAAATAAATTGTAGGATGCCAATTTTGTATTTGCTAAACTCTACGCCAAGGTAGATAGGTGCTGAGAAATGCAAGAAGACCTTTTAAAACCCCATGTCTAATTATCATGGTTTTATCACCCCAATCACAGTCATTTTTGGTTTTCACTGTCTCTTCCTCTCTTTGAAGAAGAGACAGAATTTCAGATGAAGAGTAAATCAGCAAGAACAGTTGCAAGAGAAATTTGATGGTGCAGATGGATACGTGTAGTTTGCAGCCCCCAAATAGCCTGTGCTGAAGAGAAGCAACATCTTATGAGAAAAGTTTGTGAGTGTATCTTGTGTCAAATATAAACAGTAGGAAAGTGAGAAAATTCCACTCTTGAGAGCAAACTGCTGTCACCCAGTATATTCCTTTCTTTCCTCCCTTGAAGCCCTAAATCTTCCCAGGTAGTCACTTCTGTTTTTTAAACCTATCAAACTCAAGTGCAAAAATATGTGTGCCCTGTTTCAAGGACCAGAGCAAAGGTCCAAGGTCACAGCTGGAAGGCACTGGTGCCACTTTCTCCAAGTCCATGTTGGGCTAGAGGCAGGGTTAATACCTCACCTGCCAATCTCATGATAAAATTCCACAAATGATCAGAATGAATGAAGTAATCCAGATGAGATGCTTTAAAAATCAGGCATGGTTGTATTTTCCAGTGCTAATGCATTCTACATCTTACTTCCTGCCCCCTCCTACTTCCTTATCTTATATTTCCTCTGTAGAGAGTAAAGAAAAGAAAAATGATGGAACTTCACAAATGAATGAAGTTATTTGAAAGATGTTGCCATTTCATAGAACTCCTTCTCCTAATAGTTGAATAAGCAACAGAAATTAAAGCCTTTGAAAAAAAATTAAAAGCCTTAGATACGGTACAGAATGAATTATCTGGAGTGAACTTGCCCATGTGAACAACAGAAGCACACAGTGTTAATGCTTCCTAAAGCAGATGAAATGCTTAAAGTGATATTGATGAGGGTTGTATTTTCATATGAATTTAATTTTGATATGGAATCACTAGTTTTCTTTCTACTAGGGCTCAGAATTCAGTCATTTCTTGTGACTGCTTACCTTGACAAGTCAAGTGCTGGGTGCTGACATGATGAATAGCTGATGAATATCAGAGGTTCAATCCTTGTTGGAGCCTCTTAGCCTCCATTTAGTCCATAGTCCCCCCAAAACCAAAGTGTGGCTGAATAGGAGAGCTGGGGTGACTCAAAACCAACCAATCTAATTCAGATAACTGGCCTAAATGTCTATGTTTTTAAATTACATGTTTTAAAGTGCAATTTACAACTTTCTGGCAATGATGCAATTCATAATTTTCTGTCTTATAACAACCCCCCTTCCAAAAAATAAGCCCTGAATGTCTGAGAGTGTGTTACTATTTCCAAAATATACATTCTCTCCTGTTTTGGCATCACATCCAGAGCTGTTCCAATTTCATGTTATTTTAATTTCTTATGCATAAGCATTATGCCCAGGGTCCATTTTCTCCCTTCAAATAGTGCACAGCATTGGGGAATTTAGCAACATAATAATGATACTGATCTCAATCCCTGTGATGACCTGGGACTAGGTTCTGTGAAAAAGAAGCAGAAGTGGTTGTAGTAAAAGCCAGATGAGAAGCCCTGAGAATCCCTATAAAAAGAGAAAAGATTCATCTTCAGTACTTTGGGCTTTATTTTTCTTTTGTCCTTAGCTACTTTTATTCCATTCCAGGTCAGGAGTTTATTTACTAAGTCAGCAGAGAAAGATTGGGAAACTGTCTAAAATACAAAATGTCTTTCTACAGGAATACACCCATCAGAAAGTCGAGGGGAAAATATGCTGGACTAAAGTTAAGTACTAAAGCAAAGATTGGGAAGCTATTCACCAAACCCATTTCCCTGGCCGAGAAAGATAGCTAACTTTATTTCCCAGGTTCCTTTGTGGTTATGCAAGGACATATGACTGAGTTATGGTCAATAGAATGTGGACAAAAATAAAATGTGTATTTCCAGTTATGGCCTCTGAAAACATCACACACACATGATCTTCTGTGCTCCTTACCACATTGGTGACAATCTTGGAAGCCATATGTTCAAGCTGGAGGAACCACAAGAGGGAAGGAGGCTGGGTTCCTAGAAGAGGAACCTGCTTAACAGAGACACCCATTCTGGGCTTGGTATGAACAAACATTAAATTTCTATTGTGTGAAGCCACAGATATGTTGGGGTTTGTCTGTTATGGCAAATAATTTACTGATATACCTTAACTAATACTGGCCTTATAAAAAAAGATACCATAAAATTCTCAAGGATTCAAAATACTAATGTTCTCTACTTTTCATTGGCTGTATGGTGTAAAGGGAAACTCACTTTTTCTGTGGGAATTTTAGATCCTCAACCTCTCATTACTTGTCACCATGTAATGTCATGAAAACATGACATTTCTTGACTGAAGAAAATCCTAAATGCAAATCATCATCAAGATGGGGAAAAGGCAGGAAGGAAGTCCCTCCAGCATACTCAGTGGAAAATACCACTTTTGTATACTTAAGAATCAACCTACTCTCCTCTATTTTAGAAAAGTACTTCAACTTGGACAGAGAAGATTAGTTAGTGCCCAGTCTTTGCTAATTACTGTGTATGAAAACATCAGATGCACCTCTGAGTTTTGGATAATGTCTCCATGGGAAAGCTTAAGTGAGGGATTCAGCTAACTGCTTGGATAACTAAAGGAAAAACTCCATTTTTACTTCTGCTATTTGGGCATTATTGGCTTGAATTATCCAGCTTACTCACCTGTGTATTAGATAATATCTAGACAAAGCTTTAGTATATATGTAATAATGTAAAAACATTCATTTATCAAAAACAAAAACAGAAAAGGAACTTTAGGTTTTGGCCTATGTATGTACCCACCAAGGAAGTGATTATAACTGTAGTATTTGAACCAAAATAACTCTATAGGTAACCTCTGAAGAAACTAAGATCATGATTAGAGTCTAAGCTTTGTCCAGGAAATCTGCTCCAAACACTAAATCAGGTCATTCAGTATTCACTCATTCATTCATTCATTCATATATTTGATTCTTAAGGCACAATTATTTAACTAATCACTGCCTATTTGAAGGGCTAGGGTGGGATGTGGAAGACTAACATCATAGAAGCAATAGACTGCATGAAAGTGAGAAGAAACAGATTATTTTCTCACTGCAGCCATTGAGACAGGGCTTAGAAGGCAGAACAGGGGCTCAGAAGATAAAGAATAGGTATAGTGGGTTGTGGGGAGAGATAAGGACCGTCCAGGTAGAGGAAATACAACGAGCCTGCATACTGGAGGTACCAATGCCTGGTGAGTAGTTGATGGGATAGGGCCAAAGCTTACAGTGAATGAGGTCATTCATTCAGCCAACATTTGCTGCTTGAGGCTGGAGGTTGAGGACAGTGACCCCGCCTTCATAGCATTTGTATTCTCCTGGAGGAGACAGACAATGACCATGGAAACAAGTACTTTACCTCAGGTGGTAATAAGTGCTATGAAGAAAAATGGTGCAGAATAAGGAAGTAGATAGAGTAACCTACAAGCAAAGGGGTGTATTTTAGAAAAGGTGGTGAGGAAAGGTCCCTCTGGGTTGGTGACAGGAGCTAGGAGGGTCACTAGAGCATGAAACCCCATTCCAAGCTGTTCTGGCTCTACACGTCATCTGGGTCCCAAGTTTCGGTCTGGGCTTGTTCTGAAAGATGAGGTCAAGCAGCCGAGAGCACAAGGGCATTTGTGTATGGGGTCAGGAGCAAGAAAGGTCTGTGTGGTGATGAAGAGGTCAGATATGAGGGAAGTTGACAAGCCACTGGAAAATCAGAGAAGGCCCCAACTGTTTTCTTTGATTTTGTAGAAAATTTGTCTCTTTGTTTTTGGGGCTAAGAAAAATTTCATTAGTGGCAATTTTTGACTTATCTGTTTTTTAATAGGATTTGAACTTCTTCAGCTACCAGAACACATGTCCCCCTTTCCATTGCTTGTTCTTTTTTTTTCGCATGGAAACAGTCATCTTTAGTACCTCAGATATTCTCAGTTAATAGAACCAGGGAGTTTGCAATGAAGGGACAGACTATTTGGTTTTAATTTTAGAATAGGCAACATCACCATGAAATAATGACACCATAGTATAACCAAGTGTGGTTTTAAAGGACGTTCCTTCCCCAGGTCAGGAACAGAGAGTCTTCCTCCCAGAGCCAGATACTTAGAGGAGAAAAGAATAATCCCACTACCGAGAGCCTTGATTCCCCAGGCTTGCCAAAGGCAGTACATGAAGTGCAAACAGAGATCTGGGGCTGAGGTAACAACTTCACAGATGGAATGTTTTGAATACCTCCCAAGTCAAGCAAGAACTAAAACCTCAGAAAGATTTAGTGTGAGGAGGCCCTCTGTTGGGGAGTGTGTCTGTCTAATACTTCCCCCTCAGATCCTGGGCTGGTCACATTTTTAATTTTCTAAAGGGCAAAGGGAGCTCGGCTTGGGAAGAATTGCTTCTGCTGGGACATGCTGGAGGTACTTAGTTCTAATTTTCAGGCTCAGTTTCCTCATTGTTTTCTAATTGACCTTTCTATAGTTCACCAAAAGCTGGATTTTTATACTCTGAAAGGCTTAGTAAGCTTTTCTTTAAATTGAAAGTGGAGAATTGAGGTAATGTATGGATAGTATCCACATTTGATTGATAATACCTGAGATGACTGAGGAATATGAAATTGAAAGTGTAACAAGAATCTTAGTATCTGATCTTCCACAGCAGCATCAGGCTGCATAGACCATCTTTTCTTAGAAAAGTGTCAAAGCCATCTCAATACTGTGTTACCAAAACTGTAACCATCATGGCAGGAAAAAGAGTGGCCAACGGGAGGGAGATAATTATAGTGTAAAGTCAGGCAGACCCCAAATAATTGTAGGAAAAGCCATTCTTTCTAAGTTATGAATTTATCATAATTTAACTTAACCTTAATTTATCATAATTTAAGCTTAGCAGTGCTGCCCATTGGGGATTTCCTTGCTCACCAGCCAGACTCCACCTGTTAAAGATGCACTGAAGAGAGAAAGAATTTACCAGGAGGCATGAGGTATCAGAGAAACAGCAGTATCTCTGCCAGATGCCTATTATCAAATCAAATAATATAATCAACGTTGTGGCTATAAAATACAAATGACTTTACAAACTTCAAAAAATTATGTGAAAGCACAGGTTTAAGGGGACCCTGTTGTGGGGAACATATACTTCATGAAGACATAAAGTTCTTGGCTATTCCTGATATCAGAGTGGTCACAAGCACTGGGGAGGCACAGGGAGGTGCTTGCAGTAACTGAGTGAACAGGATTGAGGAATCAGGGGGGTTAAAAAAAAGTAGATCAAAATGTGTTTTAAGCTCACTCCCCATCCTGGGTTTTCTCTTATTTTCGTCTGTACTTCGTCCTCCTATTCTGCTAGTTCATCTACCCCTGCCTGCATCTGCCAGAATTCCATCCTCTTTCTCTTTACTTCCCACTGCGCAATACCCTCACCTGTTTCCTTTCCTTTATGTAGAAATGTGCTTCTAGAACTTGAGCCTGTATCAGAATCACCTGCAGGGATGGTGAAACGAGACTGCTGACCTACCCTCAGCACTTCTGATTCAGGAATGCTTGTTGCCGTTCTCAATGTGAAAACCACTGCTGTACTACAATTTGCGGTCATTTTCTCTTTCCCATCAGGTAGTCCCCACACTTCAGATGGTTGGGAAAGCACAGGCAACTTTTTCTGACATCTGTGGCATTATAATTAGCATATAAATATAATGAGCAAAACTAGACATGAACTTAGGCAAGAATTCCACCCCCTCAAAAAAGGCTGATCTCAGTGAGCAAATTTAGTTTCTGATATGGCCAATACCAAGTGCTGAGAGAGTCTGCTAGGGTCTTTTGATGAAAAGATAACACTAACAGATATTTTATCTGCATCTAAATCATGGCAATGCGCAGTTGGGGGTTGGAACTTTTTAATTCAGCTTGAAAATATGTATTGGAGGCCTACTATGCATCAAGCACTGTGCTGATCATTGGTGATATGATGATGGTCTCTCTCCATAAGAAGTGCACAATCCACTGGTGCCTGACAGGAGAGGGTAATTGATTATGAGGTCATCATACAGTAGTGGTTCTCAAAGTGTGGTACCTCAACCAGCAGAATCAGCATCACTTGGGAGTTTATGAGACTTGCAACAAGAATTTCTGAATCAGAGGCTCTCCAGAGCAGGGTCCCTCCAGCATCCCTCCAGGTGACTCTGATGCATACTCAAGTTCCTGAGTGTTTACTGTGTATCAAGCATCATGCTGAGTTCAGTATCTATATAGCATCATTGAATCCTCCTGACAATTCCAATTTACCATAAAGGAACTGAGGCTAAAGAGGGCAAGCAACTTGCCAGTCATGGAGCAAATAGTAAGCAGGGAACTGCGCTTCAAGCAGCCCAGCTACAGAACACACACCCTTAATACTCCTTGTGATTTGAGAAGTGAAAGGGTACCCAGAACTGGGAAAAGGAAGGGTGGAAAGGCAGGGACAAAACTGGGAGCTCATAAAGAACGCTGACTTATTAATTGAAAAATATTCATCAAAGATTATAAAAATAAGAACTTTTGACAATGCTTGCTTTAGGGGAGTTATTGGTGTGGTTTGGGGCTCACCCTCCTGTGGTTGCTTGTACCGTGTCTGTCTAGAAGAAAACGACTATGCTGCATTCTTTCTGGACCTCTTTAAAAGGTATGCCAATCACTGAGGGGTCCCCTCAGCAGCCACAACTGGTGTGGAACTGATTCCCAGCTCCTAGTCCTATGAGATAAACATCCCCTTGATGTTGTTTAGCATAGCACTGACACTGAAATTGAGTAGGCTGGTGAGTTGGAAGTTGAGTCATGATATATTTATTAAGCTGAGCACTGGCTTTAACACTCAGAAGAACACCAAATTAATTCAAGACATATTTCTAGGCCTCAAGGGGCTTACAACATTGGATTTGCTGATGGACCACCCAACATCCATTAAGATGGAGAAACCAAATCTTCACTTTGGGCTCATTGTGCTGCACAGTGACAGAACTGGAGATGAAAAGGGCCTCGGTGCATGTGGAACACACGCGCAACCGACCTGCAGCCCCTCAGCCTGTGTGCATTAACCCCACGAGCAGCCTGGCTGCAGAGTGAGGTGCTTGTTTGTGCATAAACACTGTCATTTCACTGGGACTGCTATTTCATCTTTGAACCTTGGCTTCAAAGGAATACTGACCTTATTCCTGTAGCTTGCCTTTCTTTGAAGCGCATGGCTTTGCATTGCAGATTAAAGTGAAGACATTCATCAAAAAAGAGATCTGGCCAACTGCTCCCCAAACTCAACCCCGAAACAAAGCCTTGAAAGGCTCCAATCACAGTAGCAGCGGAGTGGGCCGAGGATGAAGGCTCGGAGCCGGGCCCTCTTTCTTAGATCCTGTAAAGGGGCTCCGGCATGACATAGTGCTTCCCTTTGAGCGTGGGGCAACTTTACCCGCAGAGTCCTCAGCAGAAAGGGGTGAGTTACCGTAATATTCCTAACCTGTCCTGCTCGTTTTATTTAAAGCAGGCATTGTCATAAATGAGGCCAGCATGATCATTCAGTGTGTGCCTTTGAATTCTTCAAAAGAGGCGTCAGGCAGAACCATCTGAAACTTGGCTGATGATTCTCTCAATTTTCTTTCCTTCTACTTTCCTTTGTTCATTCCTTTGAAAAGAAACGGTCCTCTCTTTCTCCCTGGTCCTCCGATCTTGGCTCTAAGGAGGCAGGCTATCCACATAGCCTTCTCTTACATATTTATCTCTTTTCTCTGTTAAAATGGCAAGAGTAGTTAAGGGAGAAACTTTAACTGGGAGGTTAAAAATAATAACCAATTAATTCTTTAACTTTAATGCTAAGAGAGAAAACCAAGGGAAATATCTCCAACCTCAGAAGAATAAACATTGATGATAGAGAACTATCAAAGGAGAAGTGATTATATCCTGAGTGCAATTTTTCTGCAGATCTTCAACTGTGATCAAATACACAGAATGAGTTCTCTCTGGGATGAGGTGGTAAAGCAATCCAGAGGAAAGAAGGAAATGGTTGTCAAGTTGTGTACCTGTAAATCATCTGACTCTGATAACACGTACACAAAAAGGCTTAAGAAATAGGCTAATTTTCAGAGTAACTTTTTTTCTAGTTATTTATTTCTAAAATAAGACCAAATGATAATTCTGGTAATTGTAAGGCAATTCACTTAACTTGTTTTTTAACTTATATCTCAAATAATTGTTTTCCATTAAGAGATGTATGAAGTTCAAGATCATTAAATGACTTCATGAGAAACCAGTGGTGCTAGGCCAGCTTTTTCCACATGACAGCTCACATGGGAATGGAAACAGCTCTATTCCTAGCTTTAGTTTTAAGAGATTGAAACAAATCTACTTATCCATATCATACCCACTTTACTACCCTCCTCAAATTTGGGTGTGGCCATGTAACATTAGGTTTGGCCAGTGGATTGTGGGCAAGGTGGTAAGTATCACTTCTGGGTTGATGCTTTCTTTCTCTAGCCAACGTAGGCTACATCCTGAGATGGCCAAACCTCCAGCTGGTAGCAGCGTGAGTCACTGTCCTCATGGAGGCAAACTATGCAGAGTTGTCTGATTTGTATCAAATGTGGTACAAACAAGAAATAAACCTTGGTTTATTAAGCCACTGAGATTTTCAAAGTGTATTTGTTATGTGGCATAAGTTAACTTATCCTGACTAATGCAGGGCCTTGGAGTATGTGTAGTCTTACCTCACTTCCATCATAAGAATCCTTCCTATAGCAGCCCTGAGACAATGGTCCAAATACTTCTTGAACACCTCAAGAATAACAGCAAATAACTTCTTGAACACCTCAAGAATAACAGACATAATTTTAAGCATTTTACATGTCTCATAAAAACCTTAACTCATCAATAAAATTTCCCTCCTTTTACAGCTGGATGAACTGAAGCACAGAGAAGTAACCTGCTCAGGGTTAAACAGATAAGTTGTCACTTGCCTCAGGCTACCTAGTATCCTAGGTGTCAAAATCAAGCAGCTGCTTTCAGTCTATGCCCTTAACCATTGCACCATGTGGCTTCCCTAGATTGGATTTTCATTTCCTTTTCACACAGACTGTTCAATAAAACACAGAATCATAAAACCCAAAAGACAAAGCTGGAAGGGACCTTAGAGATCAATCAATCCCTGCATTTTACATGGAGGAGAAACAAAATCACCCTGCAAGCCATTTTCCTGCTTTTGTGAGAAAGATCTCCCTTGGGGGTTTTCAAATTAGTGACCTGGGGATCACTAGAGCTCAGCAGAAAGGTCGCAGGAGCTGTCAGTTTGGAGATTAGAATGACTAACCCTGTTCTAATCTATTTTATATAGTAGGCTTCTGGGTAAATTTGTATGTGAATATTCTACTTTCTACTTTGATAGAATTTTAAAAAATGATGAGTTTCTCCAGACTTCCCCTGAAGTAGTAGGTTTGTAAGGTTGAACTACTAGTAAGGTAAATAATAGGACCGCGTATCACCTGGGAGGTGGGGGGGAACACATGGAATGTTTATCCCAGGGGTCAGTTCTGGCCCAGGATAATTTGCTACTTCCACAAAAAGACTCACTAGATTGTCTGGCAGCAAGAACGGCCTTATTTACTACTGTTACCTACACTGTAATATGTAGTAGAAGCTCTATAAACTGTATGTAAAAGAGAGAAGGAGGTTTCCAAGAGGTTTTGATGAAACAATTTTTCAAAAAGAAGATTAAGTTCATTTGGGTTGAGCAAATTAGCAGGCTTTGGCTGTGGTGACCCAATGGCAAAGAAATGGCTGGAAAGTTATCGTGTGTTGTTTTGTCTATATATTCTCAAATGGCCAGTGGTGGATTTCCTCTCCCATGGAAGAAAGAAAGAGAAAAGGAAGGAATGAGGTGGATAGATAAAAAATGTATATTAAATTGACTGACAGCCCTGAGAAAGCACAGGCAAACATACACCTTAGCTTGATTCATTTTAACACAACTAATTACACAAAACTAACCAAATGTGCTGATCATATTAAGAGGTAAATGAAAAACTGCTTTACTTTAAAAAAAGCATTTCTCTTTGTGTGTGCTGACAGCAGTTTTGGTACATTTATGTATGAGGTATGATGTGTATTAGGTACTATTTATGTACACATGGCTTGATTTACAAATTCAGATACATTAACTCAAAGGTATACATTTTAGAAGAGGGAACCTGGTGGGGCAAGAGGACACAGGGAGAAGTCCAGGAAAGGATTTTATGGGAGCTGTGCTCACTGCAGGCCCTCTTACCTTGCGTGGTCCCATCCAGTCCCATGATGAATTTCATTGATCTGATGATTTGCTCTGCTATTGGGGGGCTCATAGATGTCGCATAAGCAGCACTATGTGAGTGAACCCGTAAATAATCCACCAGGTCCTTTAATAAAGGAGGAAAATCCAAAAAGAAGGCAATTAAATCTCACTGTTGGTGGTGATAATCACCTCTTGTCCCAACCCCATTCATCATAGCATAAGACATTTGATTCTTGAATGTGGCCCAGTTTTCAATTGTCATTACCAAGCATTTTTCTATCCCTTTTCTTAGCCTTTCTCTCATAAACTTAGAAAGTATTCAGTAGAGGATGTAAATTTGGAGTTGAGGTCTATAAGGCCAAACCAGATGTGTAAAAGAAAAATTATTTCCCAAACATTTGTTGAGTACTTAGTATATACAGACACTGGCTTAGTATTCAGGAGTGTCCAAAGAACACAGGATGTGATCTTGTCATTGAGGATATTACATTAAATTGTTCCCATGGAAAAGTAATGGGAGGAAAAGTAACAAGCCACACAAACTAGTATATGCAACAGGGCTACAGCCTGGAGAGGAAAGAGAGGGGGTATTTGCTAGTTGGAATAGATAGGGAAAGTTCCAGGAAGAAGTGAAATTGATTAAGTTTTGAAGAATAAAGACAAATATAGAGCAAAAGAAAACTTGGGTGGGGGGATGGAGTGGCAGAAGGGAGAACTGGTTATGCCTTGGGCAATAGGAAATTACTGCAATTATGTGCAACACTATTTGGAGTTCCAACTCACTACAGAAAGTTGGTTTTCAGTGACAGTGGGAGGAATGATTCTCTACCTGTGTGTCTGACTCCTGAAGCTAAATGTAAGGTCCCATGTAAGCCTGCTGAGAGCCTAAAGAAGCTCCAATAACCTAATGTCACAGTCACGAGGGCCTCAGAGCTGGCATCTGGAGGCACTCAGCTCCAGCTGGGAATACCATCTATGTGCCCACCTGTACTGGCTCATTACCTGGGACCTTCAGGGTGTTCTGCAGAAAAGCTAGTGGACTGATGATGGCTCTCTACATTAGCAGTGTGGTCTGTAGAGGATCAGCCACCTTCTCTTCCAGGACAACAAGACAATTTAAAATCCCACTTGAGTGTCCTTTCCAATTATCCCTTCTTGTAGGTGAACTGGGATTCGGGGAGCTCTGCATTGGGCAAACTCATCTCTTCCCAATCCTCGCTTCATTGGCTACATCCTTTCCCACCTCTGAGCCTGGGACTGTGCCCCACCCTCCACTTTTCTATCTCTCTTGGGGTCTTGGTGGCATGGTTGTTCATAAGCATTTTGAATATTCATTGCTCATCTTCTTCAGTAAAGAGAGTTACCTGCTTCCCAGCTGGTTGGTGACATGATGCCTCTGCCTGGCCCATGCAGGGAACCAGTAGCTCCATTTTGTCCTTCCTGCCTTCTTCAATATGTCCTTCATTCTAAATTCCATCTTCCATGCATCCTTCTCTTTCCTGAAATCCTTTCTTTCCTTTCTCCTTCATTTTACATTCTTTTTTCATTCCTTTTTTGTTTCTTTCTTCCTCTTTGCTTTTACTCAGATTCCCTCCCTCCTTTTAATTTCAAATTCTCCACTTAATGTTTTTCTCTGTTTCTATTTACTCCTTTCCTCCTTTTTTCTTTCTCTTTTCTTTCTTCACCCCTGACCTTCTTGCTCTGGGCTGTGTTCTGGGTGTGGAAGTCCAAGAAGAGAAGAAGAATAGAAAAACTAGTTCTTGGCAGCACTTGTATTAAAATTAAAATTCGATTCCTGTCTATTCTTTTGTTTGGTGAAACTCTTTTGTTTAGTGGGTTTTCACCATATTTGAAGAGTGTATGTCTGATCACCTAAGGCACTGGGCATGTGACATTTGGGACATTCACTTTGGAGGATAACAGGGTGGGGGTGTTGCTCAAAGAGAGACAGGCAGCCATTTCCAGAGTAACTTCAGCAGAGCTGTCCTTCACAGCTCTATGTTCAGTGCTCTCTTTGGGCAGCAGCAAGGGTTTTCTTTCTCTGTTAAGAGCTGGTACCTCCCAGCATGATGCTATGGAAGCCAACTAGGTGACATGGGAGGGGCTCCTGTGGGACTGAGTCAGGAAAGGGCTTTTTCAGGGAGATAATCTGGCCTTGAAGAATGGGTAGGTTTGGATATATGCAGAAGAGGGGAAAGGCAAGGACGTGTGCTAAAACTAGGAATCGATGGCATCTTAAGCAGCCAACAATGGAGGAGTCAATTAAGAGTAGAGAGAGAAGCTAGAGCTTCCCAAAAAAAGTGATGAGGGGTTGTCTCCTTAAAGAGAAGTATGACCTTGGAGTTATGGCACAGGCTGTGGATTGTTTGGGTTCAAACTCTGGCTCTGCCACTTACTGATATGTAACTGTGTGCAATTTATTAAATCTCTCTGTGCCTTAGTTTTGTTCTTTGAAAAATGAGACAAATTCCTCAGAGTCATGAGGATTGAATGGGTTAATACATATATAGTGCTAAGAATAGTATCTGGTACAATATACAGTGAATAACTTATGCTGTTGGCAGTTATCACTGGATTTTCAACCCAGAAATTCTTAGAACTGGGAGAATGGGTGGAGGGAGAAGGCCAAAATATAAAAACTACTTGGAGTCCCTTTATTTCAGCTCCCTCATTTTGCAGAGGGTAATGTTCTAAGTTTATGTAACACATTGGACCCAGACATCACACAAAAGATTTTCAGTCCAGTACTTCCTCCATCCTTATTTGAGTGAAAAGAAAGGAAAACGGAGGCTTTAAAGAAAGGTGTGTACCCAAACCTGACAGGCTACTTGACCCTGAAGAGATGACATAGCTGATATAATCACTGATATATCTACAGCTGAAGTTCATTGGCTGCTTTAGGCTCCATTTTAAGAACTTTATGTGTTAACTCATTTTAGCTTCATAATAACTCTGTGAAGTAGGTACTATTTTTATCTCCATTTTATAGATGGGATTGCTGAGTCATAGAAAGGATCAGAAAATTATCTAACCAAATAGTGGTTGGATAACAAGGATATGGACCCAAAGAGCCTGGCTCAAGAGTCTGCACTCTTAACATTACACTCATTACTTCTTCAGACCAGAAGAGGGGGGACCAGGAGGGCAAAGAGAAGACTACCTTCACTTCTACTTTTTCCTAATCCATAGGGATTGTTTCTCTTTTTTAGGGGGAGGACAAGAGAATTCCTTATATACTCAAGTATTTATAGTACTAAGCCATAGATTGAATTGCATCAGTATCGAATGTTTCAAGTCTATTAATCTTATATTTCCAAAGAGACTGAAATCTTGAGAGTAGAGATCAGAGCTATACACTTTTCTGAAAATGCTGAGTGGTCTGTTTAATACTGATGGTCTAAAACTGATGGAGAACAAAGTTGTTTTAAGGATTAGGGAAGGATGGTGAGGGTCCCTGAAGTATATAGGGGGACACTAAGCTGCTTTCTTAGGGGAAAAAAAGTAGCCTTGTGGCATCACTGACAAAGATCAGACAAGGAAACAAAACAAGGCTGCCTTTGATCCTTAAAGGGCTCTTCTCAATGTCCTCACCCCCCAGTTTTCCTTCAAAAAGTGAGAAATTTCATAAAACCAAGGTCATGCGCATTCTTAGTTTGAATTAAATGCCTCATCAATGCAATATCACTTCCTTTTAAAGTTAAGACTATCTTGCCCATAATCTTATTTCTTCTAGACTGAGTCCATTTTCTATCAGAGTCTGAGTGTATAGACATGGACTAATTTGCTTGTGTGGTTAGAAAAGTGGGGTTCTTTGAGTAACTTCTGCAGAGTATCAAGGAACGCCTTGTTTTCTATTTTCTTTTTTTTTTTTAATTCCATTTTAGCATTCCCCCATTGGGTGCCATGAGCCATGAATTAAGAGTTGGCTTTGGTCTTTTGCAAGGCGAGTCTGGGTTGTGTCTTCCTTCAGGGTAGGTTAGAGGTCTTCTCACACTGAAGTTTCCATGTCCATTTGTATGTTCAAAACCCTGATTATTTTCTCTACCCATAGGCCTGGAGTTCAAGGACAAGGGTGGCTTTTCTGAGAAAATCAGACAGGAGACTCTTAGAATAAACATCTTGGCGTTCATTCCATGACCCCCATTTACTTCAAAGGGCTGTTAAATACAGCCAGCGCTGAGCACATGGGGCAGAGCTGGCTTCTGCAAGGGGGCTGCCTTCGTCTGGCACACAGGCTTGTGGGGCTAATACTCACTCCAAACTCGGCTGCTCTGTCCCACATTCCTCCTCCAGAATTCCAGCCCTGCAACCTATCAATCATGAGGGCTACCTTTGCTTTATACATTTGTAAGTCTCTGGTCAGCCAGTGGAGACTATGACTGACAGTGGTCAGCACTAGGCATGCAAGAAAACTCTGGGTCATACCTGAGAAAAATGTGGACCCCAAAACTGGGTTTGCAGTATTGACCCATCTCCTCAGCAATTGGATCAATAAAAATTAAAAAATAAAAATAAGAAAAACAGCCACAGCATCTCAGGCATTCTTTAAAAAGCCATTCATGGCATAGAACTCTGACAGGTGAAGATAATTACCTGACATTTTACCTCAAAAATCTTAAAAGAACAGAATGTTCCAAGTTGGGTTGCTTATAGATCATCTTACAGCCACTCCAAACTCAAGGTGAGCAAAAGATTAAAATCTTGCTGACCTTTGAGAGACTTTTTGGCAGTTTCCCTGAGGTGGGGAGAGAAGGTTGAGGTCAGGGCAGTAAACTCCAGTAAGCAGAGATGACTTTGTAGGACACTTTGTGATGGGAAGACCGAGTCCAAGATGAAATCTGTACTTTCTGCGCTAGTATCTTAGCACCAAATAATTTTTTAAATCCTGTTATTTGTTTCCAAATATTTTTTCTTACATGATGCATCTGATTGCAAAGGTATGTAGTTCTCACCTTGACCAACTCCATAATGATTTCTAGAGTCTTCTAGTAACTTTTAGTGAGAATATGTATAGTCCCCCTATAACTAACCCTAATATTCACATTTAGGAAGAGAGGTAGGAACCAGTAAGTCATCTTTTTCTAGCTTTTTAGACCCAAGTGATATTTTCAAATCTCCCAAGATTTACTAAGAACTCAATGAACATAATAAAATTTAAATTATTAGGGTTTCAGAAAAATGCAAAGTCCTAATATGGGTATGTTAACATTTTTTATGGTTAATTTTGTTGCCTTTTAACCTATTGGTATAGAATCCTGTATATTTTTGCAGTACCCATCAGATTGAGACATAATCTGAAAAATATCCTGGAAAATTTATATGGTGAAGCTCTGAAAGCTGTACTCTGCTTAAATAGATAAGTAGCAAGATTTTTTCAAGCAAAAGCATTAGTATTTGTCCTACCCTATGTCCCATCAGTTAAAAGAGCAGTTTAAAACAAACAAAAAGTGAAAATTCTTCACAAAGTTATTCAAAGCCTAGGGGAATAAACGCTATGATTTAAATTGAAACTATACATAAAGTTAACATAATTAAAAAAATTTAAGGTAAGAAAAGCTGATACAGAAGTTTCATGAACTCCGGGCTCATTAGGCTGGAAGGAAACCGCAGTTTATCTGGGTCTGTCACAGTCTGACCAAAAAATACCTTTCCAGACAGGTGTATATCTGACTGATTTTTAAATCACCAGGGAATGACACATACATACACCTTCTCAAGTGACCTCCTATCTCCTGCTCACTCTTAATGTCTCAAAAACCTCCTCATGTTTTCTAAGTTTTGCATCTTGCTGTTCAAGGCAGAAAGTCCGTACAGGCTAGTGGATCTCTGCCAAACACTTCCTAATTCTTGCTGCCATCTAGTGGTAAACTCATAAACTGCAGGGCAATCTGAAGGAGGAGAGAGGTAGAGGAGAAGAGGGAGAAGGGGAGGAGGAGAGGGAGGAGGAAAGGGAGGAGGAAAAGGAGGAGGAGGCAGAGGAAGAGGAATGATTCAGTCCTCTGTATCCAAGTACTGTGTGCACAAAGTGAGTATTTTAAAGAGCAAGAAAACAAATATATCTGTATACATTTTCTGCATCCTGATTAATGTAAATAATAATTGTCACAATTGCTCAGTATCTACCCCAGATGAATAGAAGTTACATAGACAAGAGCAAGTACACCTTTAAAATAGTCTACTGACTTTTTGGGATGGAGAGTGTGAGAGAAAACCATGAGCTGGTCCTTACTTTGGGGTAATCACGAACTTTTGTTTAAAGTTATATCAAATGAAGAAACTCTAAAGGGGAAAATGTGACAACTCCCAAATTTGACAATATTTCAAGGATCTGCTTGCTTCAGTTTATTCAGGTGCCTTTAGTTCAGGAAACAGAGTTATGCCTGGTTAAAATTTTTGTAGCTCAGAACTGCTGCTAAAGTAATCACAAAACCACAAGCTCACAAACTACTGTAACCTGGAGAAGGGGACTCCTACACCTGAGACCCTCTGATCCCATTGCCTTTTCCGTCAAGGAAGGGAATGTTTAACCTTTCACCAGATTTAGCTGAATTTTGTAGGATCCCGGGCATTCTGACTGTTTTTAACATTACCCAGCTAACTCCCACAGGATGAAAAAGAGTGCTTTGAGCTTGGGAAAAAAGTAGTACTTATCGAAGGGTGAAGACCACTGAAAACTGAACATTTGAAGCATTTGTGCAACTCATGGCAGGGCAAGTGGCCACAATGAAATAGCTGTTTTAAATAACAGGATTTCGATGACCACACTGTTTTCAGCTATCCTCCCTGGTTTGTCCAACTGGCTTACCACGAGTATGAACTCTTGATCCTGCTGGTCACAGTAAGCAAGGAACTTGGAATTTCAGGTAAGCTGTTGATGCCATCTGCACGCACTAGTTTTGGGCTTGCTGTGCCTGCCTGGGTGGAGCCAACACCACTGTCACTAGTCTCTTTGGGACAGGCATAGGCCTGTGTGCGACAGCTATCAGGATGGGGATAAAACTGCCATACAACGAGGCAGGCAACTGTCTCCTTTATCTCTCAAACCCAGGTTTTGAATATTTCATTTTCTTTTCTGCTTCACTCTTCTTTAAAATTTCTTTTAACGTTTATTGGTTTATACTGGCAAACCCCTTGGTGATACTGGCATTAGAAAGACCCTAGTATCACTCACTTAACAGTCTAATCTCATCAGATCAGAATTATTAAGGCATATAGGTATAGAGAATGACAAGATTTGGTCCATGAATTATCCAAAATTGTGAGAGAGAATTATTTTGCAGAGAAAATCCCTTAAAAGGAGGTTCCTAATCTTGTGACTACTATTTTGATCAACACTCTTTAAGCCCACATTGTAGCACAGGTTCACCTCTTGAATATCTGATCTTTGCTTGCACTGTTGCTTTGTATTTTCATGCCACGAAAAACACACTGCTTACAGTTGTAACATCTCCTTATCATTTCTGTGGTTTGGTATACAGAAATATAATCCCCGTCATTGGCCTGCAGAACTGACATTCATTCTAAGACTTCTTCCACACTGCCTGAAGAGTTCATCATCCCTCTCCTTTGGGCTGTCTTTGCCTGTGTATATCTCTAGTGTAACTTTATAATAATGTGATTACTCATCACATGTTTCTCTGCATTGTCAGAGAGTGAGCTCATTGACATTCTGGAAGCTACTTGGCTGTGAACCCCCTGTCATGAGGCCGCAGTGATCAAATGAGAACTGAACTGAAGCTCTCATGGAACCCAGTTAAGCCCTTCAGAACATCCCCAGGTTGTTCAAGTTTTAAATAGACACAAAGAGCTCCTCTCTTACCTTCCTTCCAGCTATGTAACCTCCTGAGGCTCCAAAGCTTTTGGTGAATGTGCCCATAAGCACATCGACATCTCCAGGGTCCATTCCAAAGAATTCCACTACACCTCGACCAGTTGGACCCACAGACCCAATACTGTGAGCTTCATCTATGTAGAGGTAAGCCTTGTATTTCTTCTTTAGAGCCACGATCTGGGGCAGATGCACAATGGAACCTTCCATGCTAGGGCATAAGGAGAAATGTTCGTCACTAGTGTGTACCCTCCTAGGAAGCTCTACGTTACTTTCCCTTTCAATATTTTGCAGACAGTCTGCCCTGACACCAGTCAGGGATGACAGAGATGTTTCACTCTTTTCTTCTTAAGGGGTATATATATTTTTTTGATCTGAGACAACCTTCTCAATCTGACAAGGCTAATCTGGAAGTACTTTATAGGAAAAGAATAAGTTACATTTAGTGGGGTTAAGTGCTTTGAGTTGTTGTAGCTAATTCCCAAGTAAACAATTAGCTCACAGCATTGTCGATCAATTTATTTTAAAGATGACAAGTTTAGTTAGACTGATAACTATGGATTTTGGGTATTTTGCTAGTTTTAATTAAATTTCTCCATGTGATCCATCCTTATCAGCCTGTCACTCTCTATTTGACCAGTTCTGGGCCTCTCTGATCTAAACTCAGTGCTTAAACTGCTGGAGATTGAAAAAAGGAATTAAAAACACACAAAATAACTTTGTTTTAGGGCACAAAGTATTAATTAAAGCACAATTGAAAGTTCTTAGGATCTGTTACACAATACAGTCATCCCCACTCATCTTTGGGGGCTATGTTCCAAGACCCCCAGTAGATGCCTGAAACTAAGGACAGTCCAAACCCTATATATACTGTACTCATTTTTTTATACATACATATCTGTAGTAAAGTTGAAGTTATAAATTAGCATAGTAATAGATTAACAACAATAACACAATAAAGTACAGTTGTAACAATGTACTGTAATAATTGTTATGTGAATGTGATCTTTCTCTTGCTCTTTCTCTCTCTGATAACTGACCGGACCTGATAACTGGGATGAACACTGAGGGACTAATGGTTTGGGCAGTGTATACAGTGTGGATACTCGGGACAAAGGGACGATTCATGTCCTGGATGGAATGGTGAAATTTCATCACACTGCTCAGAATGGTGAGCATTTTGAAACTTATGAATTGTTTATTTCTGGCACTTTCAATTTAATATTTTTGGACTGTGGTTTGCCATAAGTAACTGAAATGGCATAAAGGAAAACTGCACATGTGGGAGACCTCTGTACTCACTGGAAGTCAAGGGTTCATGTGAGGCATTGGTGGTGTCCCCTCTTTCTGTTCCTTCAGGGCAATGGTTGTCAGTCTTGAGTGAACATCAGAATCCCCTGAATGGTTTACGAGAGCACAGATGGCTGGGCCCCTGCCCCAGAATTTTATAATTTAGTAGGTCTGGGATGAGCTGAGAATGTGCATTTCTACCAAGTTCCTGGGACATGCCCATGTTGCTGGTTGGGGACAACAGTTGCAGAACCACTGCTGCAGGTAAACTGTTTTGTTTTAGCCCTAAGGGCTTACTTTTTCATGGTATTATAAATTGCAAAAACACCTCAGGTTCTCCAGTAATGGAGAAAAATATGAAATAAATAAATAAGCAAAATTATGATTTATATTTACATGGCAACTCTGAAAGTCAATGACTTCAGTCAGTTCTCAGAACACTTGGTAAGCTGTGTCTGCATCACACACAGTTTTAAGTCCACTGACAGGAGAGTCCTATGAGAACATAGACTCGCACCCTCACCCCACAAAGGAATTTGTCAAACAATTCAAGCAACCTGTCAATTTAGTTCAAGAACTAATCAACTGATGCAAACAGAGTTGAACTTTTCCTTTCTTCCTAATTAGTTTATTTATTAAAGTTAATACATTTAGAAAAATAAACCTAAGTGTTAGGTCAATTCAATCAAAACAGTCCAGCTGGTTGTACAATTACCCAGACCAATAGTGTTGGTTTGGAGGGAGTATGATCAAAGGTAGCATGTGTATGTGTGTTTAAAGGACTTTGTTTTTTAGAGCAGTTTTAAGTTCACAGCAAAACTGAGAGGAAAGTAGAGATTTCCCACATGCTCCATGCCTCACACATCTGCATAAACTGCCACCATTATCAGCATCCCCACCAGAGCAGCACATTTGATACACCCACATATGATGGGCCCACATTGACAATCATCACCCAAAATCCATAATTTATATTAGGGTTTACTCTTGGTGTTGTACATTCATGGGTTTGGACAAATGTATATATAATGACATGCATCACACATATTCATCATACTGCCTATTTTCACTGCCCTAAAAATCCACTGTGCTCTGCTTATTCTTCCTTGCCCCCACCCAACCCCTGGCACCACTGATCTTTTTATTGTTTCCATACTTTTGTCTTTTCTGGAATGTCAGTAGTTAAAATCATACACTATGTAGCCTTTCTAAATTAGCTTCTTTCATTACTAAAGTGCATTTAGTTTTTTCCATGTCTTTTCATGGCTTGATAGCTCATTTCTTTTTAGTGCTGAATAATATTCCACTTTTGGATGTGCTACAGTTTATCCATTCACTGACTGAAAGCTTGCTTCCAAGTTTTGACAATTATGAATAAAGATGCTATAAAGATCTATGTGGATGGTTTTGTGTGGACACATATTTCCCACTTCTTTAGGTAAATACCAAGGAATATGATTGCTAGATTGTAGATAAGAACATGTTTCATTTTGTAAGAAATTACTAAACTGTCTCCCAAAGTGGCTATACCATTTTGCATTCCCACCATCAATGAGTGAGAATTTCCATTGTGACACATCCTTGCGAACATCTATTGTTGTCAGTGGTCCAGATTTTGGCCATTCTAATAGATCTGTAGTGGTACCTCATTGTTGTCTTAGTTTGCATTCTTCTAATGCTATATGATGTGGAGCATCTTTTCACATGAGTATTTCCATCTGTATATCTCTGTATATCTTCTTTGGTGAGTTATCCATTAAGATCTTTGGCCAATTTTTTAAAATTAATTGATTTGAGAGAGAGAGAGAGATTGATTTGTTGTTCCACTTATTTGCACATTTATTGGTTGCTTCTTGTGTGTGCCCTGACTGGGGACTGAACCTTCAACCTTGGAATATCAGGACAATGCTCTAACCAACTGAGCTACCCAGCCAGAGCTTGGGCTTACTTTTTAATCAGGTTGTTTGTTTCTTTATTATTGGATTTTAAGAGTCTTTTATATTCTAGATAACAGTTCTTTATCAGATGTATCTTTTGCAAATATCTTCTCTCCATCTGTGGCTTGCCTTCTAATTTTCTTAACATTGTCTTTTGCAAAGCTAGAGCTTCTTATTGATCTATTTATTATTATTTGTATTGTTTAAGCTCTTAATTTTAATGAATCCAGCTTATTGCACTTGTGCTTGACACAAAGTTGTTCTGAATGGCTGTTTTTAGATGTCAATGAAATGAAGACCAAACAGAGTCCACTTCTCTTAAGTTTGTGAGTTAATTCCAACATTTTCTTATATAAATTGCATGCTAAAGTTGTTTCCATTGAGGAGGAGGCGGTACAGCCATCTAATTACCTAAGTTCAGGTTGTAGCCATACCACTTACTAATTGGGGGTGTGAGTAGCTTACATGATTCTGTGCCTCCGTTTTCTCATATGTAAAATAAGCATGATGACAAGACCCTCCTTAGAATATCTGTATAAGAATGACTAGAAATAATGCTGAATAAGTGTTTCACACATAAATGAGTGCTCATTGGGGTGTTGCTGTTCTTGGGAGAAAGTGGTTGCAATGAGGCCTAATTTGAGAGGTGGGAGCCCTTGACAATGCTCTGTGTTGCATCTTCTAAGAAAGAAGCATTATGGGTGTCACACATAATAAATGGCTTGATGCTCTCAAAATTCTAGATTTTCTTCTCATCTTTAAAATGTTTTAAGTTGGTAACACAAATATACTAAAAACGTAACATGTCACAAGTAACCATTCTTTGTTCTGGAACTGAATTTGGCAGGAGCCAGAGTTAATGTTGAACAATTTGCAGACACTCAGAGCAGCTAATTAGCCATCCGTCACTGGGGCTGGCTTAGCTGACGTTAGGAGTCTGCCCACCTGGTTTATATTTCTCCCTGTAAGATTAATGACTCTACAGTACTGCTGATTTCTGGAGTTAATGCAGGGCACACATGAGTCTAGGGAGAACTCAGCATTTATAAAGCGTTATATTCACTTGCACTAAGTCTTCAATTTCTTATTGTGACCTAATTTGAATTGAACCTTTCCCTATAGTGGGATATTGAGTTTGGTGCATGCATAGAGACTATCTATGCTATTCCTGTGAATATCTGTCAAAAACAATGTAGAAAACAAGGAGAGTGTTTAATTCTTTCTTTCAGAATGGAAAGTTGTGATTTCTTTTGACTTCAATAGAAGAAATCAACTAAAATACAACTGCAGGTAAAGATAATGCCACCAGTTAATTTGAAGCCCTGTGCAGGGATCTGAATTATTCTTAAACCAGTGAGCCAGTGAGTAATTTCTTTATGTCTTTTCTATTACATAATGTATTAGCTAAGTGACAAGACTCTTTTTTGAAATCTCCTTCTCACCACCATCTCCTCCACATATAAACCATATTATCCACTAGCAGGATTGGGAATTAAACCAGTGGCTTGCCAACTTACATGGTGGAAAAATCTCCTTGGTGGGCCCAAAGTATAACCCAAGCGAAGAAAAGAAGGTGGAAAGGGAGAACAAAAAGAGCTAAGACTAATTAATAATAGAGTTACTAGTGCTTCTTCATCTTTATTTGTTTAAATGCTAAAGGTATAGGTTAGAGATTCCCACTGAAGTTTTCAGTGCTTAAACCCACACTATTTTGAGAATGGCTTATATTCTTAGAGAAAATGGCATTCAGAGACTTCAGAATTTGCCTATATATATATATTCTTTTTGAAGGGATGGATGTTATTTCTTGGTTAATTTTATTTTAAAAGTTTGTGCTCCAGCTATGCTAATTTATATTTCATGTTATGTGGGACCCCCTCTCCTTATTTAGTATATTTTTGAATAATTTTGAGATTTCTCAACCACAATGAGTCAAAAACTAGACTTCCCAGAGACATAAAATTAGAAAAGTGTGATTTCAAAGCAATACTTAAAGGAAAGTACAAATCAGAACACTAAAATATTACTATTGTACTTTTAAACCAAAAATCACAGAATCATGGAACTTTAAGCTTTGAGTTTCAATCTTCCAATTTTACAGATAAAGAAACTAAGCCCTAGTTAGGCTAATGCTGAGAGTCAAATGGATAACCTTGCAGTTCCCATGTTTACTTCATTAGATGTGGACACATTAGCTGACTCTCCTGTTTATATTGGGCCTCTGTCTCAACAGGGCCACCTGGTTTGAATCCCAGCTCTGTTTCGTCTCAGTTATCTGCTCTGGGGCAAGCTATCCAGGCCTCAGATCCTCGATATCTTCATCTTTACAATAACCTCGAGAGACTTGGAGAGGCTTACTACTCAAGGTGGCACATGTGAAATGTTTAGCAAGGAAATCAATGTGATTTCCTTCCTCTGACACCCCTCCTTGAGGTGGGTGAAGAGCAAATGAAGCTGGTTGGCTACACGGATGGTTTATTTTCCAAGTTGCAACTTTCTTATCTGAAAATAAATTTAATGAGATTGAGTGCAAGCTTACTATGGGTGGTACTTCGGCAAGCACTGGCTTATATGACCTCATTTACTTAGAAAAGAATGTTACAAAGGGCAGCAGCTGTAGGTGGCAACAGCAAGATTTGAATCCAGATCTCATGTCTCCCTTCAAGTCCTGGCTATTCTATAGTCTATAGTCTATATGTAAATAATAATACATAAGTTATTTATGGATGTGACATTACTATTATTTTTGTTGTAATTATTATTATCTAACTGCTTTTGTGGCACTTACTGACTTCTTGGCCTTGGTATTTAGCCTTTTCTACATTGGTACCCGCCTGAAACTTTCTAATGTGGTTGACTGTTCTCTCTGGAGTTATAAAAACATTGATTTATGTGAGCTTTCTGTTGTGGGATAACATTACCCATGATGAGAAACCACAAACAAGAGATAAAAAAACCCTGGGAGTGAAAGTTCAATGGAGGCTTTGTGTAGATATCAACAAGGTAGGGGTCCATATCACATCTCTAAAAAGTATAAGTGAATTAAGCTATTGATTTTACATTCTTAACCCTGGCCCTTTGGAAAATCTTGTGGGAAATAATTTCATTTTCTGGTGACAGCATCAAATGAGAACATCCATGTTCCAAAACTCTACTCTAGGCTAGCCGTATTTAACAGTTGAGGAAACCGAAGCTCTAGGAGGTACTGAGGCCTAAGACATGCTTTGTCTCCTGTGTATGAATGAAGCCTTTTAGTCACAGTCTCATTTAAAGACAAGATTCCTGTGCAGGAGAGATAAAAGGAACTTATCTATGATGACACATCATGGGAAGTGGACACTTCACTCTGTATACCTGCGAGGTTAATTGAGCCATTGGGGTAGACCCCACCAAAGATGGCTGCCTGCAAGTCTTCCCATCCCTGTACACTAAGCCAGTTTTCTCATCAGGAGGTGGGCTCTATTTCCCCTCCTTTTGAATATGGGCTGGCCTTGTAATGTGCTTTGACAAATAGAGTGTGGCAGAAGTGGTACTGTACCAGTTCTGGGCCTGGCCCTTAAAAGGCTGTCAGCTTCTGCTTTCCTTCTCTTGGAATCAGCTGCCATGCTGTAAGGAAGCTCTGGCTGGATGGGGCAAGACTACATATAGAGAAAGCACCCTAGTGAAGAGGAAAGAACAAAGCACTTCAGTCAACAGCCAGGGCCAAGAGACCAAATGAGTGAGTGAGGTCATTTTGGATGCTCCAACCCCTACTGAACTCCCAGCATAATACAACGCCATGAATTATCCCTAACCAACACCATGTGGAGCGGAAGGAGAACTGCCCAGGTGGTCCAGACAGCCCACAGTAGCATGGGAAATAACAACTCATTGCTGCTGTATGAGCCATTATATTGTACAGTGGTCTAGAGGGGGGACCGCAAAACATCGGAATGTATTTATAAAAATTGTGTGTTTATTCTTACATGTTTAAACTCCAATCACCTTCAAAGTATTCTCCATTTGATGTAATATACCTATTGAAATGTTTTTCCACTGCTCAGAACAGTTTTTTTAATTCATTGATTTTGATGCCTTTTAGTGTTTCTGCCATTTTTTTGTTTCACCTCTTCCAAATCAAATGTGTGTACAATGCGATTTTACTTTAGTGGAGTCAAGTTTTATTTAGTTTCAGTTGGATTTTGTTTACTCTGGTCAATGGAGACGCCCCATCTGCTCTCTCTCAGGTGATATATCCTCCTGATATTCCAGGGCTGAGTAACAGGTGTTTAGATAACGGCTCCCCTCCCAGACTGGCAGCTGTCGAAAATCACACAGGAAGAAATATCTGTGCTTATGGCATGATAGCCCAGAGACAATATGCAATTATTTCCTAAACGTAGCAAGTTCAGGGCCAGTGAATAGTCCAATTATTCCACAGCAGGGTTTTCCAACCTCAGCCCTGTTGACAATTGAATTGGATAATTCTTTGTTGTAGGGGACTATTCTGCGCATTGTAAGATGTTTAGCAGCACCTCTAGCCTTTGTTCACTAGATGCCAGTCTGTTCTGCAGTTGTGACAATGAAAATTGCCAAATGTGCCTCAGATTGGGGTGAGTTTTGGGTAAGAATTTACCCTGGTTGAGAATGCCGCTCTAGGGTGATCCCAGAGATTTCATAAACAGGACACACTGGCAGGCTGACTGAGGAGTTCCCAATAGGTGATGCAGGGGTGGCCTACGGGAAACCTGAAATGCCAACTTTGCAACCCCACAGGAGCACTGGGAACATGGAGAACACCAACCATTGGGGCAGTAAGTACTAGAGAAAAAGAATAAAGTGATACTAGCATGATGATGACAATGCTGCTGCTGCTGATGATGATAATTTTAAATTTGGGAGAAGGCACTTCTTTTTTCCTAAAATAGATAGAGACACATTTCATCTGCTGCTTATTATTTGATTAAAGGAAACAGTGTGTACTCTGGGAACAACTGGATTAGTTGGCTTAAAGAAATGCTACTTCTGTTCTCAAGTCTCCTTTGTGGACACACTCCTCTTTTTTTTTTGGAAGTTAAGTCCTCATTCTCCTCTTTTCATATTTTTCACTTTTCTATAATTATCTCATAGGAAACGTCTTCCTCAATTCCTCTAATATTAGGACTATTTGAGAACTGATTTAGGAGTGAGAAACTTCTGAGTTAATGTTTCTCGACTCTAAGACTAGTGTATCTAACAGAAGGAGAGCTTGGAGAACATTTCCATTTCAGGAATAATAATCAATTCAGACAGGGAATGAAGCAAACTCAGTCACAAGCTGCAATATAAAAGTATAGCTCTGAATAGCTTCAATGGGTGTTTTGTCTGCCCAGCTCAAAAAGGGTAGGAAAACTCAGGTTGGAGCGTACCTTCAGAAGCTAAGACTGTTCCCTCCCCAACCTTCCCCCAGTTCTGTATGGAGAATTGCACTCTAAGTTGAAGAAAATGAGCAGGCCTTTTGTATTTTGATATGAGCTACCAACTACTGGCCAAGTTCAGCAAGCAGCTGGAGCTGGAGTGCACTATCCAGTTAGAAACATCCAGGTTCCCATGAGCAGCACCTACCAGAGTTTTAAAGGAAAGGAACATTCTGATGTTGAATCGCCCAGCCCCCAAAGGCCTTTGAAACTGTGGGACAGCCAAAGGTAGAGGAAAAAGTCAATGCAAGTCAGTAATGTCCTGTGAGGATATTTCTGAAGAAGACTTCATAAGCATGCTAGCCTCAAAGGTGCTTTAACATATATATGGTCATTAAAAAGACAGGTGACCCAAGGCCTGCCAGCTCGCATGAGTAGCTCTAGCTCAGATCCCTCCATAATATCTGTATTTAGCCCATTTTTCTCTTTAGCTAGGAGAGTTCAGCCTTTTCCCATTTGCCAGCTTGCTGTGGGGCTTCGGAATATTCAAATGTCTCTGGTTATTTACATACCTGTAGACGCCCTCCACCAGGATGAGAATCTTTTTCCAAGCTCTGTGGGTTCGAGGCTGGCCGTAGATTACAGCATCTCTCAGGAGCTTCTCTAGGCTTTGCATGTCTTTAAATAATACAAAAACAAAAACAAAAACAAAAAAACAAATCCCTGAGTCATGAAAGGGTTTTTCTTCCTCCCCTATTATCCTTTTAGGGGAGGTACCAGATTTTTTAGGGTCAGGCTGAGACCTGAACTTTTAGAGAGCAAAGTTAGAATCAGAGAACACTTGGGGGGACACAGGGGTCCCTTTTTTAGTAAAATTGAACTCTGACAAGGTGACTAATTGGGTTTCTGTAACAGAGAATAAACCTCTGCTGGAGGCACACGGCTTCATCGACTCTTAAAAGGCTCTCCTTTCCTGCCTTAGGAAAGACTGAAATTCTACATTAAATATCTCGTAGGCATAAGCTTTCCTGCCAGGTTAACATGAACCATGAGAGGTAAACTTAACTAACACTAGTTTTTAAGACATGAGCATGTTAGTGTCTAGCTGAGTTTGCTTGGAGTGGCAGCATCGCTGGTAGTTGTCTCACTTCCTATACATTTTGAGAGTTTTACTTTTAGAATCCCCCAACTTCAGAGCTGTCAACACTTAAGGGCAGTGGGATAACTTTGCAAAATATTTGGAGACTTCTGGACACATTAATAATAGCTTAGAATTACTGAACCCTATCTGCATTCCCTCTAAGCACATTCTTTGCAATAACTCATTTATTCCTCTCAATGACCCTAAGGAGGGGGTATCTGCATTTTATGGTTCAGAAAACTGAGCCTAGAGAGGTCTTGCAGGTTGCCTGAGGTCTGTGATTGGAAGAAGCAGAGAGCCAGGATTCAAACTCAAGCAGTCTACCATGACCCACATTTGTGACAACCACCTTTTCTGTGGGAGCCACAGTCTCTTCTCATTCTCCACAGTGATGTAGAATGAGCAAGAATGAATGTCTGCTAGATTTTTCTTGTTAACTTTGATGTCAAATATAATTAATAGTGACTTTTCATTTATCTGTAGTTAGATGTAGATGACTGGGCTTTGAATGGGAGAGATTTGTCCACCAACCCAGCTGTGCGTGTGTTTTACCTGAAAGCCTGCATGTGTTTCTACTCATATTTCTACTGTATTTCTTTGTACTCCCCAAGCTTTCCCTTTTTCTAGAATCTAAGACTGAAGTCTTTTAGACCTAGAATCCAATCTTAATTTGAAAAGATAGGGATGCTACCAAACTGCTGACTTGACTATTATATAATGGTCACTGGGCATCAGAGATCCCATTTAAAATGCTCACAAAGAGAAACGTAGCAAAGATAAGCCTAAAACAGCACAGTCAATATTGGTTTTAGACACTGCATACACGCTCTCATGAGGCAGGTATTCATAGACTCATCACTGGTCTAGGCTCGTTAGCTGAGGTTGTAGGTGTCAGTGGAAAGCCCTTCAACGTTGTCTGTTAGGCCCCAGTCTGTGGTTGGATCTGCTTGAGGGTTACCCCCACAGCTGGGTGAGTGCCTCAGTGGACGCATTTCCTTTTCCACACTGCCATTCTGCTATCCCCAATGAGGCCATAAGTATTTCTTTGAATTAAAATTATAGAGGTACTAGTGGCATTTTTTAATTAATCAAGTACATTTGAGCTAACCACATTCACAATGGCATACAATTTAAAACTTATGAGTTGTTTACTTTTTGAATTTTCTTTTTAATATTTCAGATCATGGTTGACTGAAGGTAACTGAACCTGTGGAAGTGAAATAATGGCTAAGTGGGGACTGCTGGAGTTACCTAACGCAGTCTCCAAGGCCCTTTCTGACCTAGCCCCTGCCTGTCTTTCAGCATTTTCCAACACATAGCCTCCCAACTCTCCTTTACGTGTTTTTCCTCTTGTCTGTCTGGAGAATTCTCACTCATCACTGAAGCCTCAACTCAAACCCTACTGGCTGAAAATACAGATTTTCTTTTTTCTTGGCATCCCTCATGACTCATCTATTCTTTTTTAAAGGCATTCATCATGTTTCTCATTATTTGATTTCATGTCTCTCCTCCATGGAAGTCAGGGACATTATTTTATTCACCCTTATAGCCCTAGTCCTAGTGCACAGTATTAGTACATAAAATAAAGTGTAGACCAAGAAACAGGAAAGAGAGTGATACTTGGGAACTAACTATGGATTATTAGAAAAGCCTCATGTCTGCAATAATATTTCTTTAATTAACTGTGTTTTTGCTTTTGCTTTGAAGAGTCTGCACAGATGTAGTGTGTTTTACTGACACTATATTATTAACCACTAGATGGCAGTCAAGGAAACGAAAAGCAGCTTTCTTATTTTGAAAATTTCAGGAGTAGTAAGTCTCCTGCTTTGACATCTTGTTTTCACGTTTGCTTTAGGCTGGGCTCCGGAGATGTTGAAGGAACCTCTGTGGCTGGCTGGGGGAGCCAGCTCCCTTTTCCATAATCTACCACAAGCCTGTTAGTTTGTGAATGGAATAAAGAGATGATGAATACAAGCATTCCTGTTAGTGCTTTTTCTTCTGGGACTTGGAATTTTTAAGTTTTGTATAGAAATGGCACATGATGAATGTAGTTTCAGTGCCAAAGTAAAGAAAAATACCCAAGTGAAAAAAATTAGTGGTCATTTAAAAGGAATATTTTAAGATTTTGAAAAATCTGGGCATGAAAAGATTATTGTATTGTTTACGCAATCAAAAAGATCATAGGCATACTACAGACTTAGTCCAGGATTAAATTTAAAATGAACACCACTAAAAAGAAGAGAAATCTCTCTCTATTTTTTAAAGAACAAGCAGGACCTGAAAACAAGCCTTTAAATGGCCATGATGTGATTTATGCATTTTGGAAGCCGGAGGAATCCCAGGCCCTTCCTTGGCAGGCGACTCAATGTGTTCGAAGAGAAGGAAGAGTTCTGTGGGGATAGGCGTTTGGTGGAACTTCACAAAAACCCTGGTATCCACAACTTGGAATCACTGAGCAGAGGGAAAATCAATCTGCCATTTTTTTCTCTGATGGGGACAAACTCACTGACCTCTTAGAATCATAGATTCTAGGTAGGGAAAGGGATAACTTTACTCAGCATGGGATTCTGGACTCATGTCAGAATCTGGTGGTTTCTAATTTTTTTTTTTAAATTTTTATTTTAGTTTATTCAGTACAGTTTCTATCCTTTATTCCCATTCCAGCCCACCCACCCATTCCTCCCCTCCTCCCTCCCCTTTCCAACACCCCTAGTTTTTTATGGTCTTGCTGTATCGTGCTGCAGTGTGTGGATCACAGGCCTATGGGATTCAGGAGATTGTGGCTTATGTTTTGTAGGCCTTAATGAGCTTCTACTGTTTTAGTAAGCCACAGACTAACATCTGCAAGGGATTTTTAAATACTGACGTTTATTAAAGCACTTACACTGGCATTATGTTAATTCTCCTGACAGCTCTGAGAAGTAGGCAAGAATGATTAGGTGTTTGTTTTTTCAGATGAATCAACTAATGCCCAGAAGATTTATAAAATCAACAACTACAATGACTGTTTCCCCCCAAAAACAAAAACAAATCTCAAACCCAAACAAACCACTTTCTTGGTATATAAAGAAATCTCTGAAATATGGAAATTAAAAGAATAAATTTGATGCCATCAAAGTGCATATACACAGTGCTATTATATGATAAAGTTATAAATTTATAATGATACACTATGGATGTGTAATCACCACAAATTTGAGTGTGAACAATGCCTTAGACATTATTTGCCACTAAGTCTGACTCACCCAGGCTGTTCCCTTTAGTATGTGAAGGGCTGAGAGGAGCAAGTGAACACACAGCTATCAAAAAGGAAAGCATGGAGACCACGTGTTGGTCCAGAGCTGGTCCTGGTCTGTCAGAGGCATGGTTACTGGATTACTGAATTACTAGATACCCAGAATAATCCAACTAAGGGCCAAAACCTAGAATCAGGCTTAGGTGACAAATATACTTTGAGAGCTTATTCTTGGACCTCCTCTAAATTCAAAGTCTCTGTGATCTAGGAAAGCTACAGATAAGGTCCTATGAAAAGAGGGTACGTGGAAACAAGGAATCCAGCCTCAGTCTTCTAAGCAGAAAGGTTGGGTGTAGTTTGAAGAGTATCTTCCAGAAGATAAGAACTGAATAATTGGGTTTGTCCTTCCCTTGCTATACAGTGATAACACTGTTTCTTCTGCCAAGATTTCCTCCTTCCTATTCTCCTGGGCAACTGAGCTTTTGTTGAGATATGAGCACTTCCTCACTGCCCATCTCTCAACTCCCTTTTTCTTCTCTGGATCTAAGGTCTGTGGTTCTTATTGGGATGAATGTCAGCTTCCACTTTTCATATGCTGCCCAGTGTCATTCCAAGCTCCACAAACCTTACCCTTAACTGCGTTTAAATACAACCTCTGGTTCTCTATTCCATGTGCTAAGTGCCAAAAATATTTTCATACTTGCACATGAGAAACACTCAACAGCTATTGCTTAAATAAAAATATGATTAGATAATGAAGAAATGCTACTTATTTTTTATAATTATTTGGTCGCCATCTTTTCTCCTATTCCTTTTGTGTCTTCAGAGATACCCAGTTTCTTCCTTCAATATTGAGTCCAAAGGTGAAATATTAAGCAATAGGTACTTAAATAACTGTGGACAACAATACAATTTTTTTTTAAATTTTGAGACTGCCCATTGTTTAGCATTTGAGGGAAAACATAAGCCAGTTTTGGCAAGCAAAACAAATGTTTTTCTCAAAATCACATTTACAGATGCTCTTTTTCACAAAATCAGTGAGGCATTTCTGAGGCATTGAAAATTTGATGCTTTACATTTTGCAAAGCAGTTTGGGCAACTACTTTATGGTTCATATTTCTTTGATGGCTCTGTAAATATGTGGACAGGTGTTGCATGGCCTTTGGTAGGTCAAAGAAGCAAATGATTTTCTTGGAAGACTGCAAAAAGCAGCTGGGAGCAGAGGAACTGGGCTAAGTTTGAGAGTGAGGCAGGTGCTAGGGCAAGGTATGTGTACCTTGGGGAGGGAATGTGACACCCACATCTTCTGACCTGGGAGACATGAAATGAAGAATAGGCAAAGCCTAAAGCATGGGCACAGTGTGTCCCATGCACTTAGACTCTAGGCAGCATTTGAGGCTTTAATTCTCAGAAAGGGTACTGTATAATTAGACAAAGTACTGGATGGGATCCCTAAATGAGTGGGGTCAATGCAAGAAGGTGAGATATGATTCAGGAAACAATATGGAAGTTCAGAGGTCAGTGTTGGGATCCTGAGTGTCAGGTCAAGGTCTGAGCAAGGGCAACTTGCTGGCCACATCTGCTGGACCCAGCTGTCCTGACTCAAGGACAGTTGCATGGGAGATGGAGGCTACTAAGAATTGTCCATGTCAATTTACCTTCCAGGAGGAGGCAGGAAATGGAAAAGGCTGAGAAAGGAGGTAAAGTGCATGGTGCTTAAAAATAGGAATTCTGGAGTCAGAGCTCCTTGGTTTAGACACCAGGTCTGCCACTTTCTAGCTCTGTGTTTCTAAGGATGTCCCCTTACCACTTTGTACCTCTGTTTGTTCATCTATAAAAGTGCATAGTCATAGAAATTGCCTCCTTGCATAATTTTGAGGCTAAAATGAGTTAGTGTGTGTAAAAGGCTCAGATAGTAAGGGTGCAATACCATTAGTTATTGTTAAAATATATAGAGGCAATTGCTGTATTTATTAAAGTAAAGAACCTAGTTCAGAACCCAAGTCAGACCTGGAGATCTAAAAGGTCATAGCTTATAAAGTAGTCTAAATGTTTATAGATCTGACCTTCTATTCAGACAGCCCTCATGAGCCCTTGTGGTGCAGATGAAACTCAGAGTTTCCCCATTAACACTTCACCCTTTGTTCTTCCTCCTCTTGGCCTTTAAACGCCTCTAGGGAGAGTCTTGGTTCTTCTTCTCCACCTTTTTTTCAAACCATTCCAAATTCCTGGCCTGCCCAGCCCACTGACCTCATGGCAACTCTCTTAGCTGAAAAGACTACTTCTCCTCTCCAAGGCTAGCTCAAGAAGCCCTTTGTGACTCACTTGAGGATGGAGACGGTCTACAGCCTTGCTGTTTCCTGTGTGGTCCTGTACCAACAGCATCAGCGTCACCTGGAAACTTGTCAGAATTTCAGAAACTTAGGCCTCAACCCAGATCTACAGAGTCTGCATTTTAACAAGATCCTCAGTGACTCCTGTGTACATAAAAGTCTGAGAAACAACATTGCTCTAGAATCTAGATCATATGCATTTGCCAGTAAAATGAGCAGATTCAGGGGGGAAAATTACTCAGTCTTGATATAGCCAAATGTCTAACAGAACATGTTGACCTTTCCAGAGAGTCAAGTCTTACCCAAGGGTCTGAGGTCCTGGCATGCTCACAGTGTTAATACACTCACCCCAGGGTTTGTGTTTACCAAAGCCAGACAAGTGCCCCAAGGGGCTCTGGCCTATTTCCTCAAATACACTAAAATCCTAATGGAAATCAACCTTGATCCCTGGTTGGAGCTGACACCTTAGCTTAGGGTGTGCAAAGGCTGGGGTATCTGTTTTGTGCCACCAAATGAGTCACAAAAGCTAACTAAGGATTGCCTATTTCATTAAAGCTGCCCGTAGTAGAAAATCCAAGGAGATATTCTCAGCATTGAGGAGTTCAGAAGTCAAACTTCAGCATTCTGGGTTGAAAATCAGGCTACTAACAGGATAAGCCATCACACAAGACTGATTTTTACAAGGACCCACAGCCCTCTGGGTCCTGCACATGGCCTGGCAGTAACTGGAATTAGCTAGTGGTTAAGAGCTTTAGCAAGTGCTGTGCATGCCCTGCCTATATCCCTCAGCCCAGCTCCTTATTGCAAACATAGGCAATTCTTGGTCCAAGAACCTTTTTTTTCAGGCTGTGGAAGCAAACTAAGGCCTAAGCAGAGACAGCCCTCAATCAACCACAAGTGTGAATTGGTGGCTAAATACTCCAGCTCCCTTACCCCTAAAATGGGATAACACAGATACATCTACATGGCTTCCCAGAGTTTCCTAGTAGGATTGAGCTCCACAGTCTATTGTGGTAACTTGCTAGACAACGTGCTCTTTACTGGCTGCCTTTGCTTCTCTGTCTCCATTCCCTGCTCACCTGCTGGAGCTTCCTGGGATCTCTTCCTGAATAAGCAACTGGGAGAAATGAACCAAGATGAGAGAAACAGACTTGAGTTTGAATTTTGACTTTCATCATTTATCATCTGTATGACCTTGAGTGGGTCATTTAATCAATTTGATGATCAGTTTTCTCTTAGTAAGTGTGAGTAATGAAGAGAACTATGAATCCAGGTTTTTGTTAAAATTAAGTGAACAGGTTATGCACAGGGTTTAATGCATTTCCTGGCAGCAGCTAATGCTGAATAAATGACAGTTATGATCTCAGTAATTGTTTACATTTGATACAGGGTGCAGCCAAGAGGGGGGCCCCAAATAGGGATTTGGAATGGGGTCCAGAACTCAAGGTGTTCAGGAAATATTAGGATGTCCTCACCCCTTCCCCCACAGGTGTGAGTTGGGGGAAGGGACACATGGAGCAGAAACATGCAGGGCTGTTTTGTACAGCAACAGCTTTGCAGCTAATCCATGCTATGGTCATTTAGCATATCTATAACCTTTAACTGGTTGCATAGATATGTTAAATAGCTGTGGCAGTGCTCTTGAGCCAGGCGAATGTAAGGAACTTCCCCTCAAGATGTAACTGGGGTGTGGGTCCCCCAAGTTACAGTGCCTGCGTGGGAGCTTGGAGAAGACTGGCTCCAAGACCTGGGGCCACGCCTGCCCAGACTCATGATGGCAGCCCAGTAAACTTGGAATAATACAGGAATGCTGGCAGGTGTAAGTGATTGTAGGAGGAGTTGGAAATGGGGGCAGAGGGGAAGATTGGCTCAGGGATTTAAACCCAGACACGGCAGCCATTGAGGGGAGAATACCATGTGGCTTTGCCAGAGTGGGGAGCCCCTCCCCGAAGTTTAGGTGAAAAGGGAACCATGAGGTTTCGCCAGAGTGCAGACCCCTGCAGCTTTGGTAGAAGAGGGCCATGCGGCTTTGGGGTGCTCCCTTTGACCACATGGCTTGGGAAGCAGGAGAGACTTTGCCTGGAAGAAGGGTGAAAGAACTCTTGCCAGTAGGCCATGAGAAGGTGCCACAGGGCTTTGAATTAATTAGAGATCCTGCCTGGACGGTGACACAGCTGATGGTGCCAGTGGCTTGAAACACGGGCGTTCGCTTCTTTTCCTGAGTTATGGTACCCCAAATCAGGGCAGGGGGAGAAGGAAGCACTGTGGGCGTCTGAGGGTACCCAAAAAGGACTTTGATATTTTAATGAAGACTTTAGGTCACTACTTTAAGTCTGTATAGCATTAAATAAACATTTCTTTTCCTTTTCACAAATCTCTGGCATTGAGAAATGTCTTTCCTATTGGCGACTGACAATCAAACCTAGTGGGGAGTCCTTTCGGTAATAGTATATCGGTGTAGCTCCCTTAGTCCCTTGTTCTGCAACAGTTTTTGGTATCCCTGGGTGGGCCAATAATTGCCTCCTGCCCCAGTCTGTTCTGTAACACATTCTCTATCCAGGAGAACTAATCCAGGGTGATAAAGGATTCTGGTACTACCCAATTTTGAATTTATCACTGCTAAAAATGCATTTCTGAGTCCTTAGAGGATAGCTTTTAATTGTTCTGATTTTGTTCCCTCTCAGAAGTTTTGTGGGAAATAAAGAAAGAGAAATGATGAATAACTCCATCAAGCCTGTTTACAATGGGCTCAGTTTATTATGGTGGTCTGATTAAATGCACCTTAGGTATATTTTTCCCATGCAGAATTTCAGAATTCAAGGGTTCAGAATTTTGATTTATTTAGAGAGGCTGTAAATAACAAGTTATCTGCTGGTACTGATTACATGAAATAGAACTTCCTCTCTTCCAAAAGACAAGATGTAAGCAAAGGACATAAAATGGCTGAAAGTCCAGAGGAGCAGAACATGTAGAGGTGTATGAAACCCCATGATCCTAACATTTGAGAACGTCATTCTGGTTTAGGTGACCATCCTCAAGAACACATCTCTCAAGTTATTAACTTCTCTCTGGGCTGGTTGCCTGCCTCATACAGGAAGGCAACTTTTCACCTTTGCAGATCCTTACACAATCTGCACTTTATCATTCCAATCTGTGTGGATGCATATTGTGGATTAAAGCATCGTTGTTTACTGAGGTATTTAGTATTATCCTGGCTCCAGCAGAGCAGGAAAGAGAGCCAGCAGCCACTGATGCCATACATTTTGTAACTCAATTTAATTCTTTCCCCTCCATATACATTCTAACTTCCTAAGTTTCTTAAGTAACAAGCCCGTAGGTAAGGACTCTGGAGGTACCCCTGCTGTCAAAAATGGCTGTTTTCGTAGAGTAAATGCAGCAGTAGTGAAAGCATGCTCATGAGTAAAAGTCCTATTAAACACATTGGTGAGTGGGAACAGGCTTTGTGTATCTGAGGATGAAAGTGTATTAGTTTTCTGTTGCTGCTGTAAGAAATTAGCACAAATTTAGTGGCTTGGAAATAACTCTTTTTTTTTCAATAGAGAGAGAGACAGGGGAAGGGAGGGAGAAAGAGAAGGAGTGAAATATTGATAAGATGAGAGAGAAACATCAACTGGCTACCTTTTGTAGGGTACTGAACCTGCAACCCACGTACGTGCCCTGACTGGGAATCGAACTGGTGACTTTTTGGTTTGTGGGATGATGCCCAACCAACTGACCCACACTGTCTGGGGCAATAACACAGATTAATTATCTTACAGCTCTGAAGGCCAGACATCTGAAATGGGTCTTCCTGGGCTAAAATCAAGGCCACAGACTGGGCTGCTTTCCTTTCTGGAAGTTCCAGAGGATAACTTATTTTCTTGCAACTTTTAGAACACACACAGGTGGCAAACACAAGGCCCGCAGGCTGAATCTGGCCCTCCACCTTGTTTTATCTGGCTTGGCACCTTGTTTCTACCCAGTGGCAGCACCGAGTTCCTTGCCCCTAGTTAAGGAGTAGTTACATTTATACAGTCCTAAAATTACATTTGGCCCTTTGAAGGCAACCGTGAGGTTGATATGGCCCCCAGTGAAAATGAATTAGACACCCCTGTTTTAGAGGCTTCTGGCATTCCTTGGCTTGCAGGTTTCTTCCTTCCATCTTCAGAGCCAGCCATTAAAGTCTCTCTCATATTGCATCTCTGACATTCTTCTTCTTCCCTTTTCCACTGGACCCATGCAGATAATCTCTTTACCTTAAGGTTAGCAGAGTAGCAACCTTAATTCCCCTTTGCTCCATAATATATCCAAAGGTTCTGGGGATTAGGATGTAGGAATCTTTGGGGGTCATTATTTTACCTACCACAGAAGCAAAAGAGTAACAGCATTTCATATCTAATAGAGTTTCGTGGATTAGATGACAGACTTCTGACCCTTGCTGCACACAGTTCTCCTTTAGCTGGGAAGGCCAGAATTTTTACAGACAGTTTCAGGCTTCACCACTGAGCATTGTATGATCCTGAACAAGTGGTTTAATATCCCTAATCCTGGATCTTCTCATTTGTAAACTAGTACCTACCTCATTGGTTTGTCCACAGGGTTAAATAAGTAAATGAGAGAAAGCCATTAGGTCAGCATCTGGCACAGAGTGCATTCTCAATAAGCACTAGTTGCTGGTATAAAATAACCATAGGTCACATTCATTATAAATATTTTCTATTTTCTGGGAGTACAAAGGGAGGGCATGAGGCATAAATTATTGAATGTTTTAAGAGCTTTGTAAATTTAGAAGATAAAATTAAACTCAAGTTATAATTTTAGCAAAGAACTAAGGATTTACAACAAAATGTTATATGGAAATAATTTTAAACTTATAAGAATAAGAATACTATAAAGATTACTTGTATACCCTTTACTTAGACTCATCTATTAACACTTTTTACCATTTGCTTTATCATCCTATCGTTTATCTATCTATCATCAATTTGTCCACCTATCTCTGCATATAAATATGTGTGTATGTACATTTTTTTCTGAATTTGGACTAAATTGCATATACCAAGGCCTTTACTCCTAAACACTGTAGTGTGTCTTCCCGAAGAATGAGGGCATTCTCTTACAAGAATCCAGCAGGGGTCAGCAAAATTTTTCTGTAGAAAGCCATATAGAAAGTAATATTTTAGGGTTTGTGGACCACATATGGTCTCTGTCACACATTCTTCTTTATTCTTTATACAACACTTTAAAAATGTAACAACTGTTCTGGGCTCACAGGCCATAGTTTGTCTGCCCTGGACTACAGTGTGGTTGTCCACTTCGGTATATTTAACGTTGGTACACTACTCTTATCTAGTATTAGTAACCTACTGTCCATATTATAATGTTGTAATTTGGCTCATTAATGGCCTTTATAGCATTTCTCTGTCTCCTTCTGAAGCCAGTCTAGGATCATGTATTATACTTAGTTGTTATGGTTATTCAGTTTTCTTTAATCTGGACCATCTCCTCAGCCTTTCTGTGTCTTTTATGGCATTAACATGTTTAGAGAATACATCCTTCTTTTATTTTTTAAGGTAGAATATTCCTAATTTGGATTGTCTAATCATAAAATTCAGCATTTTGATCTGAATACTATGTAAGTGATATTGAATCTTTCTCAGGGTATTACATATAAAGATACACCATGTTCTTCTGTCCCTCAGTGATGACATTGGTTTTTACCATTTGTCAAGATGTTGTCTGATTTCTCCTTGATATAGTTACTATGTTTTCCTTTGGGTGTAATTTTACTGGAATTTTTTTCCTGAGGTTGGAATCTAAAAGACAAGATAATAACATAGCTGCATAGGGTGTCATGGGCTGGACCAGGAGCAGCAGGTTGAACTGAAGCAATTTCCAAGTAGTTGTAATGAATGGAAAGACTCAATATGTGGCTGAACTTCATCAGTTTATTTAAATATTTAAAATAAAATTGCTTTGTAGGGCTCTGCTTAAAATGTTTTCCCATTATATAGTTTTGGCTAAATTAATTGTATTTTGTATTTGTGTTTAAATACAATGTGGAAATAACCTGCACTGACATGTTCACATTGTTGGCATCTGCTCCATACATGCACAGATAAGAGCGATATTTTTGATGACTATTTGTGGAACTGGAAGGTGGGTGAAGATTATCCCTTGTCTTCATATTTCAGCTTTTGCCAATAGAAAAAGAAGTACTTTGAGTCACCTCTGCTTCACTCCCCCCAGAAAAGGGGCAGCTAACATAGTAAGTCAAAGCCTAATGTTCTTTGGCCACAATGGCTATGGGAAACTTTGTCTCAGGAAGCAGTTGACAAACCTTATTTCACTGCCTGACCTTTGTGCTGCAGGCTCTTGAGTTTCTTGTCCCATGTAGACCAAGAATGGCTTGTCTTCCAACTTGTTTTATTTTGGCTTTTTTGCCAGGGAGCAAGTGGATAAAGTAGTTGGGTTGAAAGACTCAGGCTTGGCTGAACCATTCATTTTAGAATGAGCTATTTATTCTAGATTCCAAGAAGGGGGAAGTAGGAAGTCATGCTCAGGTGTTCCACTTCTGCCTCAGCAATAGTAGCCAGAGAAGTATATAAGTTATCTATTGTTATGTAACAAATTATCTCAGAACTTAGAGGTTTAAAACAACAAACGCTTATTATCTCGCAGATTTTGCAGGTCAGGAATTTGGGGGCATTTGCTGGGTATTGTGTCCTAAGAAACTTCTGCTGGCTGAGCTACAGTCATCTGAAGGCTTGAAGTGAGGCCAGGGGATCAGTCAAGAGTTCCTGCTTCCATGGTTGTTGGCAGGAAGCCTTTTCTCCGTAGGCTTCTTAAACATCCTTATGAGTGATCCAAGAAAGGAGGGGCAGAAGCCATAATGTCTTTAAAACATAATATTAAGAGTGACATATCATCTCTTCTGCTATATTCTTTTGATCACACAAACCAATCCTGAGACAGTGCAGTAGGGAAGTACAGAAGATCATAAATATCAGGAGGTGGTGGATGGTGGATCATTGATGGCATCTTGGAGGATTGCTACCCAGGCTGGAGGATAGAGATGTTTGGTTGATAATTGATAAAGCTTTCACTTAGTCGCCCAGCTGGGTATGTGTGCATGTATGTATGTCCTTCTGCCTATCTTCTATCTAGCTGATAGCTGGATATCTATAACTATCAACCTCATCATCATCTCTACAGACTCTCCAATACTAGTGAATAATAGAATTTGGGCTGAATTTCAAACAACAATAAATGCAGGAGAGAGAAGTTGTAACAGTACTGCTATAAGGACAGCCAATCTTTACAATCCATAAGTAAATGGTCTTTTCCATCTGTTGCTGTTTAAAGATTTAACTTAACTCAAAACTTGTATGTCTAGTTTCATCTCCACTGAACATATGAGAGGGCTGCCAAATACTTTGAGCAAAGCCAGTTCACCTACGGAACAGAATAACATAAAGCTGACTGCCCAGGTAACCTTTGTTGCTTCTTGAAGTACATGCATCTTAGCTTAGTTATACATTGTAGCAGCTCTACACTAACTGGCCAAGGCCTTATTTTTCAGGTTCATCTTCAGTAGTCCAGCCCTATAGTCAGGTCTCACTGGAAGTCTTGATGCTCTTCTCAAACTCCAGATTATGTTCTGTTTGAATCATCTGTTCTCTCATTCCTGATTAAAATTCTCTTAATCTTTCAAAGTCTAAGGCAAATACTACTCATGTCATGAAATCCCCCCGAATAAAATGACCTCTACATTGTTCTGAGTCACCATAATGTTTTCTATTGTTCTTTAGTGGTACTGGTGATGAAAATGATGAGGATAATAATTATAATAACCCAGCAGGTACAAAAAATTCAGGAGTTTCCATTACCAGGCACTGTGCCAAGTAAGCACTTTATATGCTTCCTCCAACATATCAGAATCAAGTATTATAATTATCCTCATTTATGGAATATGTAAATTGAGATCCAAGACAGTTAAGTACTTTGCCTAGGACAACATGCTAACAAGCTATGGAACAAGAACACAAATGCCTGGGTCAAAACCTACACTTGTTTAAATACCAAATCAATGGTTTTAAATTTATATATGCTGTATGACCATTATATTTTTAGGAAAATTTATTTACAAGGAAATATACAGATGTTAAGTATACAATTCAATGAATTTTAATAAGATCGTAAGCATCACCCTTATTAAAATATCAAGACTTCTGGCCAAGATGGAGGCATAGGTAGACACACTGTGTCTCCTTGCACAACCAAAATAAGGTCAGCAACAATTTAAAAACAGAATAACAACCAGATCTGACAGAGAATTGAACTGTATGGAAGTCAGACAACCAAGGAATTAAAATATACACATTCATCCAGACTAGTAGGAAGGGCAGAGTTGGGCAGCCAGGTGGAGAGGGGTTGCAGCACAGAAAGCAGTGGCACGGAGCACATAAGGCATCCCGGGCATGCAGGACTACAGTGGGCAGACCCTGGGTGTGCAGGTGGCGGCTGGCAGACACAGCGAGGCAGAGACTGTGAAGTGAGGCACTGCGCGCAAGGTGGCTGGCTGTCCAGGCAATCCCACATTCGCATACAGATAAACCAGGTGAAATAGGGCAGTGAGACAGACCTCGCAACCCAGGGTCTCAGCGCTGGGAAATAGAGCCTCAGGGCACTGATTGAAAACACCTGTGGGGGTTGATGTGCAGTGAGGGACTCCCAGCCTCACAGGAGAGTGCGTTGGAGAGACCCATGGGATCCTAGAACGTGCACAAGCCCACCAACATGGGAATTAGCACCAGAAAGTCCCAGTTTGCTTGGGGGAAGCGGCAGAAGGGACTGAAATCCGACAGAGAGCGGAGCAAGTGCCATTGTTCCCTCTCAGACCCGCCCCCACATACAGGTCACAACCCAGCAACTGGGTTGCCCTGTCCTGGTGAATGCCTAAGGCTCTGCACCTCGTATGTAACAGGCGTGACAAGATAAAAAAAATGGCTCAAACAGAAGAACAGATCAAAGCTCCACAGCAAATACAACTAAGCGACAAAGAGATAGCCAACCTATCAGATGCACAGTTCAAAACACTGGTGATCAGGATACTCACAGAATTGGTTGATTTTGGTAGCAAATTAGATGAAAAAATGAAGGCTACGATAAGTGAAATGAAGAAAAATTCACAGGGAACCAATAGTAATGGGAAGGAAACTGGGACTTAAATCAATGGAGTGGACCAGAAGAAAGAAAGACACAACCAAACAGAAAAGAATGGAGAAATAAGAATTCAAAAAAATGAGGAGAGTCTTAGGAACC
>CM052547.1:62778383-62800277 GCA_028533065.1 Trachops cirrhosus
CAATCTGGCAAAGGAAATAGATTTCCAGGAAGTCCAGGAAGCTCAGAGAGTCCCAAAGAAGTTGGACTCAAGGAGGAACACACCAAGGCACATCATCATTATATTAGCCAAGATTAAAATGAAGGAGAGAATCCTAGAAGCAACAAGCAATAAGGAGACAGTCACCTACAAAGGAGTTCCCATCAGACTGTCAGCTGATTTCTCACAAGAGACCTTACAGGCAAGAAGGGGCTGAAAAGTATTCCAAGTCATGAAAAGCAAGGACTTACATCCAAGATTGCTCTATCCAGCAAAGCTCTCATTTAGAATGGAAGAGCAGATCAAGTGCTTCTCAGATAAGGTCAAGTTAAAGGAGTTCATCATCACCTAAGTCCTTACTTTATGAAATGTTAAAGACACTTATCTAAGAAAAAGAAGATAAAAAACATGTAAAGCAAAATGACAGCAAACTCACAATTATGAACAACCACACCTAAAACAAAAACAAAAAGAAACTAAGCAAACAACTAGAACAGGAACAGAACCACAGAAATGGAGATCACATGGAGGGTTAGCAACAGGGGAGTGGGAGGAGGAGAGAGGGGGGAAAGGTACGAAGAATAAGTAGCATGGATGGTAGGTAGAAAACAGACAGGGAGGGCAAGAATAGTATGGGAAATGTAGAAGCTAAAGAACTTATGACACATGGACATGAACTAAAGGGGGGAATGTGGGTGGGAGAGGGTGTGTGGGATGGGTGGATGGGAATGAAGGGGGGAAATGGGACAACTGTAATAGCATAATCAATAAAATATATTTAAAAAAATATCAAAGATCTCTATCACAGCAGACAGTTTCTTTATGCCTTTTCTCATCAATTTCCTCCTCCACGATAAGAGGCAGGCATTGTTATGATTCTAGTGTCATAGATTAATTTAGTCTGTTTTTTAATTTCCTACAAACTTGTACAGTATGTAGTCTTTTGTGTCTACTTTTCTAATTATAAAATATTTCTTTAGAGTCATTCATGTTGTATGCATTAGTAGTTTATTTCTTTTTATTATAGAGTCATATTCTATTATATGAATAAAACATAATTTTTTCCATTCTCTTATTGATAAATGTTTGGCTTGTTTCCAGTTTAGGGCTATTATAGAGCTGTTATGAACATGCTGTACAAGTCTTTTTGTTACCATATGCCTTCATTTCACTCGGAAATTCCAAGGCATGGAATTTCTGGGTCATAGTACACAAATATTTAACTTTATAAGACTTTGTCATTGAGATTTGCAAAGAAGTTGTACTATTTTATCTTTCAGCAATGCATGAGAGTTCTAGTTTCTCCATATCTTTGCCAACATTTGGTGGTATCATCTTTTCTTATTTTAGCTATTCTAGTGTGTGCATTGGCCAAAGCCTATACCCTTAGCCTGATATCCCCATGGTCTTATTGTTTTTTGCTTTAACCCATAATACAGTTCCTTTCATACGTATCTGTTTCTCCTACTAGACTGTAAACTCTCACATAGCTAAGATATTACCTTATCATTTTTATATCCTCCAAGGGCTGAACTCAGTGCTTGAGTCAGAATAGGTGTTCAATAAATGTTGGCTTGGAAAACTTTTTCTGCATTTTTGACCCCCTTTATCAACTTTAGACCAGGAGTGTTAACAGCACTAGCCATGGAGAGAGGAAGAGTGATGATAGTTATTAGCATGGCAATGTGTGTGTGGTGATACATCCCAGGGTGCACTGGTAAGATTCAGGGTCAGCCTAAACAAAAGGAAGTTAGAAAATAAGATTCTAAGTTTTATAGTCCTCACTGTGCATCATGATCATATGGGAGAGTTCTGCAAAAATTCAGCTGCTTTGATTCCATCAGAGATGTTTGGATTTTATTCATCTGGAGGTGGGTCCTGTCATTGATATTTTATAGATGATCCCTAGATACCTCTATTGTGAAACTAGGGTCATGAGCCACTGCCCTCAGTAGAATGGAGTGAAGAAATGAGAGGTTAATCCTGACCATAATCTGGTTTATTTGTTCCTTATAGATCACAACTGAGTATGTCTGCTTCCAGGAATAAGATGATTACATTTAACCATATCCATGGATAGAACTACAGTTGAATAACTGTCAACTATGCTTTATCCTTCCCCAAGTAGACAAAATCTTTGATCACCAATCATCTGTCATGACAAAGAGCCAACATAATATAGTATAATTTTGCTAATACCAAAGGCATTTTCTGTGGTCTTTTAATAAATTCATTTCTTGAACACATGAAATGCCGACTCCAAACATAAATTCCCAACATTGTCAAAATAATTGGAGTCTAAATGTGACAATCAATGGTAAACAAAACAGGACTGGAGGAATGTAACTTATAGACTAGCCAAGATCAAGTGTTTCATGCAAAATTAAGAAATGGAGTCAATGTATTTTGAATTAACACAGAGCTGGCTGTCATAATTGAGCTAGGTCTGAGACACCTCAAGTCTAGTTCTTCCGGAGGATCTGGTTCTGAACTCCACTCCAGAGTATTCATATTTACACAGCTGCTGAAGGTGGTTCAGTAAGTCATGGCAAGACTTTGCCCCATTTGGTGACAGCAGGAGTTTTTTTTAATTAGAAAAAATCTACAAGTTAGAAAGTAGATTCACTTTAAAACTCTCCCATTCATTTGCTTTTCTTCCCATGTGACAATTGTTCTTTGGTTGAGATTCCTGTGAAGTGGATATAACAACTGGAACAATTCCTCTCAGTTCTCTCCTCACTTTTTCTTCTCACTTTAGTCTTTGTTACTCCCTTGAAGCACAGATAGTAGTGCCAAGGACGAGGAAAAGAAAATATAGAAAGGAAAGGAAATCAGGAGAGAAAGCTGGTGAAAAAGAAGAGAGAGGAAACAAGAGTGTATGTTTGTATGTGTGTGCACATATGCACACACAGAAAGGAGAATTTTGATGACAGCAATGAAGAATTACAATGAGAAAATAAACCAAGAGGATCCTTGCACATCAGAGAATTCAACACTCTTATTTTACAGATAATAAAACTGAGTAAAGGAATGGTTAAAGGATTTACACAAGGTGATGCGACAACTCAGAGGCACAGCTGGACAATAGAACACAGTTGTCCCCCACCACCGGTTTCAAAAGTATTCCCTAATATTTACCATGCTGTACCATCAAGTCCTTAAGGATAAATAGCCTCTGCCTCATCCTTATAATCCAACCATTCGGCTCAGAGCCTGAAAGAGCATTTTAATACAGTTGAATAGACTGCTTGTGTGTGGAGGGGTGTCTGAGCATATGGTGGATGGGGGTAGTGAAAAGAAGCATTATGCTAAGGAAGACCTCTTTTTACCTGACTATGATATGCAACTTAAGTCTTCATATTTTCCCAAGGCAGAGTATAGAAAAGGAAGAGTTATAACACTTATGATAATTAAATGGTAGTTCTAAGAGATCAGTCAGGTCTTCAGAGGCCATATCGCAAGACCACTAATAACACTGACACTAATGTGTTTGGGTTGCACTCAACAATCTGTGTGTTTAATGCACTTCAACCATTTGTTCTCGGTCAGCAGAGGTTAACAAATCAGTAGTGAATATAAACATAATTGTGTTTCACTAGGCTAAGCTCTCAGTTTGAAGAGCAAGAACAAAGCCCCAACACTCATTTTTACTTTCTTCTAGAAACAAGCAGTACACGTTGGATAAATATATTGATACTCACTGTTGTGTTTGAAGATCCTTATGGTTGCACCTGAGAGTCTGGCTCCAAGCACGAGAGATGCATGGTTTAACTCATCGCTTAAAATGAGGCATCCCTGTTAAGAAAACAAGCGTGCAAAACACAGATCAATAAGTAAAATTAAGGAAGAACAACATGTGGAAGCAGGAAGATACTTGAGACTTGAAACATAGATGTGCAAACCACTTCAATTTTAAAAGCTCAAGAGTTTAACCTACTGTTTATATGAATAAAATGCTATATAACATTTAGCTGGTGGAGATGGGGATTGTTTTAAGGGACTACATCTTTAGTCGTTTGTATACAATTTTCTGCAGAAAAGATCATTTAAGATCTTGGTTAAGCATCAGCTATCGTCTAAAGAATTGATGTTTGACATGAAAACTGATATGCTTTTGGGTGGGTAGTGGACTTGTTGGGGCCCTTCAATCCTATGATGGCTTATTTGGGACCATTTTGGTGTATTTCTTCTGAAAGGCAGGGATCTATTTTTATAGGACAATTTTAACTCTTATTTTTCACTTCTCATTCTTTTTTCCTTTTTATTGAATTTATTGGGGGTGACACTGGTTAACAAAATTATACAGGTTCCAGGTATACGATTCTACAACATCATCTGTACACTGTATTGTGTGTTCTCCACCCCAAGTCAAGTCTCCTTCCATCACCATGGAACAGAGTAGAGAGCCCAGAAATAAACCCTTGCCTTTACAGTCAATTATTATTTGACAAAGGAGGCAAAAATATACAAAGGATAAAGATAGTGTATGCAATAAATGGTTTTGGGAGAAATTAGACTGATATGGGCAAAAAATGAAATTAGACCACATTCTTACACCATACACAAGAATAAGCTAAAAAATGGATTAATGACTTAAAAGTTAGACTCAAAACCATAAAAATCCTAGAAGAAAACATAGGCAGTAAAATCTTGGACATCTCTCACAGCAATATTTTTTTATGATATATCTCCTCAGGAAAGAGAGACCAAAGAAAAATAAACAAATGGGACTACATGAAACTGAAAAGTTTTTACACAGCAAAGGAAACAATCAACAAAATGAAAAGACACCCCATTGAATGGGAGAACATATTTACTAATGACATATCTGATAAGGGGTTAATATTAAAAGTTTATAAAGAATTTATAAAACTCAACACCAAAAAATCAAAGCAATCTAATTAAAAAATGGGCAACAGAGGGACCTGAATAGACACTCCTCCAAAGAGGACATACTGACGGTCAATAGACATATGAAAAGATGCTTAATGTCACTAATCATTACAACCACATTAAAACCACAATGAAACATCTTCTCACCCTTGTCACAATGGCTATCATCAATAAATCAACAAGTGTTGGTGAGAACGTGGAATTACTGAATCTCATTCTTCACTGTATGGATCTCCATACAACAAGATACCACTGCTTTGCAGTTAAAAACACTACATTTGGAAAAGTATGAATGGCAATTCACTCTGAAGCAGGTGGAAAATCCCAGTTTAATCTACTGCTTGTAAATTACAGCTTGTAAAATGATTTTTCATTTTTAATTAAAAATTTTACATTATGAAATTGTTCAACCATACCAAAAATAAAGAGACAAAATATGGTTGCCATTTGTCTTTCATGGCCACCATGAATCTATGAGTTCTTCCTTATATTTTGGAAACATAACATGTTCTAAGTTTTTGAGGCAGGAGCCAGAAACATTCCCATATTCTATATTCCTGACATGTGTGCAAATTTGTTTATTTTTTTTGGTGAACATTTGAGAGTTGCTTGTAAATCTCATAATACCTCATCCTGAAGTTCTGCAGCACGTATTTATTAAGAACAAGAACATTCTGCTACAAAATCACAATGCAATATGTGACACCCAAGAAATCAAACATATAATGCTATCATTTAATATACAGCTCAAAATCATATTTCCCTAGCTGATCTAATAATGTCTTCATGTCTTTTACAGATGTTTTATTTCCGTCTGTTTTTATTCTTAGTCAGGTATTTTATTCACTACCAGCATCCACTAGATAGAAAAGATTTAGGTAGAAATTGTGAATCCTGTTCACTGCATTGACTGAGTCATTTATAGTGCTTTTTATATATGAGAACCAACCCTTGTGAGTAGCCACACCTAACAAAAATATTGGTTCCGAAGAACTTAGTCTAGTTCTAATATTTATTTATATGTTTATATGTATGTATAAATTTATTTATTTATGTGTTTATGTATGTATGTATTTTTACATTATTTTTAATTTTTAAATTTATTTTATTTTTATTGTATTATTTCCTTCTATTTCAAAATGCATAATATAATGAAAAACCATATACTACATTTAATTGTCATGAGTCAGCTTTTTAAAAAAAATGTAAGTCTGGTCATGACATTTGCTTTCACTTGAAGTGAGCCAACCAACTCCCCATTTTTTCCAGAAGAATTTTGAACATTTTAATGATTTGTACTGCAAGACTTTTTACAATTTCGCCTCTGCCTTCATTCTGGGCTCTTCTTCATCCACTACTCTATACTCTAGTTCTTCCCAAACTGGGGCTGTTATGCATACTGTTTTTTCTTCCTTGTCAGAAGAAAGTAACTTACCTATCTTAACAGATAAGTAAAAGATTCAGTTCTAATGTTACCCACTTTGTACAGGCTTTCTCAAGAACAATTTGGGGGCAATTTTTTGTCCTTCCCCATGTATATACATGCCTTTTCTGTTTCAGCCATCCTATTTTATTTGGTGTGTTTTTCTCTCACTAGAATGTAAACTACATAAATTTACAAGGCACAAGTCTTATTCATCTTTGATGTCCTGCATCTTACCTTGCAACAGGTATAGTAGATTCTCAATCAGGGATTTATTAGGTGAATTAATAAATAAATTAATGGTACAAGCACAATGTTTTATTCAAATAAATGCTTAATAAGTTTTGGCTACATTACAGATGGTCACTTGAGACCCTAAAAACTTAATTGGGTTTGATAAACCATCATGGAAGATGAAATTTGACCAACATCTGGGCTGTAATTCTGTAATCAGAGTATCGTGATGAAGAGATTATCTGGACTAAGATGGTACATATATTTAAAAAGCTAGACACCCCATATGTTTTTCTCAGAAAAAGGACCTTCTGAGCCATACCTCTAACAAAGGACCCTCTCAGAGTTATAATTCTTAGGAATAATACAGCAGAAGACAATTATGTTAACAAATTCTTACCTTTCCAACTAGAGCAGGAATATTCATTGAGTTAGTTGCAAATCCCATCCCAAAGACCATGGCAGCTTCTACATTCAGGAACTTAGCCACAAGGTCCTCCAATTCTTTATGCTTATTCAAGGTTCCTGCACATGAAATAATATGATGAGTGAGTCTTCTCCTTCAACAAGTCCAAGAATGAAAACTCAAATCCCACGACATACCTGTCACCAAAATACCTAGATAAGAGTGTGCTTGGCAGGTATATTTGCTATAGTTCCAATGTAAAACAACCCAAATGTCTATCTACTATAAAATGGATAAATGCATTGTGGGGGTGTTTATATAGTGGAATTCAATGAGAAAGAACAAATTACTGCCCCACACAACAACATAAAAAAGTCTAAGTCTAACAATTTGGTGATCGAGTGAAAGAAGACACATATACAGGTTGTATGAGTCTATTTACATAAAATTTACAGAGAAAACTAACCTATGGTGTTGGAAGTCAGGATGGTGGTTTCTTTTATTGAGAGCATGAGAAGAACTTTGAGATTCTCTAAGTATTTTATTTCTAGATGTGGGTGCTCGTTTCACAGGTGTGTTTGCTTTGTGAAAATCCATTGAGCAGTATACTTGTGATTGGCGCACTTTTTCTATATAAGTACCTTATAATACAATACAAATTACAGAAAAATGCCACAATTTCTTTCTCTCCAAACTCTACATCTGCAGATAATTAATTAAATTACTCAAAGTTTCCCCACACTTAAATGCAAACAGACCCCATGACTTGCATGAATATTAATAACATTAGTTATATTTTATTGAACCTTCAATAAAGTGAGATTTCAAAACTCACTATTTAAGTTATATCATTTAATCTTAATAGCCCGATAATGCAGGCAGTATTACTTTATAGTTAAGAAAGCTAAAGTGTTAAAAAGGTCAAAGGAAAAAGCAACAGAGATAATCGAGTCTAACTCCAAAGTTCATGTGTTTACCTCCTGCTATCTTTTATATGCTTACTCTCTAACCTTCTTCTACACACAATCCCCTCCTGCCTTGCTGAGAGTAAGCCTAGTGCTCCCACAGGTTTCTGTGTGACACCACTCTGACTTCTAGGTCTGCAGTGCCCCATATGGTAGCCTCTGACTATGTGTGGTTAGTGAAATACAAACACTGAATTTTAAATTTTATTTAACTTAAATGTTCATACTGAAGCACTGTAAAATACAGGGTCCAGCCCAAATAACACCCCTTTGTTACTGCAAAATCTTTATTATAAAATCATAAGTGTGTAATTCTGTAACATAACACTATCACACTGAAGCACACCATACGACATTTTAGGTGAAATGTTCAAATTAAAACTATAAATTATTATACCCATATCATTACCCTATCAACCACACTCAAGCAGGCCTTACTTCTGCTGGACTCTGTATTTTCCACTAAATGCAACTTTATTATTTTGATAGGGTTACATTCCACTTGTTTCACTTTGCTCAATGAAAATGTAATGTCTGAATTGAGATGTGCTATAAGGGTGAAATATACACCATTTTTCAGGGCGTAGTACAACACAAATAATGTAAAATAGCTCATCAATATTTTTATAGTGATTACATGTTTAAATGATATTATTTTGGATACATTGGGTAGAAAATATAAAGATGAATTTAAAACTTTTAAAAATGTCTTAAATTTTTTACTAGAAAATTTTAAATTAGAGGTGACTTGCATCATATTTTTATTGGACAGTACTGCTTTAAATGATACTCTTAACAGAACAGAAAAATGTACAAGTGGAGAGATGCTGTAATTTGGAATGTAGGAGCCAGATTTAACTCAAATTTAAGTTAAAGCAATATTGTTATCATATTCAGAAATATTATAAACATGCTTCTTTAAACCTAATGGTCAACATATTTTACTAAACATAATGTGATATCAGAAATTACTTAAATTGGTAAATTAGCTTGCTTACTATGATCAAATGGTGAGGTGTTAAACTGTAGAAGGCACTGAATGGTTCAGTTTCATTTTGCAGTTAATATGGAAATTGACATTTGATGTTCAATCTTTATCTTTCCTGAGAAATCACACTGTCATCTAACAGATGGCTGGAGGTCTTTCTTCTCAAACCATCATTCTTTTTTCGAGTGTCAGAAACATTAGTAAAGCAAGTATTCCAGCAAAGTCAATTTTACTCAAGATTTGGGGGGAGATGTTAAAACTTTACATTGTAATTTGAAACTTTTTTATTATCAAAGATATATTATGGAATAAAAAGAGAAACTGAAATTTAAAGATAAACAATGGTCACATAATTATTTGTCAGATTTGTTTTTATCTAACAGGGAATGCATCCCAAATGAAGTGGCGCCAAGAATACACAGGGAAAAGACCACTGGCCTAGACACAAGATTTGGGTTCTTGTTCCAGTTTTTTACTAAATAGCTGACTGGACTTGCAGTTTCTGGAGAGGTCGGGAAAGGTGCCATTGTAGGTTTCCCTGACACTGGGCATACTCTTTCCTCCACATCTGTCTTCTTGCAGCACCCACTCACTCTCTGAGATCTGCCAAACAATGACCTCTTCTCTGGGATTCTCTTCTCAGCTTTCTCAGACAAACTTGGTCATTATCTTTTCTGAGATCACATAACACGTATAGCATTTATTAGGTTGAACTGAGGGCGTTCCAGGGGCAATCTTCTTTATTACAGAAGAGCCCTCAGGGTATGGACACTGTGTTTAAAATATTCCTTTTGGTGACCACAGTTCCTATGCAATACTGACACATAATAAGTGCTTGTTGAGTTGCATGCTGTCTTCTGATGGAGAATGAAGACCGAACTGAGCCTAGAGTATTTGATGGCACAGGGGAGAAGGCCAAGATTCATGTGACACTAGGGCAACAATGTGGCTAGGCAGTGAGCACCAGTTTGAAAATACCCATATCTGAAAAAGGCCTCCAGCAATGAAGGTCAATAACAGTCATAGATTGGTAGTGACAAGGGCTCTGGGAATTGCTATGTTGTGCATATATTGACACTTGTTCTCAGCCTGAAGGTTTATTTATCCAATGGGACACTGAATAAAGGAATAAATACAAGCTGGGTGTATTCTCTTGAGAGTTCTCAGTGTTATTTCATGTGCCAAATGCTGAGTTTGCTACTATCAGTCAAATCAATAAAAATCAGATTCAGGATAAAAGTACCAACAGTATGCTTATGGATGATGTACTTCTGCTGGATTTTGTTGATATCAACTGGCTAATAAATTTTAGTTAGAATGTGTAGATTCCTATATTGACACGTGACTAATAGTAAAGAGTGTGGGCGTTACTAACAATCCTGTTTCACAACCACCAATTCTTCCTACATGGCACATGTGAGGACTATCTTCAACACTGTGACTATAGTCACTTTTTGTCCAGAGTATCTTGTTTGTAGATTGTCCCTTAGACTTGACCTAGGAGCAGGTTATTATTTATCATGGCAACTGGCCAGCTGGATCACCTGGCTGTCCTAGTTACGCTGTGATGATCAGCACACATCTGAGCCACTGTGCTTGAACTGGTGATTCCTGTTAAAACCAACATCTATGTTTCTACCTAAAGAATCCTACCTTCCAGCTCATCACTCAAAAGCTCTTAGAATACCTTGTTTTCTTTCTTATTCCACTGTGTCCAGTCTGGTGTGGGTTATAGAGCTACTATGCCTCTTTAGTAGCTTTGTTTTTCTGTGAAACATTCAGAATAAGTGTGAAAAAGACACGTGGTATCTGAAATGAGTCTAGGACATACTTTTATACTGTACACAGGCAACTGCTGTGGGGTTAAGAGAACTCCCATCCTCATGAAATAGAAGAAACAGCTTTTATCTGCCCACCCAGGCCTTCACTTTACACAAACCATTTTCCACCTCTTGGCTGGTTAAAGCATTAGTAATACTTAGAATCTGATACAAATAAAAACCTTAAGTGAGCCATGGAAATATAATCATTATGACCCTTCCTGCCACAAAAAATCCTGATAAAAGAATAATTTTTAAATAGACCAAATGATGACCTCTACCTTACCTCTGTTATCATGCTCAATAAATTCATGTTCTTATCCTTCTACTTTCTTTTTTATAATGTTTTATTTTCATGTAATTTCAGACCTACAGAAAAGTTGTAACAATAGTACCAATAATCTCTAGATACTTTTCACTCAGATTTTCCAAATGTTATTATTTTACTATATTTTCTAAAACATAACTCCCCTTCCATGTATGCACATGTCATCTATAAATGCACACACGTATATGTACATAAATATTACATATATATGTAATTTTTTCTGAACTACTTAGTATACTACAATCATGATGTCCCACTTACCCCTAAATATTTCAGCATATAATTCCTAAAAACAAGAAATTATCTTATGTAATTATAGTACTATTATCACTGATACAGTAGTATTATCTATTGTATAGAACTAATTCAGATTTGATTCTCTCACTATTAAATCCACCCCCTAAAACAAAACAGGTAGAAGAAAGTATAATGAAGCAACTTATAATGTGTGTCCACCAAGGTACCGTGATCATTTAATTTAATTATCGCACCTGCAAAAACTCTATGAAATAGTCACCCTTGTTCTTATTTTATCAATGAGAAAATACATACAGAAGCAATGTCACTTGTCTAAAGGACACAGCTAATAAGTGCAGGCTACCTACTTAATGACATGTCAACCTACCATGCTAAATACTTCAAGATTTATCTGAGCTAAATGTCATACAACTTTTTGAGGGTAGTTTTGCTATTATCCCAATTTTACAGATAAGGACATCAATGATAGAGACTTCCCCAAGGTTACACAGTTAGTAAGCCAAGAACCAAGATCCAGATTCAGCATGTCCAACTCTAGAGAAAGACCTCTTTGTCACTGTTCCATGGTAGTTTCCAATCTGGCCTAAAGGGTCCTAAGCATCTGTATGTTTATAAAGATTTATTGCTAAGAAAATCATAGGGCAATTTGAAATAATAACTCATACATGTTCTTCTTAAATAGATCTTTTTCTTCCATTTTTTTTGTAGGTAACCAGGAACTATTTAGCCCTGTGTTTCTGCAGAGGTTCTTGATACAGGGCTCACAGTGAAAATTGCTTCCTTCCTGTCTCTGAAAAAAGTTTACACAAATCGAAGGAGTTATACTAGTTGTACACAAAAGAAAGAAAATATGGTATCTGAGAAACAAAGAGGGTAAGACACATTTGATCAAGACTGGGGTCAATGGATCCATGTGCATCTCTTGGTGGCAGCTTGGGGAAACCTGCAAGGTGCGTAAGAGTAGCTTGAATGCTGGACACTGGGTTTTCTATCCACACCAGCCATGCCACAGCCCTCAGCATGGGACAAAAATATCTAAACTGCTGGACCACGAGGACTGTGTTCACTGAAACAGTAGGCCTCTCAACAGGAGATCAAAGACAGTGGAGACAGCCCTGATGTTTGGGAGCTGCATAATACCATAACATGGGTGTCCAAACTTTTGGCATCTCTGGGCCACCCTGAAAGAAGAAGAATTGTTTTGGGCCACACATTAAATACACAAACACTAATGAAAACAAAAATACCTCATAATGTTTTAAGTAAATTTATGTTTGCATTGGGTCGCATTGATAACCATCCTAGACTGCATGCAGCCTGTGGGCTGTGGATTGGACACCCCTGCATGTTTGCTCTCTCGATGAATGGGAGCCCCAACATGGACTGAAGATGGAATGGCTAGATTGGGGGCTTAGAGTTAAATTTAACTTATTTTTATTTGAAAGAACTTGGACACTCCTCTCACACTTGAGTTTGTGAATGACGTGGCCTTTTCATTTATTAGCTATGTGATTGGGAAAGTTATTGAGACTTTTGGATTTTGGTATGCTTTTTAATAAAAGGATGTTAAATTAAACACTAGGGATCTTGTCAACACTCAATTGTTATTTTATGAGCCTTTTTCAATTTTATTTCCATGAGACAGCAGAGAATTAAATCTGGACATGGTGTATGAAAAAATGGGTAAGTTCTACCTGGTAGCATGGATTTGAAATTAATCTATAGGCTCCTGTGTAGTCTTTCAGTTCCCACTTTTTACTTGTAGAGCTTAGCCTACTCCTTCCTGGCTTATTAAAATATACTCACAGTACACAGTGTGACAAGCTGGTATATAGTTGAAGAAAATATAAACAGGTATTTGCCCTGAAGGAGTAGGAAAGACACACAAAATAGGTAGGAAAAAAATAGAAGAAGTCTTGATAAATTCCTTGACTCTGCAACTTGGCTTCTTAATTCTGCTAGTCAGCACCAGGTGAAAAGTCATATCTAGGTTTTGTCCTGTGCATTAGAAGGAACACGAGTGCCAAGATGATAAAAAATGGCTTTGATAATACAACCGTATAACTCTTTTGCATTCTAAAGAGGGTAAAGAATAAATGGATAAGTATCATAGTTCTGTCAAGTAGTACTTTTGCCATCCCAAATGCTCCTATTTCCATAGACCATCACCTGAACGTGGGAAGTTAGTAGTCGACATTGACAATATCCCTGGTCTTCCTCCAGTTGATATCAGTGGCTTTCAAGGATATATTCAAGTACCTATGTCAATGAAAAGTAATCCGTGCCCTTAGTATATTTGGATGGAACAGGATTTTTAGTCTAAATAAAGGAGACTAAAGTTTGATGTACACGGATATGCATTGGATTAGGAAACCTGGACAATGATATTAAATCTACAGGACTCTATTTTACAAGTTGCTGTGATGGCAAGTACTTGTCTATAACAGCAAACTTTGTATGGAGTGACAGACACAAAATATTTTGTGTTTTGTGGGCCATTTGGTCTCTGCTGCAATGATTCTATTGCCATTATAGAGTAAAAGCAGTCATAGACAATACACAAAAGAACCGGTGTGGCTGTGCTCCAATGAAACTTTATGGATCCTAAAATTTGAATTTCATATAATTTTATGTTTCAAAATATTATTCTTATTTTTGTATTTAAGCTACTTAAATCTGTAAAAATTATTTGTAATTTGTAGGCAATACAGGAACAGGGGCAGTTTGGTGAGCCCTGATGTAGATTGCTTCTAGTTTAAACTATGAACAGTAGGGGATAGGGTAGTGAAGACAGCTCTTCAATGAGACTCAAGAGAACTAGTGTCTAGTTTTCACTTCTCAACCTAGTAACTGCATGGACATTGACTGGCAAGTCATTAACACATCTCTAGACTTCATATATATAATTTTATGGTGTTTGTCTGGCTGGAGGGAAGGTAGTAGATGATCTACAAATTCTAAAATTATATGAGTTAAAACTTCAATCACCTCAAGTATTACACTTTTGAAAATTGTTGGCATATCTTGTTGAATTGTTATGTTTGCTTAGCTTTGTTGAACTTACAGGGCCAATTCTACATTTACGAAAATATCCCTGCTAGTTGAAATTTGGCTCGGCTGTAATTTCTACCACTGTCAAGAGAAGGGCAATTACCTTGTTAGAACTCTAACAGGTATCAGGAAATTGCTGAAAGGCTTTCAGAAACCAGGATACACTTTCATTTTCTTACTCCCAAACAATTCCTCTGAGAGTCCCTCTCCCCTTACTTATACCCTTAAAAGAAAATAAAAAGGCTTGAGAGAAAAGCAATGAAATCTCATTAACCAGATTTTACAATAATATGGTATGAGAAGAACTGGCACTGCTTATGAAGAAAGGTTTTTCTGTGCAAATTAAGAAGGTAAAACTGAGGTGGGAGGTTTATAGCCTATTTAATGGAATGAACTGCTTTAAAGCATGTTTATAGCACTGATTTGCATTAAAAATGTTACTTAAAATTGCTTTCTTTAAAGAAAGCAGGATCTCTACTTGTTTCTTAGAAACTTTACAGTTTCTTAGAAACTGCTCATTTTCATAAGAACTTGAAGGACATGAGCTGCTATTTATTTGAAATAGGCTTTAATTTCAACATTTTGCAAATTCAGGTTGGTTCCTTATTTAGTAGTTCAGATTAGCAAGACTGTATGTACATTTCCTGGGTCTAGCCACAGATATCTGAGAGAAAAACATAGGAACCTTGATAATTTGAATTAAATGATAGAGAACTTGTCTAGAAGATAGAGAGGGAGACAAACCATCTAATGATTAAAGACAATGTTCTGAAACTTTGAAAAACAGAAGAGATATTTCAGCAAATCTGCATATTACACATAATATGAAAATCACAGCTGAAACTCAAGAATGGGAGAAGAGTTTCCTACTGTATTCAGTTGCATTGATTCCTAAGTCAATGTGTCCTTTCTGATATTTTCAAGGTGAAAATATTTGAAGGCTGCTTCTTGAAACTGAAATTATAGTTTGAAGGAATATTAAGTAGTTTTTAGGCATGCATACTATTCAGGTTTCCTTAAAGAAATGAATCAAACATAAGGCTTTCCTTCTCCAAGAAAGAAAAATGTGCACATAGAGGTGGGCTTTCATTGGCACAGTGTTAGTGTTGGGGCACTCCATGAGCTGTTTCCTACAAGTGAACTTCTGACGAATAGTTGCTGGGTGAAGCTATGGCCACACAAAGGGCTTACGGAGTATACATACTCAAATAATGTACTGCTACCACACATCTACTGCAAACCCTTGTAGAATAAAAGGTGGGATGGGGAAAGAAAAACAAAAGCTTCTTTTTAGTTTGCTGGAGTTTAACCTGTCTTGATTAATCTGGAAATCTGGACAACTTGTGTCAGGTAGGCTATGTTCAGATATCAAAACCAGCTGTCTTCACTGATTTTCTGGGATGTCTATTACTTAGCTTTCAGGGTTTGTTTTTTTTGATAGACTCCATCTCTTAAGCATTTATGTATTCACTTCACACAAAGTAAAATACATCTTGAAAATGTTTAGACTAATTTGGTTAAGACCATTTTCAGTGGTTCCCAAAGTGTGGTCCTTAAATCAGCAACATCACCTGGGAACGCATTAGGAATGCAAAATCTTGGGTCCTATTCCAGACAAACTGAAGGGGATACTCTGTAGGTAGGTCCAACAATACCTGTTTTTCTGTGCCATGCAGGTGATTCTGATGTGAGGTAAAGTTTGAGAATCACTAGTTTAAGCTCGAGGAATAGATTGAAGAAATAAAAAAGGAGTCATTACCATTAAGATGCTGAATCAAATAGGATGAGGCTTGCAGATACAATTCTATTCTTGTTTTAACTAGCCTGAGAACTTAAACTTGAATTTTCCATTCCTGGGTCAATGCTTGGATATACATCAAATCTTCAGATAACCCTCTGCTACACTGAAGGACTAGGAAAGAATGGTCACCTATTCAGACCACCTGATATCCATTATCTAGACCACTGATTATCTATAGGATTACCATCTTGGATCAATCCAGAGGCTAAGAATGCAGGATTGATTCTTCTCAAGAATGTTTTCTTTTGTTTTTTTTGTTTGTTTGTTTTTGTTTTTGTATTTTTGCTGTAGGAGCCCTTAGCTTTTCTTTCTCCTTCAGAATACTCTGGGTATTTCCTGTTGCATTTCCAGTTTGCAAACCTTAAGAGTCTTAAATAAATCTTTATCATTTATTTCTAGCCAAAGCCTCCAGACTCTTTTTGAGTTCATTGGACAAGCTAATCCACACAGCCTGTGGCAGGGTCCCCCCAGCAGACTGAAAACTATGGTCAGTCTGATTAAGTGACATCTCAGAAATACCAGAACTATTTTTTAAGATGGTGCCTTCACTTTAGGCTCTTGTTGACTTTTAAGAAAATAATTAACCCCCAAAATATGAGTTCATTGTGGAAAAATTAGAATGTACTACAAAATAAAACATAACTCCCCTATCAATGCATATATTCATGTATTTTTTAAAAAATGGTCTCATAATTTACATATTGCTTTATAATTTGTTTTATCCTTTTAACAATGCATTTTCTATTTTAAAGGCCAGAAAATTGAGGACTAGGAAGACATGACATATAGCTTATTTCAAGCCCTAGCTAGTTAAAGGAGTAATTAGGATTTGAACCCAAGCAACCTAATCCCAGAGCCTTTGCTCTCAACCATGGTGCAAAGCAACTGCATTATAATTTTTCATGACTAGATAATAACAATGTAATTTCACATGACTAATTAATATACCAAGCAGATCTGTTTAACTTCATATTCCTGGAAACTCACTTATTTCTAAATAATAATAATATTAAACACATTGCAATAGTTATTCTTTATTATATATCTTTCATCACTTATTTAAATTTTTAAGGCACAATTTCTCAAAATGGAACTGCTGAGTTCAATACCTTGCTGTTGATACATTTTCAAATTGGCCTCCAATTGACTCTATCAGCAGTATATAAGGATGCCCTTCTCTTCACTCCTTTGGGATATTATTATTATTTAACTTTTGCCAATTAGGTGAAAAGTGATAACTGTGTATCAATAACTCTTTGACTACGAATGGGACAGAGCATTTTTCACAGGCTCATTGGCCACTTACATTTCTTTTTTTCTTAACTACTCATTTGTGTGCTGGATCTAATTTGTCATGAAAAAAATTATTCCACTATAACATACATATAGAAAAAGAAAACAATTATAAATATAGAGCTCTTGGAAATTTTGTAAAATGAACACACACATATAGCTGCATTAAGACAAAAAACAATATAAACAGTAACTGGGAAGTCCCTTTGTGACTCACCATCCACCTCCCCTAAAAGGTATCCACTATTCTGTGCATTCTCAGTAGGGGTGTTATTGTTCCCAAAGGGTTGAAAATTGTTTTTTTGCCATGATATATTACTCTACTTACATACAAAGCGCAAATATTCATGTACTACATAAACAGATATACCATATATCTGTGTTATTAAAACATCATGGGAGGAGGAGATAATAAAAAATGTTGAAAAAGAAAGGTTGAGAAACATCATACTATTCTGACTGTGCAGTTTTGCCTGTATTGAAGTTTATCAAAATCTTGGTCTATTTCTTAAATTGGAATGATCTTTTATTTTGATTTGTATGTCTTCACACATTAAGAATTTTAATATTTTGCCATATACATTGGAAATAACTTTATCTAATTTTGTTCTTTGACTTTTAACTTTGTTGACATTGTTTTTATGTGTGGAACTTTAAATGTTTTCTTTTGCTGACTCTTTCCCCTTAAATTTTCTGGGAGTGCTCCCTCTGGTTCCTTAGAGGACCAGGACACAGTAGATTACTGCCTGGATTAGGCTTGAGAAATCTGAAAGGAAAACAGTCATGAATGGCAGTTAGATTGGAAGCAAGGTGGCTTTCCTATAACAGGGAATAGTCCTAGTGTTCCATGAACAAGGGTGGCTTGAGTGGTATACAGTCAGCCTAGAGGTCATTTATAATGGCCCGCTCCCACCTAAGAGGGATCCTGCTAAATGAGGTGAGTTCTGCTGCATAAAATTGAAGGTCACTGTACAGCTGAAGGTGGGCTGTACAGCTGAGGGGTGGTCATAAGTAACAAGCTAGAGTAGAGGCTTTTATGATCTGAATGTTTGCATTTCTCCCGAAAGCCTAAAATTCAGATGTTGAAAACCTAAAGCCCATAGTGATAATATTAGGAAGTAGGACTTTTGGGAGGATTAAGTCATGAGGATGAAGATCTCATAAATAAAATTATAGCCCATATAAGAGAGGCCCCAGAGAGCTAACTCATCCCTTCGACCATGTCAGGATAAAATGAGAAGTTTGCAACACAGAAAAGGGCCTGCCCCCGACCATGCTGGAAACTTGACTTGGATTTTCAGCCTCCAGAACTGTGAATTTCTGTTGTTGATGAGCCCAGTCCATGGCATTTTGTTACAGAAATTCAAACAGGCTAAGAAAGAGGTGTTGCTCACATAAAGAGAGCACAGTCTGACATTGCCAGCCATGCACCGACAAATGCGTTTTGCATTTGAATTGTCCAAGTAGTTTTATTCTGCTCATTTGTTCATTCATTCATTCAACTTCAGTTTTACTTATAGAGTTACTTCTGGTGGTGGTTGCTCTTGTTTTTTTAAATTTCAATTCCAAATACATTTGCAATTTACCTAACTATAATTTACCTAGAGGTAAAATGTGAGGTAGAAATCTAACCTATCTCCTGTATGTTCATCAACTTATCACAATACTAATTATGATCATTTTCCAATGATCATAATTATTGATTTGAGATATTGTTCTTACTATGTACAAATAGGAGGTTGTGTCTGTCTCTAGACTTTCAGTTTATACTACCCTCTACCCTGTCCGTTTGAGTCATTGGGATTGTATTCAATTTACATATTCATTTGGGGAAATATTGATAGAATTACAATACTGTCTTTTCCTTCAGAAGATAGGGTATCTGTGTTTTTTTAACATTTTCATTTAAGGTTTTTCAATAAAGTTTTAGAACTTGCTTCAAATAGGTTCTAAATATTTTCAAATAATTTTATTAGCAAAGTGTTTGCTATTTTTTAATGGAAGTCTTTATTTAATTCTTTATTGAATATTTATTATTTCTAGAAAATGTTTTTTACTTATGGAAAATAGAAGAAATTGGACTAAAACTCTCTCTCCTGCTCAACTCCCTCTCATCTTTACGGTGGCTCCAAGAAAAGCTCCTTCAGAGGTCCCAGGTGCTACTCACAGATGACAGTCTGAAAGCCAGAGGGGTGAACAGTCAGATCATTTACCAATAATGGTTAGTTTACCTTTTCTTTTATTATACATATACTTTTTACTCTGCCACATGGTAGTCATTAATACATATTTATTGACTTAAAATGAAAAATAAGGACCAGGGTGGCGGCAGCCCCAGCCCTGCGCCTGCTGGGTCCGCCACAGGGCTCTTGGGAGGGAGCCAGGTTGGCAGCTCCCTCCCTGGTCAAACAGGGTTTGAGCAGCACCGGGAGACCTGGTTGCTTGAAGTCGCAGAGAGGGGAGTAAAGACTAAGCGGCAAACACACGGGAGCTGTAAACACCCACCCATAGCCCTGGAAAGAGTGTGCGCCTGACCCTGTGCCACCGGAGGCGGCCTGGCCAGGCACCCGCACCTGCCACCAGGGGAGAGTGTGCTTTGTGGAAAGCCTGGAGCCCACACCTATGGACCCGGAGGGAGTGTGCTCTCCGCAGGAGGCCTGGGACCCGCAACCGTAAACCGTGGGGGCAGTGCACTTTCCACGGAAAGACCGAAGTCCACATCCGTAGACCCGAAGAGAGCGTGCTCTTAGGAAGGTCCAGATCCCACACCCTGGGTCCTGTGGAGGGGCGTGGGGCTATCTTTGAGGAGAGTGTGTGAGTAGCCCTGGGGAGAGTGCACGTGAGACTGACTGAATGCTGAACAGAAAGGGAGATACCAGTCGCCCCTCAGCCAGCAAGACCAGAAAAACCAGTTTAGCCAGTTTGAAACCAGCAAGAGGTTTTTGTTTGTTAGATTTTTTGTAAGTAATTTTTATTATTATTTTATCTCTCAATTCCTTTTGCTTATCTTTCCTTCTTTCTTGTTTTATTCCATCTTTCTTTCTTTCCAATTTTATCTCTTCCTCCTTCCTTCTGCTTTTTTCTTTTCTTTTTTTAATTTTATTTTAATCATTCTTCAAGTACAGTTTTCTGTCCTTTACTCACAGTCCAGCCCACCCACCCATCCTCCTCTCCTCCCTCCCATTTCCAATCCCCCTAGTTTATGTCCATGTGTCCTTTATACTTGTTCCTGTAAACCCTTCCCCCTACCCCTGAAATTCCTCAAAAATTCCCTCTCCTCTCCCCTCTGGTCACTGTCATTCTTTTTAAATACCCACAAGTGAGACGAAAAAAACCTGGAACTGTGAAAAGACCAGAGTTGGACCCAAAGAGGGGGTATCCCAACAGCTCAGACACTGAGATAAATTTCACTTTGCTATTACAGAGAACCTGCAAGTTATTGCATATTTGTATTATTACTTTTCATTATTCTTACATCTTTCATTTGAATAGTATTTTTGTGTTCCTCTTTTTTCTGTTTATTCTTCTTTGCTTGGCTGGTTATATTGTATCATTTGACAGGTTTCTCCTGTTCTGTCGTTCATAGTGTATTGCTAATTTAGTGTCCTTCACTTCACTTGTGTTCCATTAGCACACTACTCAAGGTCCTATACTCCCTAATCTTGTTATCTAGATTTCATAGATTCTGTCATATGATTATTGCTCTAACATTATTGTAAATAAAAGTTGTTCTATACAATTGTAAATACTACACAATACCCCTCCCAGATCTTAGCCCACTTCATGGTTTCCTGAATTCTATTATTGCAGTGGTTAACTCTATTCTCTCACACACTACACCTATTTACTATCCTTTATTCCCACCTTACCTCAGAATCTGACCTCCCACAACCTCAATGCTTTCTAGATCCAACTCACAATCCTTCCCTCCTCAACAAGAGTCTTATCTTCTTTCCATCCTTACTGAAAAGTGGCTAGTTGGGCGGAAGATCACGGTTAACACTATATATAACCAAAGAGATCTCCTATCTCTTCTCTACTTGCTGCTACTGTAAATATCATAGAATACTCTCTTGCTGTCTTAAACCATTTTGCCTTCCCACTCCAACTGATCACAAAAAAGGGTATGGGGAAGCTGTGAACACCACGATACACAAAGGACACTGCACCACTGAATCTCACAGGTATTCTACCACAGAAGTTCACACCATAAACCCAGGGAGCCAGAACAGATCAATTTAAGAAGCTGAGGCTAACAAGAAGAGTCTCACAAACAATGGGAAGACAAAGAAACAATCCCCAAATGAAAAGAAAGGAGGAAGCCTCAGAAAGAATGCTAAATGAAATAGAGGCAAGTCAACTATCAGATACTGAGTTCAAAGCAATGGTTATCAGGAAGCTCAATGAGCTCACAAC
>CM052547.1:62800777-62875182 GCA_028533065.1 Trachops cirrhosus
GTGCATATTCAAGACAGCAATTAAATGAGAAGCCAAATAAAAATGTTCAATATCTAAAAAAGTCATGAGTTTAACTTCCATAGGACTTTTCTATAATAATTGAGTGTGCACCTCAACAAAATAAACAATGAAACAACTAAGGAGGAAGACAAGAGATGCCAGGAAAAATAGTGAGTGAAGGCACTGATGGAATATGGGTTAGCCCAAGCAGTTTTATTTATGTAGTATGAAGAAACAGAAACTAAAAATTAATAAATAAATGACAACCTGGAGAATGGGCGTCTGGGAAAAAGAAAGTGAAAGTTTATTAAATTTTTCTCCTAGTAGGGGGAGACTCTAGTTACTGAATAATGATATCTAGATTCTAAATATATGTATTAAATAGTCAAAGAAAATCATTAAAAATAGCTGGGGAAATATATAGAACTTCCTAGCAGTGACAAGGAGAAAAATGCAGAAAAAGAAAACTCAATTAAAGGTACCAAAGGTACAAAAGAAGAAATAGTTAAAATTAAAAATAAATAACAGAAAATATAGAATGTCAAATATAGATAGCAGGAATAAGTTTAAACACATGAGTAATGAAAATATTAGGTTTAACTATAGGGAGTTGCCAATGTTTGACATTTTGACCTATACAAACATCTGTTTCATATGGTTCAAGTAAGTAATTGCTCGTAAATTATATTATCTTATTAAAATACAAAAACTTTCACATTTGTTTGACAAATAAATCTATATTTCACTTATATGAGACACACATTTTTTGAAAATGATGAAGACTAAAAATGAAAAGATGGCTGTTGACAAAAAAAGCTGATGTACCTGTCAGGCAAAATAAAGTATAAAATAAAAGCATGATAAAAGAAAAAAATCCACCAAGAACTATAAGAGCCATGGACTTTTAAGTATGTGACAGTTAAATTGAAATACATAAGAAAAAAAGTAACAAATCTATAATCACAGAAGACATTAATACACATTTCTCAGAAACTGTTAAGTTTGAATAAACAAATTAAATCTTAGAGGACTCAAATAACATAATTAACAAGTTTGTTGTAATAGATTTAAAGGAAAATTTATAGTTTTGCACAGCACGCAAGGAAAACATACGAAATTGCAATACCACTCAGAGTTTACCCAGGTCTAGTTCTGCCCCCTGAAAGTAGAGGAAGATTTCATTTATCCTTCCTAAACCCTGTTAGCTCCTGTCCACCAGAACACTGATCTTAACTAAATGGGAGTTTGAAACTAGTCAGGAAAATGGCTGTTTTTAAAATAACTTGTTTCTGTGGGACCTAGTTCCAAATAACATATCTATCCACTAACACCTAAGTTCCAGGTATGGTATATAATTTCAGCACTTAAGAGGCTGATACTCTAATTAGGGGAATAACTTGTACACATAAATCATGAATGGTCAACCTGTGATGTAATCATAGAGCAATTATACCAACACCCATACTCAAGGTTTTGAGAACGGAGGAATCAAGAAAAGTGAGATGAGTTTGACCATCTGTGCTGGTCAGACACGTCTGAAATAGTGTGTCCAGGACTGAGTATTTGATTTCAAAAGGCCCTTTGACAAGTTGTGCCCAGAGAAGGGCAGCCAGGATGGGGAAATATCTGCTCGAATGACTTTAACAGGAAACATGTCCTATGATGAAGGGTTATATGATGAAGGTGCCAGGGACATTTAGGCTGCAGAAGAGATTTGTTGGTTTAGGGTAACATATAGTACAGAGCTTTGGAGGCAGACAGATCTGAGATTGAACCCAGCTTCATTTTTTATTTGCTATATGATCATGAACAGGCCAATTAACTTCTCTAATGTTAATTTCCTCTTTATAGAGTGGAGATAGTAAGGCCTATCTGTGGCGAAGATGATTGGTTACATGTTAAAAAGCACAGTGCCTGACCGACGCTCCAGTGCAGACTTAGAGTGAGCATGGTTAACATAGAGGGGTGAACCTGGCTCTGCCACTTAATATTTGTATGAACTGCGACCAGTTTTTTTAGCTCTCTTGGGTTCAGTTTTTTCATGTTTTAAATGGAAATAATGACTCCTATTTCATAGGTGCCTGGAAAATTCAATGAGAATTCATGTCCAGTACTTTTACAGAGTAGTCTGTGAATTCAGGAAAAAAAATGTCAATTTAAGTATCTGAGAAACTGTGACAACTAAGGAAAGAATTCATTAAGGGTGGTAAAATTTGAAATTAATATGAAAATATCAGTAGATTTCCCATAGCCATCAATAACTAATTAGAAGATAGGGTAGGGGAAACAGATAGTATTCAAATAGTACCACCATAAAAAACAAATCATAGCCAAATAGTAATCAAAAGGGAAATGACAGAACTTTAAAGAAAATTTAAAAATGTTATTAAAAAACATAACAAATAGATAAATAAATAACGGCATCATCTTTCTAAATGGAAAGACTAAATATTATTAAAATGTGAAATTTTTCAAAGTTAACCTAAAAGTTTAATGTATTGCTAATTAAAATAAATTTTTTTCTTATAATACAATACCCGATAAGCTAATTCTAAAGTATACACAGAGAGAAAAATCTTTAAGAATTATCTAAAACTTGTATACTTACCTAAAAAATAGATAAAATCAGTGGGTAAAAAAACCTATTTAATTAACGATATTGAGACAATTAAAAATCTTTAAAAAAATAGTCTTCCTACTTCACACAGCAAATATAAATAAAGTTAAAGTGGATTTGTGGATTCAATATATAAACAAACACATAAAATCATATGAGTATTGAATTAAATTATAGAAAAATTTGTTACAACTTTGATTAAAAAATGGCTTCCTAAACAAGATTAATTCCTCATCCCCAAAGGAAAATAAATAACAGCAAAATAACAACACAACAAAGAGAATATAAATGAAATGTATGATACATATGACTTAAAAATTAAAACTATATGTGGGGCTAAATATAACATAGAAAAAGTTAAAAACCAAGAAACAGAATTAGATAAATATTTAAAATACATTTAACAAACAAATTATCAGCATAAGGACATATAGAAGGAATTCTTATAAATCCATAAGAACAAATAATTTAATAAAATATGAGCAAAGGATATGAATAGGCAATTCAAGAGGAGTAAATATAAATGACTAATAATCATATGAAAAGGAGCTAAGTCTCATTCTTAATCAGGAAATGCAAATTAGACAAGAACAAAAATATGTTCATCTATCAGACTGGCAAAAAAATGCTGACAAGGGATAAGGTCAACATATCAAGAACTAGAAAGGAAGCAAGAACTCTCAGGTATTGCTGGTAAGTCTAGCTAGGCAAATTTTTTTAAAAGGTAATTTACCAATCTCTCAAAAGTTAAAATGTACATTTTTTGGACCATGAAGCCAGTTTTAGGCATTATCCTCAAATAAATGTATATGCAATTCATTGAATAATTATATGCAATAATAAAAATATGGTAATATAATAAATAAACACGTATCCATATTATGGAACACCATAGCATGCAATTATTAAAAGGCATGATGTAATTCTGTACTGGCATGTAAAGATCTCCAGACATACAGTTAGGTTAAAAAAAGTAAGTCACACATATGTATAATATGATCTCATTTAAGTTAAGGAAAGAACAGAGTAAGTGCAAATGAACATATGTGTACTTAAGTGCAATAAAAAGACAGAAAGGATGCATGAAGATATTGTTATTGCTCATTATTTCTATAATAAAAAAGGAAACAAAGACAAGAGTTTGAGGGAGCGTTCTTTATTAGTGCCAGTGACATACCACTCATTCTTCACATTGGCTTAGGACTAGTTGGAATACATTAGCAAAGCTCTACTTTATCAAAATCAACCAACTCTGCCTTTAATCATTGATTTTTTTCTTGCAAAGTATATATATATATATGTATATATATATATAAGTTGGTGTCTGTATAATCACGAATATTCACTGTGGGGAGGCTGTGATCTTCTAATTTTACTTTTACTGATAGTCTTTTTTACAAAATATTTTTAGAACTTTGATTTTGGAGGATGACCTATAGGACATGATCTGCTAGATATGATTCTGGAAAAAATTCATCCCCTATGAAAGTGCATGTGCTTTTTAGAAACAGCCAGAAGGTATTTGCAACCAAGCTTGGTTGAGGAGATTGAAGATTTTACTGGCCAGTGATTTCTGTTATATTTAAAGCTATTGACTTCTTAGTGATACTGAAGTCAAGGAAGCGAGAGAGAATCATGCTGAGAAAGGACCATGCCAACCAGAGGGGAAGGAATGATAAATCCCCGAAGGAGGTACAGGTGAGCTCTTCTTGAGGAAGAGTAGGAGGTCCCAATGGTTGAGGCATAGTGAGAGAGCTGAGCTGAGAATTAGAGGAGATGAAAGTGGAGATTTAGAGGGGGCTGCATTCTGTAGGGCCTTGGCTGGCTCTGGCTCTTACTCTGAGTAAAAAGAGGGCATTAAAGGGTTTTGACTAGTGATGCTCACTTAGGTTTTAAAGAAATCATGTTGATTGTTAGTTGAGAAAAGACTGGAGGGATTGAGCATGTAAAAAAGGTACATCTAGGCAAGAGAAGATGCTTGTTTGGACAAGGTTGGTGGTATCAGAGGTAGTAAGAAATAGTTGAAAACAAATATATTTTAAACATAGCACTAACAGTGTTGGGGGACAAATTTGACTTGGGCTATAAGAGAAAGAGAGGCATCAAGAATGACTAAGTTTTTGGCCAGAATACCTAGAGTGATGGAGTTGCCATTTACTAATCTGGGAAAGATTGTAAGACGGCCAAGTTTAGAGGGGAAGCTCAAGTGCACAGTTTTGAACATGTCAAGACTGAGTAATTGCTGATAAAAGGCATCTGGTGTATAGGTAGACTGGACAGTGGCCTGGACAGGAGCCCAGACATCTACTCTATGGTCATGAGAAGTGGTGGGGAGGCCAACTATATCAGCACAGGTTCATGTAAGTGGTGACTGAGGAAGCGTATGGAACTTCTGGTCTTTTTCTATTTCTTCAATGAAATAGGAACAAATTATTAGCTGAAAGTCAGGAGGGACAAAAGTGTTGGAAGTTTGGAAAGAAAGCAGGAAGTATAAAATGGTCATCTAGAAGAGCTAGTGACTAAAAGTACTACGATAATATAATGGGTAGATAGTGTCATAATTTAGCTGCATTCTTGGACATCCTGGTCCAAGAATTGTTTGTTGGTGTGGGGGAACACCTCATATTGAAATTGAGTCTCCGAACATTATTTACATCTGAACACAGGTGATAACTGAACTTCAAATTGAGAACCTCTAGAATAGCAATGCTTCTTACACTTTACACTTTAATGTGTCCACATCACTTGAAGATCATGATAAAATAATGACTTTGCTTTAGAAGTTGTGAGCTAGGCCTGAAATTTTGTATTTCTAACAAGCTCTCATGTGATATTAGTGAGAAAAGTCAACTTGCGGTCCCTAGACCAGCAGCACTGGCATCACCTGGGAGCTTATTAGAGATGTAGAATCTTGACCCAATCCCAAAGCTATTAAAAGAAAATCTGCATGATCTGTAGACCATTTGTATGCACAGGAAAAAATGAGAAGCATTGCCCTGCAACACTGGTTTCTAACTTGGGCTGCACATGAGAATTACCTGGGAAACTTTTTATGAACCGCATGAAGCAGTGTACACCACAAAAGAATTAAATCAGAATATCTGCAGATAAAGCCCACATATTAGCAGCTTTTAAAACTTCTCAAGTGATTCCAATGTGCAGCGAAGACTAAGAAGCCCTGCTCTGATATTGCCATACTACAAGCTGCTGACTAACATGCTAGGTTCGCGGAGAAGAACCAATAAAGCTCTCTGAGTTTGGACCCACCCAGGTCTAAATAGGAAGACCAGTGCTTGGGCCATCTGTTTGTATTAGACAAAATCATATCTCACACCCAGTGATCTTAATGGACCCCATACTTCAAATTACTCAGAAGAGGGTGTCTACCGAGAGCATCCGGCCAAGGTAGAGGTATAGGCAGAAACACTTCACTTCCTTGAACAACTAAAAGAAGGATACCAGCAAATTTAAAAACAAAGAACAAACAGAACTGCCAGAAAATCATTCAAATGGAAGTCCAAAAACCAAGGAGTTAAAGAAACATTCATCCAGACTGGTAGGAGGGGCAGAGACAGGCAGCCATGGTGGAGAAGACATGGGGTAAGGCAAGGCAGTGGACAGCACAGGCAATTCCACACTGGAGCACAGATAAGCCTGGAGCAACAGCGGGGGAGTGAGACAGACTGGGAAGCCCAAGTATTAGCACAGGAAAGTAAAGCCTCAAAACCCCTAGCTATAAAAAATCTGTGGGGGTTGTGGTGGTGAGAGAAATTCCCAGCCTCACAGGAGAGTTCATTGGAGAGGCCCACAGGCTCCTAGATGTACAAACCCACCCACCTGCAAATCAACACTGGAAAGGGCACAATCTGCCTGTGGGAAGCAGTGGAAATGACTGAAAGCCAGAGGAGAGGGGAACAAGCAGCATTGTTCCCTCTTGGACCCCTCCCCTACAGACATTGCCACAATGAAGCAAACAGGGTTGCCCCACCCTGGCGAATAGCTAAGGCTCCGCCCCTTAGTACAGAACAGGCATGCTGAGACAAAGAAGTATGGCCAAAATGAAAGAACAGGTTAAAAAACCAGAAAAAGAATAAGTGATCAGGAGCTAGACAACCTATCTGATGCAGAGTTCAAAACACTGGTAATCAGGATGCTTACAAAATTGATTGAGCTTGGCCGAAAAATGAAGGAAGAAATGAAGGCTACACAAAATGAAATAAAGCAAAATATACAGGGACTAAACAGTGAAGGGAAGGAAACTGGGACTCAAATCAATGATTTGGAACAAAAGGAAGAAATAAGCATCCAACCAGAACAGAAGGAAGAAAGAAGATTGCAAAAAAATAAAGAGAGGCTTAGGAAAGGATGGGACAACTTTAAGTGTTCCAATATCTGAATCATGGGAGTGCCAGAAGAAGAGGAAGAGCAAGAAACTGAAACCTTGCTTGAACAAATAATGAAGGAAAACTTCCCCAATCTGGCAAAGAAAATAGACTTCCAGGAAGTCCAGGAAGCCCAGAGAGTCCCAAAGAAATTGGACCCAAGGAGGAACACACCAAGGCACATCATCATTACATTAGCCAAGATTAAAGATAAGGAGAGAATCCTAGAAGCAGCAAGAGAAAGGGAGACAGTTACCTACAAAGGCATGCCCATAAGACTAGCAGCTGATTTCTCAAAAGAAACCTTACAGACAAGAAGGGGCTAGGAAGAAATATTCCAAGTCATGAAAGGCAAGGACCTACATCCAAGATTACTCTATCCAGCAAAGCTAAAATTTAGAATGTAAGCAGATAAAGCGTTTCCCAGATAAGGTCAAGTTAAAGTAGTTCATCATCACCAAGCCCTTATTATATGAAATGTTAAAGGGACTTATCTAAGAAATAGAAGATCAAAAACTATGAACATTAAAATGACAACAAACTCTCAACTGTCAACAACTGAGCCTGAAAAACAAAAACAAACTAAGCCAGGAACAGAATCACCGAAATGGAGATCACATGGAGGATGATCAGTGGGGAGGGGGAGGGGGAGAATGGGCAGAAAAAGTACAGGGAATAAGAAGCATAATAGATAGGCACAAATAGGGCAAGGTTAAGAATAGTATAGGAAATGGAGAAACCAAAGAACTTATATGTACAACCCATGGACATGAACTAAGGGGGGTGGCGAAATGTTGGAGGGTGGAGGGTGGTGCAGGGAGGAGGGGGATAAAGGGGAGAAAAACATTGGGATAACTGTAATAGCATAATCAATAAAATATACTTTAAAAAATTACTCAGAAGAAAGTCTTTGGGAGATTCAGACTGCTGCATCAGGATGCAAAACAGTAAGTTTTTATTCATGTGAACATTTGGAGATGGGTCTTAAAAATTCCTATAGCTACAACTTGTTGAACCCTCTTTCTTTTATGTGGAAGTAAAAATATCTGAAGATGGGCCAGAAATCCCAAGTAAAAAGGAATTTACTTGCTGGGGCACTGAGGACTATCTGGATCTAATGTGAACCCAAAATTTCAATTAAGATGTTTTCTAACAACAGTCTGTTGTCATTAAAATGAGTCTTGATGAACTTGTTAATAAACCATAAGAACTGAGAAATGTGACTGGGCATGAAAGTTTTAAATCTCTGATGATGCTTGATGTTTATTTGATTATATTTGCTAACATCTTTTTGGTTTTGAGAAGTTGGGCCATTACATAATTGAGAGAATAATTCATCTAGAGTAATTTATCATCTTTAATAAATTGCAATTCAACTCTAAAGTTGACTTTGATTAAAAAAAAGATTTGGTTTCCCAAAAATTAAGAGCTAAAAGGAGGAATTAAGCAAACATATTTAAAACTTGTATTGCCCTGGCTGGGTGGCTCAATTGGTTGGATTGTCATCCCATGCACCAAAAGGCTGTGGGTTTGATTCCTGGTCAGGGCACATACCTAGGTTTGTGGGTTCAATCCCTTGTCAGGGCGTGTACTGGAGGCAATGGATCGATGTTTCTCTCTCACAATCGAAGCTTCTCTCTTTCTCTCTCTCCCTTCCTCTCTCTCTAAAATCAATGAAAACATATCCTCAGGTGAGGATTAAAAAAAAAAACAACTAAAAAACCCCCCTTGTATCTGTGTTGTTCTTTTCCTTGCCATTGCCTTCTGATTGCTGGTGGAGTCTATGGGAGGTACCAGGGCCCTGGGCTGGGGATGTTTTTAGTGCTCTCTGGAAAAGAGATTTTGATTTTTCTATTCTTTTCACTTAGTTTATATTAATGAATCATTAAGCAAGTAATTCAGAAAAAGTTTTATCAGAACCTTCACACTTTGGTATCAGTTTCAGGGAGTTCAGACTAGAAATCAAAACAGAAAAAAGAGATTCTAAATTTGGGACAACCCTTTAGTTTAAATGGATGGCTTTGGTATGCCAGAAGTCATCCCTGTGAGAGAGAAAATAAAGAAACTGGATTAATAAATGTTCATATCTGATTAAGAAAAAAGAAGGGAGATGGACATGTCCATTAGTTTGACTGTATTTTTATATACATTTTACTATGTGTATAAAAATATCATGTTGTATACCTTAAGTATATATAATTTTATTAAAAATAAGATTAAAATACTTAAAAATGAACAGATTCAAAGAGTGTAATAAAAATAAAAACATCCATTTATGATATTTTTAAAAACACAGTAACTCTTGTCCACAACCACTTTCTGGATATGCTTTCTTTCATGGTGTCATTTTGTGCATGGCTCGTTTGTCTTATGGGACAATCTGTTCTCCCAGTGACCAGCTTTTAGAATAGAATAATGCTTATTTCTGCTAAAAGAACCAGGGGTCGTTGAAAAGCAACATATTCCATGTTTCCAGCCAGAGACTTTAAGATATGCCTCAGGTAGCTTATTAACACAGAGCAAGAATAGTATCAGAAGTTCATGGTGGGGGGCAGTATAGAAAGGATAAAGGCCTGACTGGAGATAGAATGTCTAGTGAAATAGTTCCATAAAAAAGTATATAGTGATTGCAGCCATTGCAGTTTATTAGCACCTGTTATTCTGAAAGCTTCTAAACCTCTAAGGGGGCTCAAAAGGAAGAAAAATAATAAAATGAATGCATATAAAAGGAATATCTACTAAGGTGAGTTAATTGACTGATGCTGCCTACTTCACAGAGATCAAATGGGTGGGAAATTATTTATTTTGTAAAGAAATACAACACACTGATTTATTGATGTGATGATATCTTTCCCCTGAGAGGTGGTTCAAGTGGTTTTTGCACTTGACGGGTGTCAAATAGTGACGGGTATTACAGACAGGCTACTGTGCACTGCACCTCTCCCTAGTTCAGGACTAAAGCACCCCTTTCTTCCCTGCTGCTGGGAATGTTGAAGCTGACAGCTTAATGAAGGTCAAATTCCCCTCTGGTGGCAGTTCACATCTACCAATCCCCTTGCCTCAATGCTTCTGAAGGGCCCTCCCATCTCCTGAGCTTCCTCTGGGATTCACAGAGGCCTCTGCTGGGACTGCATCACAGTTCACTTGCACCATCTTGCCTCTTCACTCTCCCTCCTATAACCTTCCTGCCCTCAACCATCTCAGAGTCGTCCACTGCACTGAGAACCCACTTGCATGTATGTAAATATGTTCTGCTTGAAATGTAAGAAATATTTTAGAAAATCCAAAACAACTTGCCACTCTGGGTTGATAGAGCAAAAATATTGAAACAGGTTAGAAAATAGATGGCAGATCTGAAGCCTAAACCTTCCAAGAGACGCTACACCTGAGAAATTTACATTTGACTGACACTTTTTCCAGCAAATATTCTGGAATGTGCTGATTTACTATGCATATTACTTCTACCCAGAGAGCAGGCAGATTGCTGATAAGCCTTTCTAGAACAGACCAGCTGGTATCAGGAGTGGGCTGTGGAGATCCTTGTGAAAGTGGCCAAGAAGAATGTGCTTCTTTCCAATTTTCCAGTTTCATTATCAGCTCTGTTGGGACCTGGGAAACCTGCATCATTCTCTGGGAGCCTGCTGGATTGTTTCCTGTTTGATTTAACTGCTTCGATTTCCTTTACCATTCAAAATCTTTATATCCTCAAAACTGTGTCTCTGACCATCTTTTTGCCAAAATAAGACCATTTCATTCTGATGGATATGCCACTATTGTCCTCATGTCTGACCAAAGCAGAAATTTGGCATTCTTCCCGCTATATTATTTTCTGTACTTATTTCAAGACTTGCTGATTTTATCTCCCAAATATCTCTATAATTGGTTCCCTTTTTTCATTCCATCTACCTCTTCCTCAGTTCAAACACAAATTATCACTTTCCCAAACCATTATAAGGTTTTTCTATTGCTACTTTGCTTCTAGTCTTCAATTGGAATTCCATCTCTAACATCTATTAAATTCTCTGAAGTTACTTGTTCTCTTCTCATCATTCCTCTTTTTTTTTTTCTCTATAAACTTTCCTTGGGAGGTCTCATCTATATCCGTGGGTCTGATTAATGTTGATATGCCCACGATATACTGAAAATGCCCAAATATCCATCTGAGACTTTTCTCCTGAGGTTTGGACCTCTATATCTAGCTGCCAATTCTTCAAACTCAACCTGTCAAAAAAAGAATTGACCACTCTGCCCCTCCAACTGGATTGTCCTCCTCAATTTCCCATTTCAATGAATTGCACCACTTTCTTTCTTCTCAGTTGTACAAGTCATAAGCCTAGGTATGGTCTTCAATCTGTCCATCTCTTTAATTCCTCAATTCATATTAATCATCTCCATCTTCTTAAACATCTCTTGGTCCTGTCTCTTATCACCATGACAATTATTGCTAACACAATCCCAGTCCAAGTTCTCATCTAGAATATTTTTTAACCTGGATTTCTGCATCAGCCTCTTAACTGGTTTCTTTGGTCTCTGTGTTATCTTTCTGTAATCCCTTTTTCATAGGATGGTGAACATGATCTTTGTAATCTGCAGATTTACATTCCTCTGCTTGAAACCCTTCAATGCCTCCCCATTGTTTTTATACCAAATATCCATGGCTTATAAAAACTCATTATGGTCTGGCCCCTACTTGCCTCTCAAACAATCTTCTCCCCATATACTCCCACTCTCACAACACTTCAGTCATTGGAATATCTTAGTTCTTTGAATGCACAATGCTTTCTCTTACCTCTGGACCATTTTGCACCGTGCTTCCTCTCCCTGAAGGCTCTATCAGTCCCATTTGCCTTCTCCTTTGCTTTACTACTTATTCTTCAGTCTTCCAGTCTCAATTTAACTTTCTCTTTCTCCCAAAAGCCTTCCTTCACTGACTACCAAGTTTGGTTTAGATATTTCTCATTTTTAGCTCTCTTGACATCCTCTTACTACCTCTATGGTAACTCTTAGGAACTTCCATTGCAATTGCTTTTTCATGGTTAGCTCTCTGAAGGTAAAAATCATATCTGCCTCTGTTATTCTTGTATCCTTAATTGCAGAACTATACTTGGCACAAAATGCATGCTGAAAGAGAATCTGACTTGATTGATGAGTTAATGAATACCTTGGCATGGGCAGTGCCCTTTTCTGAGAATGTCATTCTTTGCACTCTTGCTCACTAGGCAAATTCCTGCTAACCATTCAAGCCCCAATATCATGCCTTCTTGACTTCCTAAGGGAATCATAGAACCCAGATTTCTGCTTCCCATATCACACTCCTCCCCATTGTCATTTTTTGTCAAATGTTCTGCTCATGAGTCTGTTTTTGCACACCAGACTTCAAATTCTCTGATGGCAGGACCTGTCTTTAATGTTTGTTAGCACCCATTACTTGGTATGGAGCATGTGCTCATATACTCGCTAAAAGTAGAAGTAATTGTAATAATGAACCTGGGCCCAATTTTCTTCTGAAGTTGATACACTTGACAAGGCAATTCCAAAAAAAGGTCCCACATGATTTGTTCATGGAAGTATTACTGTAATGAGTGTTTATCTCATCATAGGTACTCTTGCTAAGTTATAGGATTTGAGGTTCTCTCATTGCATTGAAATTCATATCTCACTTAGTTTTGCTTAGATGTGTTTATGGCTCCACCATGTTGAATAATCCATGCTCACACTCATAGTATTCCAGATCAAATTTTAGGAAAAAAAGATTCATTGCATCATAAATCATTTGAACCAGTTTGGGAATCATGTTAACAAAATGCAGGCTCTTTGCATATCTCTGCATATTTTTCAGGTTGTTTCTGTTAGCTCTATGTGAAAAGAGAATGATATACACTTTTACAGGTTAACTATTGGAAATATTTAGATCAGTGCTTCCAAAACAAAGGTCATTTTGCAGTCCATGAGACATTCGGCAATGTCTGGAGGCATTTTTCATTGCCACAAGTGTTTGGGAGAGAGCTAATGGCATCTAGTGGGTAGAGGCCAGGGATGCTATTAAAAATTCTATGATGCACAGGGCAGCTTCCCACACCAAAAAAATTATCCAATCCAAAATATCAATAGCACCTAAGTTGAGAAGCCCTGATCTGCATGAAATAAAAATCTCACACTTCATTTAGGCATACTTTTCTCTTTAAATAACACTTACCTTACAACTAGAAGACCAGAGTATATAGTCCCATCCATGTGACTTGTTCTTACATTATGATTTGAAAAATTCTGTAAAATGGTATTTTAATATCTATCTATCTCATGGGGTTGTTATATAAATTAAATATGGTAATATATGGAAAAAATCCTAGTTCAGTATCTGGTAAATAGTAGGTCACTCAATAAATATTTGTAAAAACAAGTTTGTGAACACATAGGGGGTGGGGTCTAGGGGAGAAAATAAATAGCATTTACCCTGAGTTGTTCCTGAGCTCCTTACCCTTTTTAGGATCTGTGCATGTGTCATCGCTTCTGAGGATAGTTTAGAGAAGAATAGCATTGACAAAGATCCAGGGAGATGTGTATACATACTTTTTGTTCTTCTCGCTCTACAGCTGCATTGCATTTTTCTATTCCCCAGTTTCTCAAAAAGTCTCTGAGATAGCCAAAGAGGGTTCCAATTCCATATCCCATATAAGTGAAAACCATAACGTGAAGAGGTGCTTCCTCAAAGGATTCAACAATCGGCTTATCATAAAAATGTGGCTTCCCATTTTGCTGAAAACACAAAAGAAAATCAAAGGTTAGCACTCTCCCAATTACAATAGAGTATGATACTTAAAATTTTGGACTTTCAGCTATTTGGAAATAGATCACTGAAGAGGAAATTAGAAATGTATATTTTATTCTACAACCCCCTAAAGAAATAATTGATTAATGTAAAAATTCTTATCAGATGTTAAATCCATAAGTGAAAAGTTAATTGAGGAAGCAGGTTTTCATAAGATGACATAGTATCACGCAGAGGTTACTACTTAATCACAAACCAGGTGATACTATTACATAACAAATGTTGGAACAATTAGTCACTTTGAGATCTTATTATATTGTAATATTCAATATATCAATGAAACCTTTCAGCAGAATTTAGTCAAGCTCTTATATCTAATTTCCATTTCACAAGTAATATCAGGATAGAGGAACATGGTAAATTGCTTCATGAAGAAACAGTCAGATAATCCACAGTGTGGAATTCTCTATATGACAATCGGCTTGGCCCTTAAAAGCAAAAATAAATAAATAGGACTACATCAAACTAAAAACTTCTGCACAGCAAAGAAAACAATAAAAAAAATTTAAAAACGACTTAGGAATAAGAGACAATATTTGCAAACCATATACCTGATAAGGGGTTAATATTCAAAATATGTAAGAAACTCTTACAACTCAAAAACTAAATAACCCAATTAAAAAATGGGCAAAGGATCAGAACAGATAGACATTTTCCCAAAGAAGACATACAAATGTCCAACAGGTACATCAAAGGTGCTTAAACACCACTAATCATCAGAGAAATGCAAATCAAAATTACATTGAATAATGCAATTGTGAATAATGAGATATCACCTCATGCCTGTTAGGATGGCTATCATAAAAAACAAAAAACAGGAAATAACAAATGTTAGCAAGTGTGTGGAGAAAAGGGAAACCTTGTGCACCATTGGTGGGAATATAAATTGCTACAATCATTGTGGAAAACAGTATGAAGTTGCTTGAAAAAATTAAAAAATAAAAACCCCATTTCTGAGTATATATCCATACAACATTAAATAAGTATCTTGAGGAATATTTGCACTCCCATATTTATTGCAGCATTATTCACAATAAACAAGATACAGAAACAATCTAAGTATCCATGATGGCTGAATGAATAAAGAAAATGTTATACACAAACACACAAGAATATTATTTATCCATTAAAAAAAGGAAATCCTGCCTTTTGCAACAACATGGATGAACCTACAGGACATGACAGGATAATGAAATATGGGGGTATGGGAGCAGAGTGAATGTAAATGACCATCATAGAAGGCAAAAAGTAAATGTCATAAGAGTCACACAGATGAGAGGACCATATCACATCAGGTGATCAGAACTGGAGTCCTGAAAAATGTGGAATTGGAGCCTAGTCTTGATGAGAGATACAGAAAAAAGGTGGAGAGCATTTGCATGGGAGTGAGACCACCTGGATTCAAATCCAGGCACTTTCATTGTATGACCTTGCCATAGAATGCCTCACCTGTAACATGGAGCTAATAAAAGTTGTTTTGAAAATTAATTGAGCCAGTAGTATATGCAAAGCACCTGCCACAGAGTAAGAACCCATGAAATGTTAACGATCTTCATTGAATCTGAATAGGGATGATAGATGAAACTATTGGAATGGATTATGCTGCTTTTAAAGAAATTTTGGAAAGGAAGAGAAAGAATATGTATAGAGCCGTGGCCAATCTTACACACAGAAAGTAATGGGATAATGAGGATCCACAAGGAAAGAGCAAGGAGAGGAGAGGAAGAAATGGGAGGTTGAAGAGGAAAGAGTAGTTGGTGGTGGCTGAGAAAGACCATTGTATGTGGGAACTTTCACAAGAAAACTGTACCTCTCCACAACATACACAAAAATTAACTCAGAATAGATCATGGACCTCAATGTCAGAGCTGAAACAGTAAAACTCTCTGAAGAAAATATAGAAGTAAGTATTCATGACCTTGAGTTAGGCAAAACTTTCTTAGATATGACACCAAAAACACAAATGATAAAACAGATAAGTTGCACTTCACCCAGTTTAGAAGTTTTTGTGCTTTAAAGGATACTATTAAGAAAGTGAAAATACAACTCACAGTACGTGAGAAAATGTTTGCAAATCATATATCTGATAAGAGTTTAATATCCAGAATACATAATGAACACTTGCAGCTCAATAATAAAAAGACAAAAACTCAATTAAAAAATGGGCAAAGAATCTGAATAAATATTTGTCCAAATATATAAAAATGGCCAATAAGTACATGGACACACAAATTGTTATTCTTAAAGGCAGGTAAAATGTAAAGTAGCTCTTTCCTCAGTAGAATTCTTCACTTCTACTCTAAAATATTTGAGTTGCTATTTCTTTCTCTTCTGAAATACTTTGGATGGTCATTAGATATGGTTGAAGTTATACAAATAAAGCAATGCCAAAGCTCATGAGAGTGAAGTGATACAACAATGATGAGAGTACACAGTTCTTCCTTATTTGGAAGAGTACTCAATGTCTTAAAGTTGTCTGGGGATTTTAAAATATGAATATTTTAACCACAACATTGTGTCATATATTTAGAAATGCTTTATGAAACATAGATTTCAGCCCTGGTATAATTAATACTAACTTATAGGCAGACCCTGGAATATGACATTCTACATGATACACTCCTATCTATGAGATCTCATGATCAGTCAACTCAAATTGTTCAGATTGCTGAGATATACGAATACATGAAAACTTCAATTAAAATTTATTTTTTTCAAATTGTCTTAAAGCTCCAGCATTATGTCTATCTAAAATATTTTTATTGTTATTTTATTACTATTTCAACACTAAACCAAGCTTTACTGAGTGTCTGTGTTTCCAAATGCTCTGCCAGAAGACAGGGTGTTCTTACAGACAGACTACAGGCTGACAAATAGTACCAGAGAGACATTTATGGTACTGTGGGCACTGGGAGGAAGATGCATTTAACAGTGGTTGGAAGCGGTATGAAGATTTCATGAATAAGAAGTCAGTTGACCAAAGGCTGGAAGTATGAGGGCTAGAAGGATAAGGGCAGCAAGAATGCATAAAGAGAAAGATCCCCAAGATAGAACTGAGAGCATCTGGGGAGATGCTCATCAGCCTTTCTCCTAGGCCACTGTAATCACCTTCTGGATGGTCTCTTTCCTCCATCCCCACTCCCCAAATCTTCAGTTGCTAGAGTGCTCCCTAGAGATGCTCATCAACAAAGAGGGTTATGGAAAGGCTACATACCTCTGCAGCTTTTGGGTATTCTTCACAGTGTACATAATCTAGAATGTGAGAACCAAGGGAAATATCTTTCTTGCTCATCATTCTCTCCCCATTGCAAACATGGTAGGCGCTAAATAAGTATTTGCTGATTGACTCAGTTTATTGACTATTACTAAAATACTGAAGAGAAATTTCACTTAACTTTGGGAAAACCAGTACTTGTATCAAATGTATTTATTACCTTTTATATACATTTACCTAATCCATGACAAATCTCTATTCAGAAGTGTTGGTTTTCAGCATAAAGTTAAGTTTTTTAGCATAGGAGACAATACTGTCTGAAGTCCTCTGATTTCCTGTTTTCCATTTGTTGCTTAAGCAATATCAAACTGCTTTTATTTTGTAATAGGGTATAGCCAGGCTCCCCCAAAGAGGGATTTGTAATGCGGTCCAGAACTTGGGGTGTTGAGAAATTATAAAATATAGGATATCCTCACCCCTACAAGTCTGAACTGGGGGATGGGACACAAGGAGCAGGGCCATTGAGTTATTTTGCATATCAACAGTTGGTCAGCTTCATACCTGATATGCAAAAATGGTGATTTTACATATCTATAACAACTGGCTCCCTTCATAGATATGGTAAATAGCTGTGACCTTGCTTTGAGCCAGGGAAATGAGAGTGACTTTTGATGTAACTGGGAGGCAACTTCCCCTGGTTACAGTGCTTGTGTGAGAGCTTGGAGATGGTCGCTCCACACTACAGGGCCATGCCTGCCTGGACTTGCTATGGCAGCCTAGAAAAGCTGGAAAAATGGGAATGTTGGCAAGTGTAGCCGATTATGGGAGGAGCTGGAAATGGGGACGCAGAGGAAGATTCGTACCAGGATTTAAACCCAGGTGCAGCAGCCATGTGGGGTGAACCACGTGGTTTCAGGGTTTGAACATTGCATTTGTGGGGCTCCCTTAACCATGTGGCTTAGGAAACAGGAAAGCAAGATTGTAGCAGCCATGCAGAGCTCTCTCTTAGCAGTTTGGAAGAATGCTGGAGAAACATAGCAGGAAGGAAAGGGGTTAAAGGACTCTCGCTGGTGGGCCACAAGAAGGTGACCTGTGGGTTTGGATTAAGAACTGGAGATCATGGCTACACAGCTGATGGTGCTGGGAATGGTGGGAGACCTGCCAGCCAAGCATGGATGACTGAAAAGAACCAGGAGAAGTGAGCTGCAGACTTCTGTTTTTTCCTTCTGGAGGACGATACTTCTGAGTGGCAAGTTCTGAGACTGGCCTGCCAGAGCAAAGGGAGAAGGAAGGACTGTGTGTGTTTGTGGGTGTTTTAAGGGACTTTGGCATTTTAACAAAGACATTAAGTCATCACTCTAAGTCTGTATTACTTTTGAATAAATAGTTTCTTTCCTTTTCACCAAACTCTGGCATTGGGAGCCATAATTTCTAAGGGGAGCAGGCAAGGTGAATCTAGTACAGAGGGACCCCGGGGGAGAGGGGTCCATTCAGTAACAGTACCGTACTCCCCCGCAGGTCTGTTCTGTAACAATTTTACACCCTGACTTTTATCCCCCTCAAACCTTTACTCATACTGCCACTTCCATAATTTCTTCAGTTTTCACTCATTTTGCTAACTCATCTCTCCTCTATTCCACATACATATGAATATATTATTTGCCTGCTTAACATCCACTGTCAAAGACCCAACTCTGGCTTTATGTTCTAAAAAATCCAGGCTAGATGTCCTCACTGTATAACACTATCATTACATTTATCACAAAGTATTACAATAATATTTTTAAAGACAAATCATTTGATAACAGGACAGAAAATAAAGGATCACTTGGAAAAATAATAGCTTTCATTATCTGTCACTCAGGCCTTTCAAATATTTCAAATATTTTAACCCTGTTGTCCAGTGTGGCAAAGACTGGCTGATCATCAAACCCATTTTCCTTTTCCCTTTCTCTCAGCTGGACTACATTTCCCCAAATCCTGGCAGACAAATGTGGCCACATGTCTGAGTTCTGCCTATGTGAAAGGGGTGGAAGCAAAATGTGCGACTACCATGCCTGGCCCATAAAAGCCTTTCTCAAGATCCATCTCTTTCTCTTTTTCCTCTGTTGCCATCTAAAGGTTGATGGCCAAGGTAATCTTTGGAGCCAAATATTAAGGACTGAAGAGTTTTTTGTTAGTCTGGTTCTCTGAATAACTGTGTAAGGCAGAGTCCTTACCATCTCACTCTTCAACACTCTGTCACTGCCAATTAGACTTAATATGAGTGAGAAATAAACTTCTATTTGGTGCCTTTTTTTATTATGACATCTAGTATTACCTTAATGAATACATACTACAGTAACTTTGTTAAAATACTTCTAATCCTTGCTTAGAAGCACTTGAAAGAAGTTTGAGAACCTTTTTACCTTCCCAAGGAATCATGTATCAGGACATGTCTGGGCAGACCACAATTCAAATTTGTATGTGGGAAAGTTTATGCCAGAAAATTAACTGAGTCAAAGGTTCAATTGATTTATCAAGCTGTTCTGCATGTTAGTCAGTGCATGATGAAAAAAAAGAAGCATATTACAAAATTTAGGCTTTAGTGACTGTAGAAGGCAGAGAGAGACATATTATAAACATGGAAATGTTGATGGGACCACTTCTTTATATATTAGCTACTCTGACCCTTTTTCCCCCCATTGGTAAACAAGTTCAAATATTGATAGCTTAAGTTGTTTCCAGTCGTGTTGGCTCTCTTTACAACCTGAAGAGTTAGCTAACATGTCACAGCAGCCCATGAAGAGAGGCACAGCCTTCCACATGACACACTCAGACTAAGAAGTGAAGGATTCACAGAAAGGACAGGATTGTCTGAAGAGGTCTACATAGAGCTCTCAGCAGAGTGCCAATGAATGAATGAGAGATAGGGAGGGAGGAAAGGAGGGAGAGAGAGTAAGCACAAAGATTGAAATAAGTTGAGAAAGGAGGTGAGGGCTTTTCTAGAAAAAGAGGACCAACATAAGCACTTGTTAGTGGCATAAAACAAGAAGAACAGGTCCTTTCACGGTCCTCTGGCTAGACCTCATGTGTTGCCTACTTGGAGATGAGCAGTATAAAGCCCACTGGAATGAAATAGTCTTTCTGTGGCAGGTCAGTCAGACTATCTTTTTCAGATAGGAGTGAAAGAAAGGTGTACTTTTCATTGGGATGCCCCCTCATCAGAACTGCTGGAGGAAGTTCTGATGAACTTCCTTCTTTCTAACTGCAAGGTAGAAAGATTTGTAGGATGCTAGGATCCTACCTGGGATGACAGCTGGGGTGGAGGCTCTAAAATCAACTGAACATAATTCAACCTTGGAACAAAGTGGCTCTCTCGCCACCCTGCAATGATTGAATTCTTCTGATCTTACTTGCAACTGGCTGACTCACTTGAGGATTACAGAGCTTTCAGTAAGTTATCCTGATAAATCAGAGAAAACAATGTACCAATGGTTTAATATCACTGAGAATAACTACATCCTACTATCTTCTTGATCAGTTATAATGTGTCATGTGAAAACAGTGCTCAAAGCTTTTGTGGCCATGATCTTATTTATTTACATAATATTCCTAAGAGGTAGGTGGTGAATAGCTGTAATAGAATTAGAATTATCTTCACTTAATAAAAGAGACACAAGGCATTAAGCAACTTCCCTAAGGTTGCAAAACAGGAAAAGGCAGGACTAAGTTGAATTTCTCACCTTGAGAACACCAGAGTTAAAGCAGAAAAGCTTGAAGTTAGATCTCTGAGACAAGATGGAACATGTTTCAGAAATAAAATAGACACGGGGCTGAGTCTTTGTCCTTTCCAGGTGGATATTCATAGTAGCAAACACTGTGTGGGAAGGCTGACTACCATGAACATGTACCTCTGCTGGGCACTGGAAGGAGCATTCAGGTAGTGTCTCTTACAGCTCCCATCCTCATGGAGCTAGTTCATGGGATGATGGGGAGATAAAGTATGCATACAAACATATCACATTTTGGCCCTGGCCAGGTTGCTCGGTTGGTGCATCATCCCAAACACCAAAACATTGACAGTTTGATCCCTAGTCAGGGTACATAACTAGGTTGGGGTGTGTATGTGAGGCAACTGATTGATGTTTTTTCTCTCACTTTTTTCCTTCCTCTCTCTCTAAAGTCAATAAACATATTTTAAAATATATAACATTTGGGTCCTAGAGAGCAAGAAGTATCAAGTGCAATATCTAATTAAACATATAGCAGTGGTGAAAAATCAGAAGTTTGATAAGTCACTTCATATTTATACATTTGTTCATTCATTCAACAAACACGTTTTGAGCACTTACTCTGTGCTAGCTGCTGTGCTAGGTCCAGGTGACACAGTGGTAACTAAAATGGACCCAGTTCCTGTCCTTACAATGCTCTTGGTCTATATGTATGCTGTTCAATACACTACTCACAGCCACATGTGACATTTATATGTAAACTTAAATAATTAAAATTGAACAAATTTGGAGACTTTGGCCTCAATTGCCCTAGCCACATTTCAAGTGCTCAATAACCATATATGTGTGATGACTGCATCACTGGAGGAGACAGATATATAGTATTTCCATTATTACAGGAGTTTCTGCTGTCTGAAGTTGGCAAATTGTGGTGCACAGACCAGATCTTGCTCACCACCTACTTTTGCAAATAGTTTTATTGGAACACAACTACACCCATTTGTTTATGTATTGTCTATGGCTGCTTTCACTCTATGATGGCAGAATTGAGTAGTTGTGACAGGGGTGGTATATTTAGCCCAGAGAGAAACAAATATTTGCTATCTGGTCCTTTACAGAAAAAGTTTACCAATCCCTGGTCCAGTCAGAAATACAGATGCAGAACAAATACAAAAAAGAAAGTGACGAATAGGTAAGATTGCTGTCGAGTGGGTAGGATTTGACCTAATTCAGGAAATGACAAAGGCCTCCCTAAAGAAGATGGTATTTAAAATAAGAATGGAGTACTGAGTGAGGATTTACCAGGCAGAATGTTTCTAGCAGCAGGAAGAAGCTGACAATCTGTGGGAAGGGGATGGGGTTGTATGACCAGGATAGTGAGTGGGCAGGCATGGCCAAATGTCAGTTCCAGGAGGGGAAAACCATCTATGTTGTCTATTGCTAGTGCTCCAGTGTTTAGGATGGCATCTGATGTGACATACATATCTATTAAATGCTTGATGAATGCTTGAATAGGTTGGGAGGTTATGCAGAGCTCATAAGCCAAGTTTGGAATTGTAGCCCTAGTCTAATAAGGGAAGCCATTGATGAGTTTTATGCAAGTGGTTGCTTATAATTTCTGATCAGATGTGTGTTTTCAGAAGGGCTCTTGCAGGGCTATGTAAACACTATGTCTTCCAGGAGTCCCCACATTCAATGATTTACAGTGATTCACGGTTGTGTGGTTGGTGATTTTAAAGTATCTACCATTCATTGTAGAAGAGGATTTGATGAAGCAAACATTTGTTTGGTTGATTTTGGACCTACCACCAAAAATCACAAGTGTCTTCTAAATGTCTTGAGTGAATAAAAACAGGCATGCTTTGACATTACAATGAGGTGTGCTCTGTGGCATTTCTTTCCCATGTCAGGCAGCCAGTGACTCATAGCTGAGTTATAACGAGGTGGGGCTCCTGGAAGCACACAAAATGTGGTTCTGACAGTCACTTGGCTAAACTTACTGGATTGAACTTGGAATATAAACAATAATTTTTTCTTTGAGTCAAACTGAAACAATTTCTTCTTGCACCTCAATGATCCTGAACCCCACCCAAAACTTTCTATCCCATAAAGCTAGATCAAACAGTTGCCAGCCATTCAGAAACATGAAGAAGCAGAAAGCTTTCCTACTTAGAAAGAAACTGGCTAAGCATTCAGTTATTGTTCCTTTTTTTGTGTCCTTTAGGATTTTGCACATACTTATTCCTCTTGCTTCTCTGCCTGCCACCCTATAAAAACGTGCATGTCATGGGCAGTCTAGGAACCCATACCTTGGTTTCTCTTTTGCTTACCTTTCAAGATAGAATGTGTCCATAAAGAAACAATGCTTAATTGGATATATTCATATTTCCTGGCTGGAATCTTGTGTTTTCATTGAAGGTAGAACATGGCATTTTATTTTCTATAAAAAGCTTTTGCTCCTTGGAAAAATAAGCATCTTGTCTCTGAACAACCAAGTCATCAAGAATATTATATCACAACAATTTATTTCTTTGCTTCAAAAAAAATCTGAAAACATTCATGGTCACAGTCATAATTATTGCATTAACTTTTACTATCATGTGGCACATAATGTAGAAAAAAAAGTAACTTCTCCAAGAGCAATGCTAATCTTGACTGGTTTTTACCTATAGTTTTGAATCAACCACGTTATGGATCCAGACATTCTTTAAAATTTATTTATTTACTTATCTATCTATGTATTTATTTATTTACTTAGCCATTATAGTTTCTGAACACTATGTAATGGATGGGTGCAAGACACGAGTAATCTGATTGGTATAATGATTAATGCTACATTTAACAAAAGAAAACTGATGTTTGCAACCTACTTATTTCAGTTTTTGAGTCATTTTCTTAGGTCGCCATGTGGAGCACTTCTACCTATTTCTCAGTTTATAGGTACCTGATTTAGTAGTCTTGCTAAGAATGACCAATGGGAAGCATGGCCCCTTAGAGAAAATATCAGTCTCTCTTTCATGAACTAACAAACCAACTCATGGGGTACATCAGTTGTGAGATTTTCCCAAGTGTCTCAAATTATTTGCAAGGTTTGGCAAAACGTGTTAGTGTCAACAGCCCCTTTATCTGTTTTTGGTTCCATGGTGTGAAAGGTGGTACTCTGTAGAAGTGCTAGCAACAGAAACCAGTGGTGCACAGAAGTGTGTCTTGCCTATCATTTTGAGATAAGTGATGGCACTTATTTGAGTCTCAGTTGCCTATTGATAAATGTGTCACTAAGATCTAGAAAATGAGATAAAATGCTTCTCTGAGATCTGAGATCAGTTCTGCCATTATTATTCAAGTGTTTGAGAAGATCTGGAGCCTAGTTTCTTTAGGACTAACTATAGGATTAAGTGACTGACAAACAGTAAGCTGCAACAAACCAGGGGTTGCTTATCATGTCATCAACGTCATTGCCTCTGGCAAGCTCAGCAACATAACTAAGAAGTGAATTGACTATGTTCCCCACTGGGTCTGGAAGCAAGCATTTATGATATGTGTTTGAAAACAGGGTTGAAGCTGATCAAGGGCTCACAGAAAGGTGATTCTAAGGAATACTTATACTATATAGCATAAGAAGAATAAAGGCAAACAATTTTTAAACAATGATTTGTATAAATTTTATGTCATGTAAAAATCACTTTGTCACATGGCTATGGAAATCTAAGGCAGAAATTAATATTTTTCAAGGCTTTCAGAATTTCATGCATTAAAAATTTTTTTAGTAATACTTATCACCAAAGCTGCTCTTCTGAGCAAGTGCAGTAACAAAAATAGCATTTTTTTTCTCACTGTGAGTTAAACTACTGAAGTTGGAGGTCCTGATTTTTTCATCTCCTACCTGTTCTTGTAAGGAGCAGTTGATGGGGTTGCATGCACTGAATAAGGGTTTGAGAGATGTCTAGTGCAGCCAGTTCTTTGAGACATTTTTGAACAAAAGAGTCAGCATTTCTGGGAATATTTTCCAGTTCTGTCCCCATCATCCATGTGGCTTTGGTGTCATTATTTTTCTTAGTCCTGCTTTTTTCATCCTTAAAACGGGTAAATAGTAGTTGTTCTGTCTACTTCACAGCAATGCTGTGAGAGTCCAATGAGATCCTGGATATAAGGATCATTGTACAGATAGAAAAATCTTTGTAGTTTATGCTGATTAAAGGGGCCGATAATTGTTAAATTTAAAAGCAATTATTTTCTTAATTTTAGGTTCCCTAGAAATAGACCCCGAGTAAAGAATTCAAATGCAAGTTGTTTATTTAGAAGGTGAGCACTGGTAGAGGAGAGACAGAAAAGGATATGAAACCAGTGCATGCTGTGCTATCACCCATTTACTACTGTGGGCAGTTGGAGCTCACTTCTAGTGGGGACTCTGGGAAACTGTGTAGAACATGCTCAGGGTCACCTACTTGAGAGGTGAGAGAGTGTGGGTGTTTATCCTCCTGCTCCAATCAGTCAATGATTGAGGACTACTCTTAGAGGTACTGATTCTCTGGCACTTCTAGCTTGGTGCACACTAGGTCAGAACAGGCTTCAAGGGCCTGGAGAAAGTCCTTGGGCAAAGAACATGGGAGCCTGTCTTTGGAAATAATGCTTTGTACACAGAAATGGTAAGAGCTGACTCTGGCTGGTGTGGCTCAGTGGATTGAGTGCTGGCCTGCGAACCAAAGGGTTGCTCGTTTGATTCCCAGTCAGGGCACATGTCTGAGTTGTGGGCCAGGTCCTCAGTAGGGGGTGTGGGGGTGTGCGAGAGGCAACCACACATTGATGTTTCTCTCCCTCTCTTTCTCTTTCCCTTCCCCTCTCTCTAAAAATAAATATATAAAATCTTTTTTAAAAAGTAATGGTAAGAGCTGAAAGATGAAGTGAACATGGCACCAACAAGATCTGCTACTGTCATCATGATTTCATAACTGCACCACCTTAATACTTAGCCTTCACCTCTGCATATTATTATTCTCTAATATTCAGTTGATTTTCATTTCAAGACTTTCTGGTCTTTTACTGACATTTTTGTCAGTAAAAAATGAGGTATTTCTGACATTGTATTAAAGGCTGTGACAATATGCATTCCAATAGATCTTCTCTTTGTTTTCTGGCACGGTTTCATCAAAGAAAGGCTAGGGATAGAAATAGGCAGATTCCTGCAAGGGCCAACATTAACAAGAACTCACATTTATGGAGAGTTTCTTTTGGTCACTGGCACTCTCCTAAGTCTTTGGATGCACTACCACATATCACTTACAATAATTCTGTTGGGTAGGCACTACTATTATCCTCATTTTCCAAATGGGGAACTGAGGCACAGAGATATTATACCATTTACCCAAGGTCCCAGAGCTACCAATGTAAAGCTGGAATTCAAACTTAGGCACTGCCATGGGCAAGCCCTGCCTCCAATTTCTATGTGATGATTTAGTTTATTAGGGCAGCAGGACTGTGGGAAGTGGCAACAGGTTATATGATACTAAGAGAAGGAGAAAATCCTGGTTCCACTATTCTGCAGCCATGTGGGTGACTGACCTCTCTAAAGCTCAGATCCTTATGTGTGAAATTTAAAAGCCTATTGTTGATTAACAATCATATTTCAACTAACAAACACATGGTAATTTTCCATGTGTAGTAGCAATCATTACTTTAATTATTATTGATTTCTTTGACATGGTGTCCTAAGAGATGCAAAAAAGGAAGTTCTGTACATATGGGCTCTTATTTTGAGAAACAGGAAAGAAGATGCCTTTAGTAGTCACATGAAACAAATGCAATTTTGCAGTATCAATTTTGAAATCAAGACTAAAGAATTTGCAATAGCAGATACCATGGTGAGTCTTCAAATATGCAGTCCCTGGCTGTTTGCTTTAAAAGGTTCGAGTTTTCAAAAAAATGCTACTTCCCAGAGAGAGCCCTGGGACTGGGGACAAGAGGCTAAAGGAGTATCACATTGGTGTGACTTTGGAGGTAGCCACTTAGGTTTGCTGAGTTTTATTTCTCTATGTGTAAGAAGACAGGGGTTGGAGTAGAGTTGTAAGAATTTCTAAACCAAGTTCCCTTACTGCTAACTGGATTATACTAAAGACCAGAAAGGAAAATGGCTCTTGATTACTTTGGAATTAAATGTGTACAACAGGGAAACTTCTCTGGTGAGTCAGTCTTCCCTTGAGCCCTTCTTTTCCCTCATTTGATGCTAATTTACATATTACTCAGTCCTTTTATCCAGAAATGAAACTCTCCAACATTAAGCGAACAGTTTTGTAATGTCTTTCTGCAGTCAAAATTGTATTATGAAACCCTTTCAATAAGAATAATCAAAAGGCAGTGCAAGGTCAAAATTCATTGAATAGTATACTTATGATTTGTGCATTTCATTATATGTAAATTTTGCCTCAAAGAAAGAAAAACCTATAAACAAAAATTGAAGTCTAGTTAATGATATGTATGTGGAAGAGTTTAGGGGTGAAGTGCATTGATTCCACAACTTCTTTTGAAATGCAGAAAGCACATGAATTGATGGATAGAAAGAGGGATAGATATATGGGTAGACATGAGATAAAACAAATATAGTAAAATGTAGAATTTATAGTTAGAATCTAACTATAGAATTCAGGTGGTAGGTATATGAGTATTCATTGTAGAACTCTCTTAATTTTTCTGTAAGTTTGCATATATTCACAATAAGATATTTGAGGAGAGGCATTTTTTTTCTAGTGATAAAAACATAGATCCTGGGGCCAGCCTGCAGTACTAACTAAAGATTTAATCTTAGGAAAGAAAATTTATCTAACTTTTTATAATCAGTTGCTTCATCTAAAAAAATGGGGATAGTAACAGTATCAAACACATAAGGATAATGTGAAGACCAAGTAAGTTAGTATTTGTAAAGTTTTAACTTGTAGTGTTAAGAAAAAGTTTGTTAAATGAAATTTTAAACATCATCTCATATACAGGGTCATTGGTGGGAAAGCAGATTATACTAACTTTTCTTGGACATTCAACCCTGAGAATGAAGAATATTATTAAAACAAGATGACAGGCCTGTATACCCTGAGGTATTAGTTATTTTCTCTCTAATCCAGGCATATTTCATCTCCTGCTAAGAGGTAACAGAATCATCAGGATTAATCAATAATACTTAGTTTCTATGTTCATTTTCTTCAAAAAGTTTCATCTCCTTAAAGCACGTTCCTTGACAACAGGTTTGGAGTATATATGATATCTGAATATCAGTATAAATTGTGCACTATTGTTGGATTGTAAATTAGTGCAGCCACTATGGAAAACAGTATTGAGGTTTTGTAAAACATTAAAACTAGAACTACCATATTACTCAACAATTTTACTTCTGGGTATTTATCCAAAGAAAACACAACACTAACTGAAAAAGATATATGCGCCGCTATTTTCATTCTGGCAATATTTACCACAGACAAGGTATAGAAGCAACCTTGGTGTCTATTGATAGATGAGTGGGTAAAGAAGATGTGGTACATATATACAAGGTAATATTATGTGGCCCTAAAAAAAATGAAATATTGCCATTTGCAACATGCCAGAGGGCATTATGCTAAATGAAATAAGTCAGACAGAGAACAGCACATAGCTACTGATTGCACAAAATAATCTAGTGTTTTAATGATTTAAAAAAGAGGGCAGTGAATGTTCTCTAACAAAGTTAGGAAATCTGTAATTTAAAAGAGGTTGTATACTATGAAATTTACAAAGAAACCTGTGTATCATGTGTGGGGCCTTTATATCTTTTAAAGAACTAGACTTGTAGATAGCAAATAGCAATTTGAATATCAAACCAAACAATCTGAAATGAGAGTTGTCACAAGCAATAGATTAATAAAAACATGGTTGTATCCATCCCACAAATATTACTGAGCACTGACTAAATACAGGCTCTGGCCTACGTGCTGGGGATTCAGCACGGGATAATATGGAAATTCTTGCAAATGCGGAGCTCACTTGCTAGACAGATAACAGGTAGGAAATAAATCTGTGTGTGTGTGTATGTGTTTGTAGAAGGTAAAGTTCTTAAGTACTAAGAAAACAAGCATGAAAGGGAGGCAGGAAGTGAGGTTTGCCATTTTAGATAAGATTAAGATTACCTTTAATAGAGAATATAACATTTGAGTGAGCCCTTGAAGGGAGGAAGGGCACAGGCACCTGGATACCTGGGAAGTATAAATGAGAGAGGAAGTGCCAATGACTCCAGGTGGATGGATGCATGGTGCTTTTACCAGAGTGACTGGAATATATTAAGCACTGCGAAAAAGAGCAGATGAGTGAGAGAGGACCAAGCCATGGGGCGTTATGGCCCTTGTAAATTTTGGCTTTTGCTTTGAATGAAATGGAAGTCACAAGAAAGATTTGGGCAGAAGAATGACATCATGATTTTATTTCACAAGATCATTTTGCAGTTGTGTTGAGGACAGTCTTGCAGTTCTGCTGGTGCGGTGGAGGGGAGGACAGGGGTGGAAGAAGGGTATGTTGGTTTAAAAATATTTTCATTAATTGTTTGATACTCTTCTCATTGAGAGGTGGGATGGTCCCTTCCCTTTGAATCTAGTGGGCTTGTTTGTGATGACTTCAATCTATAAAGTAGGGTGGAAGTGAAGCTATCTTTTGAGGCTAGGTTATAAATGACCATGAGACTTCTACTTCATTTACTAGAAAATTCTTTTCAAGTCTCCATTGCTGGAGAGGATGCACATGGCAATTTGATCCATAGTCCCTGCTTGTCTTGCTTGTCAGCCATCCCAGACTGGATGCCAGGTATGGGACTGAGGAAGCCACCTTGGAGGCAGATCCTCCTGACCCAGCCGTTTTGGACCCAGCCAACTGGTTCATCCTAGCTGAGGCCCCAGATGTCATGGAACAGGGAAGAGCAGTCCCCACTCTGTGTCTGAACTTCTGTGTCTGTTTCCGAATTTCTGACCATCAGAATCCATCAGCATAATAAAATGATTGTTGTTTAGTGCCCTGTGTGTTGGGATGGTTTGGTATGCAGCAGCAGATAACTGGGACACAGAGAGAAGAGAGGAGACTCTTGAAACAATCCAGGTGAGAGATCATGGTGACACAGACGCATGTGGTTGCTGTGAGGTAAGTGAGGAGTAGTAAGATTCTGGATACACTGTGAAAGTAGGATTATGAATTTTCTGACTGAACGTAGACGGAAAAAGAGAAGTCACGATGATGCCCAAGTTGTTGGTTTCAGCCCCTGGAAGGATGGATTGTCATTTACTGTAATGGGGAAAACTATAAGGAGAAAAGGTTTGGGAACAGAGAAAGTAGGTATCAGGAGCCCAGTTTTAGTTATGTGGAATTGGAGTGGCTTTTGATTATCCAAGAGGAAGTATCAAGCAGGCAGTTGGAAATGACATATACATAGAGACATGAGACAAGATCAGATGATCTTGGTAGATATGCAGTTAAAAAAGAAAAAGAGTATAAAGACTGAACATTGGGTCACTCCATTGTTTAAAGGTCAAGGAGATGAGGAGGAACCAGGAATAGAAACTGCAAAGGAACAGCTAGTGATATAGAAGTGTCATATTCTGGAATCTAAGAGAAGAAAATGGTTTTAAGGGGGAGGCTGCTAACAGGTCAAGTAAAATAAGAACTGAAAAGCCACCATTGGATGAGAGAAATTGAGGGTTTAAGATGATAATTAATTGAGCCCCTATTACATGGCAGACATTGTACTGCATGCACACTATTACAACAGCAGAGAAAGAGATGGCTGCAGGCTAATATTAGTAGAAAGCAGCTATCATTTATTGAATATCTACTATATATCTGATTGTTATTGGGAGTTTTACATATACTATCTCACTTCATCTTCCTCATTGCCTTGTGAGATATAGATCAGAGCTATGAGGTTACCTGCTCGATGTAACACAGTTAGTAAGGGGCAGAGCTGGGTCTTAAGCCCAGTCCTATCTGATGTCAAAGTGAGTGGTCTTCCTAATATTAATCTTCCTTAAGTGGTTCCCTGGGAAATCCTGAGGGGTTCTGGGGTATGAAAAGTCACTAGGACAGAAATATCTTTCTGGGAGTTCATTTTTACTTAAAGTTCTAAGGGATGGGGCATAAAGTACTTTTATGGTAAAAAAATAGAAATATATTTTAGAGTAGAATGCAAAATTCTAACATAAATTTTTAAATAAATGAATAACACATGTGCTTATTGCCTGAGTCACTGTGGGTTTTGTGTGGTTTTTCTCTGCTTGGTGAATCAATTTATGAATACCTTATCCTATCTCCTCTGGAGAGGTTGATGTGCTGGTTTTTCTGGTCAGGTTGTGAGAGCAGATGCAGCCTAATTAGCAAAGGCATTCCACAACTGAGGTTCTTAACCTGGGATCTGAGAAAGTCAGAGAATATATAAACTCTCTACATGGAAAATTTTATGATTATGAACACATTTATTTTTCTATAAGAAGTGTTTATCAGTTTCTCAAAGATCATTGCCTTTCAAATGGTTAAGCCCCACATGGTAGAGAAAGAAGAGTCAAGTGTAACTTGTAGAAACAGAATAATTATGATTTGCACATAGCCTTTTCTTGGGTAACTTCTGAAGGCCCAGTTACACCATATCTAGAGAACAATAATGGTGATCAAACTTTATGATGCGTTGTCTAACAAAGGTTTGTGTGTCACTTCCTGTGAAGTCTGAGAGATGAAGTTTGACTAGAAAAATACTGTCAGTTCTATGATATTTTGATGAATACTTTGGTACCTAATATTTAAAATTCGGCTTAGTCAAGGAAATCTAGTATATGTGGTTGGTAATAATTGTTTCTCAGACTCGCACATTCCAGGATCAAGAGTTAATATAACACCTCAGGAAAATGAAGATACATTTTTATATCATCGATTGTTTTTAAAATATAAAATAAATTTAAGAGGAGCCAAATTCTCTGAACCATTCTTCCTAAATATGTATTAGAAAATAGCACTTCATCTATCACCTCTTATTTTTCTCACCCTTTTTACCTGTACTTCAGAGATTACAGATTTGTGGTTGGTAGGAATATTTCTTTGGAATCTACACTATTTGAATTTTTAAAGGTTAAATGCCAACACTTAAAAATGAGGAGATCCTCTTCTCCTCCCAACTCACTTGGATTTTCAATTAAAATCTGTCAGCACAGGACCTAATCTTCCTCATGGCAACAAAGAGGTTTGTTGTGTAAACCAATTCTTAACACTTCTTATTGTTCCATTCCAGGCCCTGCCGCCCTTCCAGGCATTTGCAATCTCAGTGTCTGCTGTAATCAAATGATCTTCAATATGACAAAACTATTGAGTGGAGTAGGATTCAGATGGTGCTGTGATGGATAAAATAGAGTGTGGAGAACAATTTTGAATACTTCTCTGAGGGATGCTGATCGTGTTTTTTTCCCTAAATGTTTAACCAAAATTACTTGGCCAATGTATTGGTTTTTAACAGGGTGGCAACAGCTCCTTCTCACATTAATTTACAAGGTTGGTATACTTTAGAATTTCAGCAAAACTATATTAATTCAGGCCAACTAACACACAGCTGACAATATGTAGTCAAAATATTAAATTCAGTGTATTTAAAAATAAATATAGTAGATTCCTTGCAAGTATTTAAATTAACATTAATCCACTTCTAATCAGTGTTTCAAAGTGTTTTTTAAAAGAAACTTTAGCAAATAGATAAAATTAATTTATAACTGGAAGATACTAAATATACTTAAAAACCTGTATTCTTTTAATTAAGAAAACATCTGCACCTAAACACACACACATTCTCCTGAGCCAGTTATTCCTTCATAGATAATACAATAAATTACAGGCCACTGCAGGTTGAATAATTACACTTCAGATTTGGCAGCATTCAGATGATTATGGTTTTGCACTGGGCTGACATTGGTATTGTGGTCAAAATATTTGAGTTTGTTGTATTTGGCTAAACCAACTAGACATTCATCTTAAGCATATAGTTCTTATGCCAAAACACAAAACAAATCGAAAGCAAATAGATGGCCACACAAATTCTTCCCTCAAAATATAAATGTCAGCTCTGAAAATGAGTATGATGAGATTGTAGAATAAATTTTCTAGACATTTTAAAGAAATAGAATATCCACGTGTTCACTTACTTATTGCTGTTTAACAAGCTACCACCACACTTAAAACAACAATCATTTGTTTGCTCAAGAATTTGTAATATGGGCAGGACTCTGCAGGGACAACTCATCTATTCTCCAGGAAGTAAGTATCAGTCAGAGCTGACAGATCACAGGCTGGAGGATTCATTTCCAAGATAGTTCACTCACACAGTTTACAAGTTGGTGCTGCATCTCAGCTAGGAGCACAATAAGGACCCTTGGTTTCTCTCAACTTGGGCTACTCCTCCAGGCTGCTTTGGCTTCCTTCAAGCGTGCTGGCTGGGTTCTAAGAGAGACTGTTCTGGGAGGACTGGGTTCAAGCTATAAGAATTCTTTTAACTTTAGTCTCAGAAGTCCCAGATAGTGACTTCTGCCACATTCTATAGGCCAAGTAAGTTATTAGGTCCAGCCTAGATTGAATGGGAGTAAAACAGATTTCACTTCTTAATTGAAAATATATAAAATAATTTGCCACTATCTTTGATTTATTGCATTGCATATCTAAGATATCACAATTACCAGGAAATGCTGTGCACAGTGAACTGCTTACAGCAGAGTGACCATGTGCTCATGAAGAAAGTTTCTGAAAGGCAGATTATCGCTAGAGCTCCATCTGGGGCTCAGTGTAGGTTTTTATGACTCAGGGTTACATGGAGTTGGTTTTCTTTAACTCAGAGTAGTTTAAAGTAAAAAACAGGTGAAGACCAGTACACTGATGCAGTGTTTCTGTGAGTGAACAATATTACATAGTGAAGGCTCTGGTATGTGGCAATTTGGAGTCATTTGCAGTAATAAGCTGAAATTTTCATTAACAACAGTGAAGCAAGCAAGCAAAACAACCCACGATACCTTTAATTCACACTGGCTTTGCCCTTTAAGGCTGAGTTTGGTTTACCCCTTCTTTGTGGAAATAGGTATGAGCCTCATTTCTACTAACATCTTGTGTTTAGAGAGAGAGCATGGACTAAGAAATTTACACTTGGGTTTTAGAATCGGGGAAACCAGGTTCCAACACTCGTTTTGATGCTTCTGAGTTCATGACTTTGGTTAACTTAATAAAGCTTTGTTTCCTCATCTCTAAAATGGATCTGATATAATAATATCTACCTTGTAGGAATGTTGTGAGATGATGAATGCAAAGCAGTTAGAATGCCTGGCACTTAGAAAGAATGCAGTACGTGTTAGGAATTACGCAATATGTAATTATTATTTTCTTGGTTACTTCCAAAGGTTTTTAACTATAGGCCAATGTATTAGGAGTTAGAGCTTGATAGTCTTGAATATTTGTGGTCACAATGAAAGCATGATCCCCTTTCATTTCTTATGTGTATTGGTACCTTTGTCAACTGGAATTTTCAGTTCTTGAAGAGTTTCTAGATCTATTTTAGTGGGAAGCAGATAATACCATGGGGTCCTGATACTAAAAAAGAAGTTGGGCTAAAGGTATATAGTCTAGAGTTCATGTTCCAGTTTTCTTATTGCTGGGTGATCTTGGGGAAGTTATGTTTTCAGAGCTCAATTTCCTCATCTATGCAGACAAGGCTGAGTATTCATTTAGCACTCCTGTTATGAGAATAATATGAGGCAAAAGAACCTGGCATGAAGCAGCTACCAACAATGCTATTTATTAGCCTTAATATTATTATGGAACTGATCAAAATAATGAGATTATTCTAACTTTCAACTTAATTTCATGCTTTATAAACACGACCTAAGAAAATGGACTTTTTTTCCATCTTCCATAGAAGCTGATTCTAGCTTATTCCTTTTCTTCACTTTCTTCACTTCCTTTCCTTTTCTTTACTTTTTATATTTCCATTTCTACTTCCTTCACATATATTGCCTATTATTTTCTCATTTTCTCTTTAGTTTCTGGGTGTTTTCTGTGTTGGTTTCCAAAAGTTGTTTTATATATTAATATATTTAATTTTGTGATATGAATTGCAAATATTTCCTGGTCTGTAATTTGCCCTGTGATTATTATTTTTGTTGTTGTGTTTTGCCATGCAGAAAGAAATGTTTAATTTTTATGTAGTCAAAATTTTTTGAGCCTTTCTTTTATGGCTTCTGCATATGATATCTAGTTGTAAAGACTTTTCCCATGCACATATTATTTTAAAATTTATTTTTGAGCAATTTCATGGATTAATTTTAACAATTAAAAATAGCATTTACCTGTTCATGTTCTAGTACACAGCCTATCTAATTCTTATGCTATGTAACACGGTTCATCAGTTGGCAGGGCCAGTCACCCCCATAATAACCCTTTTAAATAATTCTTCTGTTTTAACTTTGTTAATTTTTCTACATCAATTTTAACATCACATGTCTGGTTCACAGAAATTATGGTGTTTTATTTACTGGACTTACACAAATTTATAGTTCAACTTTGGCAGAATTAACATATCTTTCATCTTGAGTCTTACTATCCATGAGTATCGTATGTCTTTTTACTTATTACAGTTTCTTTCATGTCCCTCTTTAGCATTTTAACACTCTTCATTTAGATTTTAACTTTATACATTTCATCTAGTCCTATATACTTCATGTTTCTTATGCCACTGTAAGTGGATTTTTATTTCAATTATACTTCTGATTGATTTTTTCCATTATTATTTATGATTTTTTATGCAAATAAAACAAATTTTTCTTCATGATTTCGGCTTTTTCACTTTGTTGGAGTGCAAGGGGAACAAATCATAGTGACAGTATCCAGCCTTGACATATCCTGCATGTTTCCTCCATTTCTAGACACAGGTGGTAGGCTCTGTTTCTGTTGTTTAATAACATAAACTAGTCTTCCACAGTGATTGGCCCATTAGGCCAGAGCTAATCCATAGCCATGTTCTGAAAATTACCAGAGATAAAAGCCACACAGCCTGAGAAAGCCACTTCTGATCATGGCAATTCTCTCCTCAAACCTTCATTACTTATGAAGATATTGCATATTATGGCAGACACTCTTAATGCAACATCCAGATCCCCTTGCATTCTGATAATTTATTTTATTTTTAAAAAAGATTTTATTTATTTATTTTTGGAGACAGAAGAAGGGAGGGAGAAAGAGAGGGAGAGAAACATTGATGTGAAAGAGAAACACCAGTCAGTTGCTTCTCTTATGTGCCCTGACTGGGGACTGAATCCGGCTACCTAGGCACGTGCCCTGACCAGGGATTGAACCGGTGTCCTTTCAGTTTGAGAGGTGATGCCCAACCAAGTGAACCACACCAATCAGGGCTGATAATTTCTTACTAAAAATATCTTTAGATCAATTTTAGGGCTTTCTCTAGTGATACATAGGCAGGATAAAAGTGCTATATTGTTAATGTTCCTGGGAGCATTCCTCAACTGATGATAGGAGTTGGTCGATATATGAGGATCCCCCCAAAATGCAATTTATTTATAAATAATTGTGTATTTATTCCCACATGTTTAAACTTCAGTCACCTTCAAAGTACTCTCCATTTGATGCAATACACCTATTGAGACTTTTTTCCACTGCTCAAAACTGTTTTTGAATGCATCAATTTTGATGTCTTTTAGTGCTTCTGCCATTTTTTGTTTCACTTCTTCTACATCAGCCAAACTTTTCCCTTTGAGGACTTTTTTATCTGGGGAAACAAAAAGAAAGTCACTCAGGGAAAAGCTGTGTGACTAGGAAGGGTGGAATATGGGGGTCATGCCGTTTTTGGTCAAAAAATTGCTGAACACTCAGTGGGGTATGGGCAGGTATGCTCATAACTCACCCATCATGAAGTGGACAAATGCATTGAAAGAGTCTTCAAAAACAATTCACTGAAGCTGAGAGCAGCCTCTCACAACAATGCCAGCTGGTATACTATTGATATATATGTGTTCCTAGAAAACTCACCTATAGGGGAAGCCTATGCTACAAGATGCCCACCCTTCAGAAGATAATTCCGGGTTTTTTGTGCCCCCTCCATATATCTCTTTTACTTGTGTCTTAGTTGGGACAACTTTAAGGCATGTTCTATATCATCATTTAGATATCTTCAAAAGTCTGAGCCCCAATTTCCTGTAGTGGTAACCTATTCATGAATGTATTGACTTCCTTCTCTTCTGTGTCTCACTTCACAGTTACCCTAATTACTGGGTTCAACTTCCAAATAAATTTCTTGCACTAGAATCTTTATCTCTGGGTCTGTTTATCAAGGAACATAAAATAAAGGTATGTTACAATCTTATCCCACTTACTTTTACAGCCCCTTTGCCTTTTTCTATTATGCATCCTAAACTTCGTCTCATTAGCCCAACCTCCAATGCCCAAACATGTCATGTTCTGATGTTTTGTATCTTTCTAAGAGCCTTTCCCTCTTTTAGGATACTTTTCTATGACTGTGTACCTGGCTATTCTGTTTTTTAAGACTTGGTTCAAAAGTCATTCTGTCTAGAGTGACTTTGTCTTCCTAGCCAGGGCCAAATGCCGTCTCCTCTATCCTCCCAAGCATGGTCCATATATTTCTGTCATGATGGACTGTTCCTCAAAACGGTCACAATAATCTCACCAATCCCTCACAAACTTATGCATTGTGACTTTGTAGATACTCTCAGTAAGAAGCAGAATCTAGTCCAGGCTAGTGTGGCTCAGTTGGTTGGGCATTTTCCCTCAAACTGAAAGGTTGCCGGTTTGATTCCTGGTCAGGGCACATGCCTGGGTTCCAGGTTCAATCTCAGGTTGGGGCACATACAGAAGGTTACCAACTGATGTTTCTCTCTCACATAGATGTTTCTCTTCCTCTCTTTTTCCACGATTCCCTCTCTCTTTAAAATAAAAAATCAAAATTAAAAATTAAAAATTAAAAAAAGACCAGAGTCTATTTCCTCTACCCTTGCATCTGGGCTGATCTTGTGACTGACCTTGATGACAGAACATGGCAGAAGTATGCCTAGGCCTTAGGAGGACGTGCATTTTCCATTTTCACTCTTTTGGAAGCTAGCCTTCATGTAAAGAAGCTTAGGTTACTCTGCGGATAATAAGATACCACATGGAGAAGGTATCATTGTGAAAGAGATACAAGGTGCCCTGCGCAACAACCAGAACCAAGGTCTCAGACATGGGTCTCAGACTTGTCTCAGACAAGTCCTTCTTGGACACACATCAAACACCATGTGGAACACAGGTGAGCCCTGCCCAAGTTCCTGGCCCACAAAAATCATGAACAATACAGTAGTTGTTTTAAGCTATTGAGTTTTGTGGTGGTTGTTATACAGCAATAAATAACTGCAAAGTCTATTATAGAACTTACCATTAAATACTATAATTACTTGTTTACTTCTCTTTCACACTTGTGAACTATGCATAAATGGGGACAGAATATTTTCATCTTAATAGCTGTAATATCTGACACACAGGAAAGCTTTACAATGATGATCCAATAAAAATAATGGGGGCTCAGCAGGGAGGTCACAGAGAAAACTTGTTACATTGGGATTCCTTTTTTTTAGCAAATGAGAACTGAAAACCAAATATACTAGAGAATGATTGTAAATGAGAATGAGATAAAAAATGAGAGTAATTAAAAGGGATTTCTGAAGCATTTTGTTCATGAATTCTCTAAGACTTGGTGAGATTCTTGACCTCTGTTTGAATCAGTGTGCAGCCTAGATGAGACCTACAGACAGTAGTATTCACAGGAGCCTGTCAGGCAGTTACTGCTGTGTGCAACTGAACTGTCATTTATGGTTCTCACTGTCCAGGAGGAGCTTATGTCATAACAGAGAAGCAGATGTACCAGGACCTTGCAGGTCCCAAGAGAATATAGTAAGGAGTGGAGAACAGGAACAGGAGCTTCAGTGGTTATAAGTTTTCTGCTAGTAGGTAAATTACAAACTTTTAAATATGTCTTCACATGTCTCAAGGATAGTAGATTCTTAATAAATATTGATGCCTGAATGAATAAACAATAGAATGAGCAGCTACCATTTAGGGGCCATTGTAGGACACTTTGTCATGTTACAACATTGAGGGTCAAGAACACACTGAATTAGAATAATTCTAACCCCAGGACATTTTTGTTTGCTAAGAAAGGAAATGATTAGGGAAAATCTCAACAGTTTTCTTTCATCTCTTTGGATCTACTTCATAGAAGAAAATGCAGACTCCATCCCATGAAGATACCTCTGAGGAAATGCAATATTAAGAGCACCAAAGACACAGTGACTACCTTCCTAGCTTCAGGCTTTCCTAATAAAATTTATGGCCAGGTCCAAAATACTGAGTGGAGGTGACAGTGCAATTATATGGAGATTAAGTTAATGAATAGAAAATTAAAGAAACTATCAAGTTTGGATGAAGACATTAAGGGTCCTCCTATCTGTTATGTGGGTATGCTCATGAGGAGGGAGAACAAATTCTCTAGGACAATAGCTCCATCCATCAGGAGTAAGAGGTAAGATAACATATTAGAAGCGGACAAAGAGACAATCAATGATAAAAACCAATTATGACTGCATCCTCAGATCATATGAGGTTTAAAAAGAAAAAGAAAAGACAGTACAGTCAAGTTCCAAAAAAAGTCCAGAAAGGAATTCTAGGTTTCCAGAATGGAAAGAATCTGGTTCCCTTGTCAACCTCAAGGTTGGGGAAGTGAGCCTGGCCCCCAGTGCTAGGGTGTGGAAGCAAGGCTGCATGGGAACAAAGGAAAGGAGGGCTCCCGAGAGATTGCCTAACACTGTTTTTTTAAATTATTATTTTTTATTCAGGAAACCCTGTGTTAACAGAATCTTACAGGGTACCCCAATATATAACAGAGACAAATGTATTGCTTTGTGGTTGCAAGAAAGCAGGAAGAGTGAGGGGATCTTCAGAGGAGCTGGTAGTTTAGATGCCACTTCATGGGACACTAGGCTGGCAGAACATACTTGGAAGACTACTGGCCCAGGACATCTGTAAGCCTTTGTGGATTGCTTGTCTACTGTCTTGGTTTTTGGTCAAGACCCAGTTTGTTAAAGGGCCATTTGGCAAAATGGACTAAAACTATAACTGAAGATCATAACAGTGAAGACAACTTCATCCACATCGTGGCAGGGAAGAAGGCCCTTATCTGTCCTTCTACACTAAGGTCTCAGCATGGTTTATTCTTTCTGGAAAATATTTTTCAAGCAATGATTGAGGCTCTCAGTGGTTGCCAGTTCCAACTTAGTAACACCTAAATTTATCTGAGCCAATAGGTTCTGGATGGCCCTTCGGGAAGAGATTTTGGAGAAGGTAACAGCACCCTTGATATTTCCTGTTGCTCTCAGAGAAGCCTCAAAGTCCAAGTCTATTTAGTAGTGAATCTTTACTTAAGGAGCACTTATCAATGAACCTTTAAGATACTAGCTTTTGTCCTTACTTAGGAATGGTCATAACCATGTAGCTAAGTGTCTAACCTCAGACATTAGAAAGTGATTACAAACCCAAGGTAAGTAAAGAGAGAGAAGAATGGCTTTGAGGGCATCTCAGCCCAAATGAGAGCCCTTAGGGTCAGAATGTTTCAGAAGGTGAGTCGGAAAGTGTCCAGCATCACAGGCATTTCAGAGCTAAGGAGCATCTTGGGTGATTGTCTGAACTGACAAAGTGACAAATAGTAAAGATTATCGTGACTGCCCTCATACAAATGGCGGAGTTTGAGTGTTTTCTCGTTACATTGTACTAGGTTTCAGATACTTGGCTGGAGAGTCCAGGCTTCAGATTTTCAGTAGACACTTTTAAGGGTAATACCTTTTTTAAAGAGGTGACCACAGCCTATTTACATACAGTCTATGGTCAGAGTGCCCCCTCCCCATTGCCCCTTCACCTCTTCCAACTGGAGGCACAGATTCAATGTACTGAACGGGGGACTGGCTCCCAGCAAGCCCAACCTGTCTTGTGATCTTACAGCAATCTGACCTTTCCTCTCGGCTGGGCGGATGCTGGTGTTCTGAGGATGGGTGAGTGATGGAGGACTGCAAAAGTTCCCTGCCCAGCTTCTCATTTCCCAACAGTGAAGCTACCTGTTTGGCTATGCTAATTTGCTTCTGAAGCAGGTGAGCTCAGCCCTGCTACTCAGAGCAGTGAGCCAGGGCATCGTGTGGGAAATGAGGAACTGCCTTTTTACAAGTAACTCACAGAGCCCAGCTCCCTCTTTGAATAAACGGACCATATTTCTTGAGTTCCTTCTTCTCCTCAAAATAGCCCCATCAAAAATTCTGCCATAGCAAGAGCCAAAAATTGTATCAAATGGGAAAACAAAAGATTGTTTGGTTCCTGTGTGGAGCAGGTAACAATAAGCCACACTTTCTGAAGTGTCTTCAAAAGGAATGCCGCGATGTCAACTTTCAGAGAAAGGCTCTGGCCCAAAACCAAGCTGCAAGCTATGACAATGCTCCACTAAACATCAGAAGTAATTCATCTTTTATCCAGAGAGGCATTTCTCACGTAGAGGGAGAAATGCCATTCATACCACATAATCTCAGCAACTTTCAGTTTACTTTAGTTCAGTTTACTTCCTCTTTTTCTTACAAAGCATAATGAGTGTAGCCTGTGATAAATTCCTGATGGACTGATATTTCGCTGAAGTTTGCACATTCACAATTCTGCCCCCCCAAAATTCTGTCTCTGCTTGAGAGATAATAAAAGTAAAATAGGTACTTTGTATTTTTAGGATTTAAAAGGCTCTTGGGGCCATGTATGCCCTTTCTTATACAGAGAAGAAATTCTCTCGTTAACCCACACCTAAGCCATTCAGTAGCCAAGCATTTGAAATGAGCTGAAGTGAAGAGTCAAAACACAACACTTCGTAAAAAGGGCTTTCAGTTAAGACAGCTTCAAAAAGCTTTACAAAGAAATACTGAAATAGTCTGGTCATTCGGAGTCAGGGAGGGATTGCCTCTTACCTGGGCTTCTTTCACTATTCCATTTTTTGTACAGTTTCTATTCTGTGAGCTGTCACTTTGCTTCTTGTGATTGGGTAGTTTTCCATTGCAAACAGCACCACCTCCAGAATTGGCCATCTGTGTGAAATGATGGAACCCAGTAGTTTTTTCTCCAGTGCTTCTCCGCAAGCTGCAGTTTTGAAGTTAGTGAGGGGATGGCATAAAGCACTTGGGGCTGAGTCTTTGGAGGAATCCTACCAATCAGGCTTTTCCAGGAGAAGAGCAACAATCTATCTTTTGGTCAGATCTTTGAAACTAAAAACAAACGGTTACCTTTCCACTCCTCAGCTCAGAATGTGGCTTCCACAGCAACAAACTAGCTCCTGAAGCTGCAGTGAGATTGCCCAAGGACTGTGGAAATCAGGAGACTGCAAAACCAGTGGTGAACTATGAGGGGGCGGTCTGGGAGGAGGAAAATCTTTTAAAGGCACACACACACTCACCTGGAGTCTTCTACGTACATGCAGTCAATACTGAATTTACATCTCTTCCCCACCTTCCCCTTGTGCATTTAATTACATTTTCTTGGTTGTAAATCAAGCTCAAATTCAACATTTGTTTTTGCTGTAAAATAACATTCAGAAAAGTAATTACCAGGAGCTCGAGGAAGGAGAGAATAGGAAGTTACCGTTTAATGGGCACAGAGTTTTAGTTGGAGAAGACAGAAAAAGTTTTGGCAATAAATAGTGTTAATAGTTGCACAACAATATGAGTGTACTTAATGCCACTGAACTGTAAACTTTAAAATAGTTAAAATGGTAAATTTTATGTGATGCATATTTTACCATTATACAAAAGTGGCAAAAAAAGAATATTCAGAACCCACCTAATGTTAAATCCACCTAATATTTAACCTAATGTTAAAATCAACGATATAATGAGAGGTACTAACTCACAAAGAATCCCTGGTAAGACGGAAGTCTAGGAGACAGAATATTTGGTTTCTTATCATGGCTGCATTACCTTCATTTTGTGACATTGGGGGAATTTTCTCTCTTTATGCCTCACTTTCTCCACACATAAAATGAGATAAAGTATTTTTGTGGGCTAATACCTGATGAGTGGCAGGAAAACAAAACACTGGTTTGGCTTTGTTACTGAGACAGGTGTTGTGAAGCAGATGGTGACTGCAGCATCCCAGTCTGGATCAGTTCCGGCTTACTTGTTAACTCAGTCTCTCAATGCACAGGGTCAGAGGTCTGTTTTCTCTTATCAAATAGCATTGTAGTGATATGGTTGACAGTGTTAATCATTTAAAGCCTGTTGAGTCCTCCCAAATCCACTTTCATTGTTTTCCTGAATCAAGAATTCTTTAACACCAGACACTTAAAGAAGTAACCCATTTATTGGGTCAATGGACAAAAACAAACAAAGAGAAAACAAAAACAAAAAGATAGAAACAGTCCCTGTTGTCAAAGCCTCATTTCCTGGTTCTCAGCTTAGGAGAGGGTTTGTTTCCTTTCCAGAAAGAGGTGGCTTAACAGAGGAGATGGTGATCATGCTTTTCTTAACCACAATTTGCATGCAAGAGTTAATACGAGGTTAATACCCGTTGTGTCTCAAGCTCAGAATTTATATTGCATCTCTCTTAGCCATTGCTGTGAGAGTAGACTTAGTTTTTTATTGGTCTCTCTCTTCCATCATTATTACACTGGGACTTGGGAGCTAAACATGTGTTGTTGGCTTATTTCCTCTAGAGTCTAGACTTAGCCAAAAGATTGATGGAAGAGTAGGAGAGTGCTGATAATTGTTGGTCTGACTGCCTCAGCTTACTGAGAAAGACAACTTGAAGACACTGTTATTTTTACTGAGCTTTACTGACCTTTATGTAGAAAGTTATTTCTAACATGAGGCTTTTGAGATAAAATTAAATTCTGAACATCAGATATTTCTATTCCCTCTCCTTTTCTTTTCTTATTTTCTCTCTCTCCTATTTTTCCTTTCTCCTCTTTTCCTTCTTGTTTTTCTTTATTTCTTTTTACAAAGGACAAAAACTTTACATAAAAAATCTCAAAACATAGATGAAATCTGCTTCCTTTTCTTTTCCTAATCACAAATTGCCAAGGTTAGATAATGACATACAGACATTCAGGAAATGTCTACCACATATTTTCACACTTGAAACTCTTCTACTTGCCATATTGGTATATGTGAATTGCTGTGTGCACAAACAAATTCATCTGAATATCCCAACCATTCGACATCAGATACTGAGGACAGGCATATCAATGGTGGTTCATTGTTTTATACCATCTCCAGTGAAAATAAATGTGGAAGTCTGTTTGAGTGAGTGGTAGCTTGGAGTATAAGAATATTGCTTGTTTCTAGTCTGAATGTTTATGTTCCCCTCAAAATTCTTATGTTGAAATCTTAGCTCACAAGGCAATGATATCATAAGGTGGGGTTGTTGGGAGGTAGTCAGGTCAGTCATTAAGATAGAGACCTCATAATGGAATTAGTGCTCATAATGGAAAAAGGTGTCAAGAAATTCCCTTGCCCCTTGGGCCATGTGAGGTTATAGCAAAAAGATGCACCTTTAGGAAGCAGGTCTTCATGAGACACCAAATCTGGTGACTTAATTTTGGATTTCTCAGCCTTCATAACTGTGAGGAATAAATTCTATTATTTGTGATCTATTCAGTGTTTGATATTTTGTTATAGCAACCCTAACAAGCTAAGATATTGATCAACAATAAAACACAGACCAATTATTATGATTCGATGCCTCTGAATAACTAAATGTATTTTAGATCAACCAGTAAACCCAACAAGTGTTTGAATAACTATTGTATTTAGGTTATTTGCTAAGCCTTTCATTAGAACAATGAATAAGACATAGGCAGTCTTCACTTTCATGAAACTAAGAGTTAACAGCACCTGCATATCTTCTACTCAAGATCTTTCATTATTAAAGGTAAAAATAAACCTTTCCTTTAGTGTGTTAAGGATGAACACCAAATTAGTTAACAGTCTTGTGGTATTCTCTGAAGGGACATTTTTGTCCAGATACCAGCTTCTAAGGGTAGACAAGAAAAGGAAGTTCAGAGTTTTGGTAATGTGTTCTGAAAAAGCTTTGGAAACACTTGGAGATGGAAAGTTGATAGAAAAGAGGAAATGAGCAAAATCAAATATATGGCCAGAATTGTACAGTGTCTAGAAATCTATTTGGTGAATTAATCTTTACTTACATGATGGAGGGTAAAGATGATACAAAAACTAAAATTCGAGCAAGTTAAGTGACTTTCCAAAGCTGCAAGAATATGTGGCAGAAGTAGGTCATGAATGCTAGGTTTCTAAGTCCAGAACAAGTCCCCTTTCCCTAAAACCATGATTTCTGTCCCTCAGCTGTTTTCTTGAATACATTGATCAAGAAGAAAAATAACAGAAAGTGATATGATTTGGGAAATTTCATTGAATTGGCCAAATAACAAAAATAGTTCATTTTGCCTTTCTGATTCATTAAAATCATGTCACCTATTAAATAGAGGCAAAGATGTAATGACATCTCAGTATCTACTGGGATTTGATTGCCTGGGATTCCTCTACATGTAAGTATTTAAATTTTCTAAAAAATTTAGTCTGAAAAATTCTCAGTGTAAGATGGTTCAGCTCAAAGACTTTTTATCAACAAGTTGTGAATATCATGACATAGAAGGCCAGATACCAACATTACAGATATCACATGTCAGGGTTTTTCTTCTTCTTTTTTTTTCAAAACATGGGCTAATAAGATGGCAATGCTCTTTTAAATTAAAAAAAATCATGTTATCAATGACTACCACCCAAGGTCAGCAGTGGTGGAATATTTTTGCTTTTCCTCTAAGAACTAATGTCCACGTAAGTCCTTTTGTAACAATTACCTTCAGAATGTCGCTGAGCAAAGAGTAGAGTTTTATCCTACTTTGGATGTCATAACTCTTTGCCTATGAAACTGAACATCTATTTTTTTAAAAAGTCCAAGATTCAGACTCTCAAATTATAGAGCTGGATACTTCTAAAAAGTACTCAAGAACCACTATTATCACTTTACTATTATAGATGTTTGAAGATGAGCTTTTCGAAACCAGTATATTTTGGGATAGCTATATCTGACTTTGTTAATTCACAAAAGCATTTTTATTTTATTTTTTAAATTTTTTAAAAATTTTATTTATTTATTTTTAGAGAGAGGGGAAGGGAAGGAGAAAGAGAGGAAGAGAAACATCAATGTGTGGTTGCCTCTCATGTGGCCCCCACTAGGGACCTGGCCTGCAACCCGGGCATGTACCCTGTCTGGGAATGTAACCGGCGACCCTTTGGTTCGTAGCCCACACTCAATCCACTGAGCTACACCAGCCAGAGCCACAAAAGCACTTTTATACCTGCTAAAATTACTTTATTTGTTTCCTTGGGAGAGGTTATTTGTTCAAAGCAATGATGATTTATTTAGGGGGTTTTAAATTAATATTTGGTATGTTAAATTGCAAATTGACAACCTAGTTAAGTTCTACCTATAAATCTTGTTATAACTTCTCTATGAATTAAGAACAATTACTTTTGTAATTGTTAACTGACATGTGATTAACATAAGTTGAGTAGGCTAAATTTTCCTTAAACAAAAGTGACATTTATAAACTTAGTTAATTCATTGCCTTCAAATATTTTAAATTTAGTTGATTAAATGCCTTTAAAATTTAAAACATCAACCCTAGTGATCAATGGGATGACAGATGTTGTAGCCAGATCACCCTGACATCACAACAGCATGGATGGAACTGGAGAGCATTATGCTAAGTGAAGTAAGTCAGGTGGTGAAAGACAAATACCATATGATGTCACCTATAAGTGGAACCTAATCAACAGAACAAGCAAGCAAAATATAACCAGAAACATTGAAATAAAGAACAAACTGCCAGTAACCAGAGAGGATGGGGGAGAGGATAAAGGGGGAAAGAAAGAAAAGGGTCATCAAGGAACATGTATAAAGGACCCATGGACTAGGCCAAAATGGGGAAGGATTGAAGGTGGGAAGTGGGGGTGCGTGGGGCAGGGGAAGGTGGTGGCAGAAAAATGGGGACAACTGTACTTGAACACCTATAATATATATATGTATACATACAAATAATAAAAATAAAAAATAGAATAAAATAAAATTTAAAACATAAAGAACTATAAAAATGTTCCCTGAAAGTAGGGTCAAGTCAAGGAACATGAAGACAATGGGGAAAAGGATTGAATATGGGACATAGGGGGTGTATAGAGCAGGGGAGAGTAATGAGGAAAAAATGGGGACAACTGTAACTGAACCACAATGAAAATTAAATAAATTTTAAAACATAAAAACACTTTAATAGATTTTTTTCTTTTAAGAACTTCAAACGGCTACTGAAACTTCTAACCCTAACAAGTAAAATCTTGCTAAGCACGAAACCAACTCATGTACATTTAATAATTTTAAGTAAATTTGACCTGACTGGTGTGGCTCTGTGGATTGAGCGCTGGCCTGTAAACCAAAAGGTCATTGGTTTGATTCTGACTCAAGGCACATGTTTGGGTTGTGGGCCAGGTCCCCAGTAGAGGGCATGTGAGAGGCAACCACACACTGATGTCTCTCTTCATCTCTTTCTCCCTCCCTTCCCCTCTGTCTAAAAATAAATAAATAAAATATTTTAGAAAAACCCTAAAATATGAAGAAAATAATTTTAAATACATTTATATGGTAAACACAATTTTACCCAATTCTCAATATTACCTATAAACTAGTTAATATTCTGTTACATGTATTTAAAATTACAAGACTTCTATGTGAAAATATCTTAAATGTTATAGATTATTCAGGTCATTTGTACACATAGATTATATCTAGACTTAATAGGTAAGTATTAATACTATGGACTTAATTTTTTTCTTATTTTTAAAAAGTCAATATGGCTTCTTCTTTTATCTTTAGTTATTGAGTTCTATTCAGCTAGTCTTCAAGTGGTTTTCAAGGGTGGTTGCTCTATTATTTAGTTGTAGTTTTCATGTGGTTGTGGGACAAGGCCAGCACATTCTGAGGTCCTGGCCATAAGTCATCTGGGCTTTGTTTTCTTTATCATTTCCCTATTACCTTCAATATTTCCAGGACTGCAAATACAATCATCCAACTCTAAGGAACAGGTATGTCCTCTAGATTAGGTTCAGGTACTGATACATTTGTGTAGCCTGTCTTTCACTTTGCTAGGCACTTAATTTGAACTCCAAAGTGTAACTGGGTCATTTTACAGCCCTGCTGGGTGGGCCTGGTAGAGTGTGTGTCCTTTCATTGGTTTTCTGTTGACCATTTTATGGAATCAGGTTGCTATGGGGGCAATGGGCATGGAGAATGACAATGTCTTTGGTCACTGACATGTGCTACTGGGTATCTTCTCATTATGCTCTTCTGCCTTTTCCTCCTCTAGTGGATTTCTCTTTGCTATGTAAGAAAGCAAAGGAACCATTCTGCTCTCTCCCTCTCAGGCTAGAAATCATGGATCTTTGCTGGTCTGCCTAGAGCTTCAGCCACCCAGACTCTGCAGCTATTCTGTCTCCAGAGACTTTCCTCCTCTAAGGTGCACTGGCTGGGGAGCAGGGCAAGGCCCTCCTACTGCCACCCACCTGTGCCTCTGCTTTTATTATTTCCCTTCCAATTTCCTTTTTTTCCAACCTAGAAGCATTTCTCTTCTAGCCTCTGAGAACATTCCTCTCTCCACAAACCTGTCACTGTCACTCATGTGAGTCTTCTCTTCCTTTGTTTTGGAAGGTTATTTGTACTCTGTTCTCTCTCTTGGTGCAATGAGAATAGAGCAGCATAACAGCTAGGATAAGGGGGGCAGCAAAGATTAATAATGCCCATCAGTTACTATATTAGAATAATATTCTATAACATCCATCCTATGAGAATAACATTCTCATCTCCATCCTTACAGCACATACACACATAATACAAAGAAAGAAGCAAACGTTTTGGCCCACTGTAACATTTCAAATGAATGCGTATGAGCTTAGGCATTTTAAATGGTTTCCATTCAACTACATATACCAATGATTTTCAGCTGGTATGCCAGAAGAATTTTTAAAACATGCAATAACTGACTATTCAGTTAGGGCTACTGACCTCTTTTCCCTTAGATCGTCAGATAAAAAATGACAACAGCCAACACAACAATAGTCATCCACTGTGAATGAATCAAAATTACACCTATTTTTTGTCAAACTGGCAAAAAATATTTTTGGTATGCCACAAAATTTGAGTAATTAGTTCATGTGTGCCATGAGATACAAAAGGTTGAAAATCACTGACAAATACATGTACACTGAGTTACATTATGGATAATTTGGTAAGAAACAGTTGTCCAAGACTTGGAAATGGGCAACAGAAATGGCAAAGTGTCTTTTCAGTGGAGGGCAGCACAAAGTCTAGTGAAATATTGAGGGTTCATCTGATTCTATGAGTGTGTGCCCTTTGGTTGGTTTTCTGTTGGCCATTTACAGTTCTGTGGGGACAAAAGTTAATGTGCAAAAACTGATAGCAATGCTAGTGATTCTTGTGGATGGAAATGCATTTTAATTTTGACTGGTAGAGATGCAATTGGTTTCTGTCAATTTGAAAAGATAATCCCAAACATTAGAGTGAATTGCCATAGTGGACACTATCCAGTTTTATATACTATATTAGAAAATTCATTTGTTGCATTCCTCTTTCTCTCTCTATATCTATCTATATTTGTTCTTTAAATTTTCCTTTGACCTAGTCTTAATATATTACTGTTGATTAATTAATAAAGTGAGTAAAAACTTTGATGTGTTAATTTTATGTTTGTCTAAAAGTGAAGTTTTTTAATTTTTGAAAACTACACTCTAGTAATTTGTAGAATAAGCTATTTTTTGGATTCTAAAGTGCCACTATAATCTTCTTCTTGCTTTATCAGCAATAGTCAATAGCTTCTCAGGGTTTTTCCACATTTTAGTGTCATAATTATCTTCACAACAATAGGTGACAAAATTTCCATTTTATACATTTAAAACTGAGGCTCGAAGAATGATTTAACTGTAGGTCCCAGATAGTTAAAAACTGCTCTGTAATGTAGCTGAGTTTTCAATATTTTTTTTATTTTGCTTCAAACTCTTTACCCTGTGTTACCCTGAGCCATTTTTAAAGTCAAAATTACTCAGAACTACACAGTATTCCTGTAAAATTAAAAGTATTGCAAGACCTGAGGGTCCTCAATTTAAGCCTTTTCAAGAAAAAGCAAACTGTTAACTTTGGAGGCTTCAATGCAAAACAACATTTGGTAAGATACCAAAACTGGTGTTTTAATCGGTAAGTCAGACAATTAACTTTGGAATCTCAGCTTTATAGAGGGTGGCTTGCAGGACATTGGATAATAGATGTCACTTGTATTAAGGAACATATGCTATTTAAGTGACTAACATTCAACAATCTAGTTGTGAAGGCAAAGCATGGACATGTAAAGTTTTAAAAAATCCATAAAATTAAAAAATGTAAGCAACATTTTTCAGAAAAGAAATAGATGTGATATCACAACTAAGTAGTGACTGGTGATCAAATGAATTATCTTTCTTTGTAGAAAGAAAAAGGCATAAAGGATAATGTTTTATATTAGCTTGGTGTTTGGGTTCAAAATTCAGTTCATCTTGATTATTTTTCTCCTCTGCAAACCACAAGAGAGGTGTCATTCAGATTTGAATGTACCAAACTGAATATAAGAATTCTTAGTTTCTTCAGATAGACTTGTCTCCATTAATTTTTTTTACTGTCCTGAACTCATGATCTATGATATCTTGTGAAGATGTTGTAAATATTTTTTCTTGAATTTCCTGACAGAAAATACAGGGTGAGGCAAAGTAGGTTTACAGTTTTTCATATGGAGAATACAATAATTAATAAATAATATAGGATTAACTGTTTTATGTACTCACAACTGTAAACCTACTTTTGCCTCATTGTACAGAAGGACTAGCTATGCAATTTGCAGGCCTGGTACAATATTAAAATGTGAACCCTTTGTTCAAACAAGAAGCAGAACTTTGCAGTATCCTGGAACCTAGCTCAAGCTCCTTCCTGTCATAGCTCTTCCCAGATTAACCATTATGCCAACTTCTAAAAGCACAGATTAGCTTGGCCTTTAAAAAAAATTTATATCAATGGAACAATGCAGATTATACTTTTTATGTCTGGCTTCTTTTGCCCAACATTATGATTGTGAGACTTTTCCATATGCTTACATGTAATTGTAATTAGTTTATTCTTATTGAATAAACTTCATTGTATAGATTCTTAAAATTGTTAGTACTAGTATCATAGTAAGGTTAATTCCCCCCCAGAATTTTCCTCATACATGAACATACATAGACATACCCGTGTACATATAGACAGAGAGACAGGCAAACAGGCACACACATTATGATGAATTCAGTCACTCTGAATGAAGGTGGGGAAGTGTTACATACTAACTGGGTTTTGACCTTTGAATAAGGTGTTCGTTGCCCAGAAAGTGCGATGTGTTCCATCTCTGAAAGACGTTGGTTGACACATTTAATCACATTATCTTCTCTTCCAAAATGGCTACATTTTTTTTTCTTTCTGTGAGGAAGCTAGTGCCGGGAAACTTTAGCTGAAGACATGCCAAATGTATATGTAACCTGTTTTTCCAGTTTTGGGAACCTGACCGTTTTTCCTCACTCCATTTCCCATTACTTGGTTTTCATTCTTTGCCATGAAGAAATCACACATATATAAAGACTTGTGGAAAAATTCACAGAAACAGCATGCAAGGAAGATATGCATCAAGTACACTTTAGCTTGTTTTGAATGTAGGGGAATGCCATCAAATACTTTCTTCTGTTTTTGGAATTTCCAAGATTGATCTTTATATTTTTAATTGAGCCATTAATATACAATTCATACACCATACAATCCACTCATTTAAAGAATACAGTTCAATAGTTTTTATTATACTCTCACAGTTATGTAATCATCACCACAATTTTAGAAAACTTCATTACCCTAAAGGAAACTACATATCCATGAACACTCACCCCTTATTTTTGCCTCCCTCTCTCCTCCATTCTCTTCTCTCTCTCTCTCTCCTCCCTCCATTTGCCCCTAGCTAGATAACCACTAAAGTAATTTTTCTCAACATTTTTACCATTGTACTATTTTGGAAATTTTGTATCAGTAGAATTATATACTTTGTGTTCTTTTGTGAATGGTTTCTTTCACTACTTTATTCCTTTTTATTGCTAAATAATACTCAGATACATCATATTTTGATGGATAGAGAGATTGTTTCTACTTTTCGGTTATTACAAATAGTGCTTCTGTGAACATTTGCGTACAGGTTTTTATGTGGAAATACATTTTTTATTTCTCTTGGGTATGTACATAAGAATTGCTGTGCTATATATTAACTTTATGTTCAACATTTGAGGAGCTACCAGACTGTTTTCCAAAGTGACTGCATCATTTCACATTGCAAACAGCCATGTATGAAGGTCCCAAATTTTGCATATCCTCATTAAAATTCACAATTATCAGTCAGTTTGATTATAGCTATTCTAGTATGTATGAGGTAGTATCTCATTATGGTTTTGATTTGCATTTCCCTGATGCCTAATAACATTGCACATCTTTTTGTATGCTTATTGATTATATCTATGTCTTCCTTGGAAAAATCTTTATTCAAAACTTTTGCCCATTTTTAAATTGTGCTGTTTCTTTATTACTGTTTTAGGAATTCTTTATGTCTTAGCTTCAAGTGTCTTATATATGTGATTTGCAGATATTTCTCCCATTTCATAGGTAGTTTTTCTATGTTTTTTGTTGGGGAGATGATTTTTTAAAAAAAATCCTTACCTGAGATATGTTCATTGATTTTAGAGAGAGAGAAAGGGAGAGAGAGGCAGAGACAGAGACAAACAGCAATGTGAGAGAGAAACATTGATTGGAGGGTTGCCTCTTGTACGTGCCCTGACTCGGTATGAACCCACAACCTAGGTATGTGCCTTGACTGGGAAACAAACCTGCAACCTTTTGGTGCATAAGACACTCCTGGACAGGATGTATTTGTTTTTTCTTTTTTAATTTTTTAGTTATAGCTGACATACAAGGTTACATTAGTTTCAGGTGTACAACTCAGTGGTTAGATGTTACATAACTTACTAAGTCATCACCTGATAAGTTAGTAACTTCCCTCTGACACCGTACACTGTTATTACAGTATTATTTGCTATGTTCCCTATGTTGTGCTATACATCCCTACCTTTTCACTTTCTTGATGGTATCCTTTGAAGCACAAAAGTTTTTAATTTTGATGAAGTCAAATTTATCTCTTTTTCTTTTTCACTTGTGCTTTTTGTGACATTACTCTTATTCTTAAATAAGATTCTAAAGCATTTTTGAATTGTTAATGCTTAAAAATTAATTGTATTATTTTCCTGGAACTTGATATCTTTGCTATATTTTTAGGGAAGGACTTTTAATGGCAAACCAGTTGATGATATTCTATGTTTTGGGGAGGTTGGAATTCTCACTTGTTACCTAGTGCTAGGCTTAAATTAAACAAAAATCTTAAGTAGACTTTTTTCTAACAAGGGATTTAAGGTTGTCCTGCAGATGAGTGACCCTGGGATCAGCCACAGGATAAGCATGTTTGGTAGCTGATTGGCATCTTGGCAGACAAGATAAGAAGATATCAAAACAGCAATTTTCAACCTTTTTCATCTCATGGCACACATGAACTAATTACTACAATTCTGTGACATACCAAAAATATATTTGTTGCCGATTTGAAAAAAATAGTTATAATTTTGACTGACATACAAAAATATAATAGTAATTACCTACCCTTTTTGTTCCAAGTGACTTTTTAAAAAATCAGGCATTTATGATTGTGTATAAGGATTTCTGTTACCAAGAATTAACCAATCAGACCCAACTTTATTATGCAATGTGATAAATAAAATGTGGCTCTATTATGATCTATATATTTATGGTTCAAGACAGGTCATTCACTCTTGATAGCTATTTTTGTATTGGCTGTTGTCATTTTTTAATTTGACAATCTAAGGGAAAAGAGGTCAGTGCCTCTGACTAAATAGTCAGGTATTGCATTTTTAAAAAATTCTTGTGGCATACTGATTGAAAATTGCTCTCCTGAGGTAATCAGTCTAGTAATACATACTTTACTGAGTCTGGGCCCCAGGCTGATCTAAGTGGTGTGGGAAGCTGATAAGTTGAATGAGCTCTGTTCTGTTTAGGAGGTTATAAACTAGGTGTAAGATATATATGTAACATAGGAAGCAATTTATAAACAATCTAATTCCCAGTGTATCTAATTTAATGCTCTTCCAGTAAGTCCTCAATAAATATTTATGTAATTAACTAAAATATAACAGAATCAGGGACTAAATTATGTGGTATGGATTATAATCATGGTGTGATCTTGGGTAAGTCACTTCACGTTTCTGATCTTCCATTTATTCGTCTGTAAATGAGAACAATAATAATGCTTAGCTCAAAAGGCTATCAGGAAGGGCAAATGAGACACTGCATGTGCAAGTGTGCATGTAACTGTGAGACTCATATTGCTGTGAATGCAGGAGTAGAGGCAGACAGAGGAGTGGTTCAGAAATAGGGTTTGGAATTAAACAGAACTAGGCACACGGTATCTGTGTACTCTTGGACACATTTGTAAAACCTGCTTTATGAGATTGTTGTGTGGAATATTTTACATGAAATAAGATATGCAAAATACTGAACACAGGAGGAACTTTTAGGTTATGGGTGTCAACCTAACTTTCACTGGGGGCCACATCAGCCTTCCGGTTGCCTTCAAAGGGCCGAAATAATTTTAGGACTGTATAAATGTAACTACTCCTTAACTGTTAAGAAGTTGAAATGACATTTGGCCCTTTGAAGGCAACCATGAGGCTGATGTGGCCCCCCAGGTGAAAATGAGTTTGACACTCTTGTTTTAGGCGAAGAAGGCAACAGGTGCAAAGCATAAAAGTACAAATTTTCCCCAGGATGAGAGTATGTGTTGGAAGGTAACCAAAGAGCAGGGCCAGGGACACCTCAGGAAAGGACAAAAACAGAATCAGAGAACTGAAACCAGTCCCCCTGGGAGTCCACTGAAGATCTTTAATCAACAGCTATTTTGTCTGATGCTTATCTCAGACAGAAAGCAGCCTACTACAGTGGGAAAAGCCCTGTGATGGTAAACTGGAGACCTGGGTTTGGTTGTGGCTCTGCCACTAGTTGGTTAGTTGGGTGCCTTAGACCAGTCATTTAACCTCCCTGGGCTTTCTCACCAGGTAAGTTCCTCAAAGTTAATTTTGAGAAAAAATAAGATCCAAGTTGATAGATCTGGTTTTCTTTTTTTCTTCTTGTTGCTTAATTCTCACCTGAGGATATGTTTATCAATTTTTGGAGTGAGAGAGGGAGGGAGAGAGAGGGAAAGGGGAGAGAGAGAGAGAGAGAGAGAGAGAGAGAGAGAGAGAGAGAGAGAGAGAGAGAGAGAGAGATGTGAGAGAGAAATATCAATGGGTTGCTTCCCATTCATGTCCCTACCAGGGACTGAACCCGAGACCTTTTGGTGTATGAGGTGATGCTCCAACCACCTGAGCCAGTCAGCTGGGATAGATCTCGTTGTCTTAACATGCCACAGTTCGACTGCTGCCAAAGTTCAGAAAACAAAGAATGTCTTCTCATCTGGGATTTGAAACAATTTTCTAATACCCACAGACTTGGTGTTTTGAAACATCTTTGACGGTTTGTAGCAAAATATATGAGCATACATAGATATGCAGTTCCAATCCAGAGTGGTGTTCTGCAAAATGTTCCAGATTGTTCATGTATGCCTCTGCAATGTAACAGACACTCCCATGAAATCACCACAATGCAGTTCTTGAACATTTATTGATGTATAATGCACATAAAGAAAAGTGCTGAAATCTTAAGTGTCTTGCTCTCCTAGTTTTCACAAACTGAACTCATCTAATTGGTTCTGAAATCAAGGAACAGTACATAACTTGGGCCATGGAATCCCACGTGCTCCCTGACAGTCTCTGTCAGTCATGACCTCCTGCAATGGTAGTCATTGTTTATCATATCATAAAATAGCTTTACAATTAAAATAAATGAACAGAGTCCCCAATGACTCAGTCAACATAGAGATGGCTGAGTCTTTATTTAGAGACCTTTAAATGTCATTCAGAAATCTAATCTTTTGCTTGTACCTGCATGAATTATTTCCTACACTTTTGGAAAGTAATTTGGCAATATGTCTCAAGATCCATTGGCACATTTATTCCATTCTGTTTTTGGTAATTTATTCAAAAATTCTGCTTAAAATGATTTTATATTTATGAAGATTTTCACAGTTATTGGTAGTTATTAAACCAGAAAGTAATTCAGGCATCCAGCATGGATGAATCATTAATTAGTTTATAGAGACTAACCATGACACATTAATCAGCTGTTAAATGGGAAGACTTGATAAAAACAGGGAAAATATTTATCTTGAAATGTCTAGTAAAAACTGCAAGTGCCAAATTGCACTACACTAGAACCATATCTTTATAAAAATCAAATGCATGTGGACAAGAACTGGAAAATATTTATGGAGGGATTTTGGTTGCTTTCTACATGTTATGTTGTAAAATTTTTACAGTAATAAAAATCTGATGGGCAAAATAAGAACATGTAAGCTTTTCTATTTAAAATGAATGTCTCACAACAGTAAAGTCAGGACTTTTAGAGTACAAAGGAACAAAAAATTACAAACCTGATATTTTTTAAAATTTTAAAAGTCAACTGACAGCTATGAGAATAAAAAAATTGTTGAACTGCAGCAACCTATGTTGGCAAAGATTCAAGGAAATGAGCATTTTATACACTGATGGTATGTGTAAAATTTCTACAATATTTGGAAAACAAACAAGCAGTAGCTGATGAAATAAAAATGCATGTGCCCTTTGACCCAAAAATCTTTCATTGGATAGACCTAGGAATCTATTCTGTGTAAATTAAAGTACCAGGACTCAAAGACACCTGTATCAACTATATCAAATTATTCACAGCATTGTTTGTAGTAGAAAAAAACATGCAGCCACAAACAAACGTGGACACAACCTGAATGCCCACTGCCTCTGCAATGATTGGGCCAACTGTCATACATCCTTGAAACATTCTGAAGCTATGATAGGGAATGACTTAGAGCTATCTCTAAGATTGACTTGGAGAAACACAAATGATTGCTAAATGAGAAAAAAAGAAAGAACAATGTGAACAATAAAAACTTGTTTTGTAAAAACTTTATAAATGTGAAGCTATTTTCTGGTTACCCAAGGAAGTAAGAGGATGAATATTAACTTTTCTTAATGTATCAACATCAGTGAGTTTGAATAGGCTCTACTGTGTAATTTCTGAAAAGGAATTTTGTAGGAGACCGTTCTGCATGGCGTGGGCCCAGCTTCCACTCGGAGATGCACAGGACCCACGCCCACGGATAGGTTCTCCCGTGGGGAATCAGGCCTACAATGTGCCTAGGCCGCTTTGAATCTTGCTCTTGCTAAAAAACTCCCTCATCCTGAACTGAGGACATTTACTGCAAACTTCCTAAAATCCATGCTAAACCTTCCAAGGATGAGTATAACCGGTCCAAGTACCTTTGCCTTTTCAGTTGCAAATATCTCTCTTCTGTGATGTAATTAGCAGCATTGGCTCCTTTGTTTTCTGTAAAAGGTAACCACCTAAAGGGAACCTGTGCATAGTAAATGAGGACCATCATTTAATGGGCGGAGAAACCCAATAAAGGCCAGTCATGGCAAGGGCCACAGCTTTTGCTGCTCTTGAGAGAAAAGCCATGCTGTCCCTTTTCCTCCACAGGACTCAGTAGTCCATGTGAATGTCTCATTTCATCCATAATGATGTGGACACTGTGGGCTGGTGTCTGCATCGAAATTTAATAAAAAATATTTTTTAAAGTCAATGCACTTATAGCACTTATAGTCCAATACTGATCAATCAATAATTTCTCTGATGTAACGAAGTGTAGAATTATTACTAATGGGGATATTTCATCTAATACTAATTAGCATATAATGATCTACAAATGGTTCCTCTTATGCAATTTCATGAAGAATTCGAACACTTCTAAAATACAAATATTCTTTGTATTGAATGCTCATATTTGTGCTATGAGAACTATTTTTTAATGTGTGCTTTTTTGAAAAAGTAGAATGCTATACCATCCTTAACATTTTCACTAAATATAATATTTTCTTGAATATTGTCCAAGAACAACTTTGTGGGATAAAGTGAAAGAGTGAGAAGCCTGTCTTGATTTCTGACATCTACAGGTATCTGAGCCTTTTAGTTGGTGAAATATCATCACTCCTTCCTTTATTTATAAGCGGTCAAGGCAGAAAGTTGAGCCACCATCCAGTTGTAGCTGCTTGTGTTCCCCAGTTCTGATCCCTGTTCCTGTCCTCCAAACTTGCTGTACTGAGGAGCAGGACTCCTGTCAGCATTGTCCCCAGGAATCATCTTCTTCCTGGTGACAAGTGGGATAAGAGCTCTTAGTTATCCCGCAAATATTGTCACAGAGCTATAAAGAGACCAGAGGAAACACTTCTTGGATGCATAGAAATTGGGTGCCTAGTCCCAAGGGTTTATCACTGGCAATGGTCCTAAGACGCACATGTTTCTCTTGCCAAAAGATCATGTGATCAAAAATCTTGTGCTGCCAGCCAAGTGGGCATATGGTGCAGTATTGATGCTCCAGAGAAATCATTACCTATGGGCACAAACTTAGTTAATTTTTTTTCCTTAGCCTACATTTTGTTCAGTATTTACTATCCAGGTGAGAAAACTCTGACATCTGATTTCCACCTCTTTATTCTCCAAACCACAGGGCCCAAACTGCTGTTGTGTATTACGCTGAGTTATGAAGAACCTGAATTACAGAAAAGGAGATACTCCCTCAGATCTCAGTAAATATTTGACCTAAACTTCCTGTCTCACTAAATATCCTATAAAGACCATTTTTAACTAATGATAAAGCTTAGTTCCCAAAGTTTATTTGTGATTTACTTTGGAATTCAGCATTACAAAATTTTAGGTTGTAAGAGGGTGTCATCCTAAAAAGGCCCATTATTTACCTTTTTGTCTTTAAAAATATGTATCCTCACCTAAGGATATATTTATTGATTTTAGAGAGAGATGAAGGGTGACAGAGAAGGGGAGAAAGAGAGAAAAAGATCAATGTGAGAGACAAACACTGATTGGTGGTCTCTCCTACACTACCCTACCAGGATTGAACTTCAACCTAGGTATGTGCCCTGATAGGGAATTGAACCCACAACCTTTTTGGTGTATGGGTCAGCACTTCAATCAACTGAGGCATCTGGCCAAGGCTTACCTATTTTGTATTGTAGTAAGAACAGATAAGATGAGATCTGCTCTCTTAACAAATTTTTAAGTGTGTAGTATAGTATTATTAAGAATAAGCACAATGTTATATGGCAGAACTCTAAAACTTATTCATCTTATATAACTTGAACTTTATGCCCCTTAAATAGTAACTCCTCATTTCCTATCTTCCCCCAGCCCCTGACAATAATCATTTGATTTTGCACTTCTTTAAGTTTCACTGTCTTTGATTCCCTCATAGAAGTGGAATCGTGCAGTATTTGTTCTTCTGAGACTGGCTTATTTCACTTATTATAATGTTCTCAAGCTTCATGCATGTTATTGCATGTGGCAGAATTTCCCTCTTTTCTATGGCTGAATGATATTCCGCTGTGTGTATACACAACATTTTCTTTATCCATACATTCATCGGTGGATGTTCAGTTTGTTTCCACATCTTAGCTATTGTGAAAAATGGCACATGGACATGAAAACACTTAATTCTCTTCAAGGGCCTAACAATAATTTTTAAAAAGATGTTATTCATTTATTTTTGGAGAGGGGGAGGGAGGGAGAAAGAGAGGGAGAGAAATATCAATGTGTGGTTGCCTCTTGCGAGCCCCCTGCTGGGGACCTGGCCTGCAACCCAGGTGTATGCCCCGGCCCTGACTGGGAATCGAACTGGCAACCCTTTGTTTCACAGGCCAGTGCTCAATCCACTGAGCCACACCAGCCTGGGCAATTTTTTTGAATACCTACCCAGAATGAGATTGTTGGGTCATACAATAATTCTATTTTTGATTTTTGAGGAAGCCCCATACTGTTTTCCATAGCAGTTTTACCATTTTATATTCTCATCAACAGAGTACAAGGATTCCAATTTCTTCACATCCTTGCCAACATTTATCTTAAATTTTTTTCAATGATTATCCTCTAACAGGTGTGTTCATCTTGAGCACTAAAACCTCTTAATATGAGGTAGGCCTCTGCTAGAGCTATTTTATCACTATGAAATCTGTTTCTGTGGGATTAAGCACTAGGACTTCTTATTCTGCCATCTTATTGATGTTACTCACCAGTATGTTTCCAGTACCCACTTAAGTTTTAAGTGAAAATTTCTTTTTTTAAAAATTAAGTTAATTGTAATAAAATAGAACTATATTTGTATTATAATTTCTACTTTATGTGATGATATCTTACAACACTTCTATGAGGGAAAGGGAAATATACCATTTGAATGACCTCAAGAAGAAAGTGTTTCATTATCTGAGCCACTGGACATCTGAAAATTACCATCTTGGTATAACCCAAGGGGGACAAATGCAGGACTGATTCTTCTCAAGAATGGGCTTTTGAAACAGAATCACTCTGGGTTCTATTGCTCACCACCAAAAAACTGTGATTCCCAATGTCAGGGTCTTATGGGAAGGAAAGGAACTATTTATTTAAAAGTTACACAGGTTCAGAATAATGACAGAATTCTGTTTTTAAGTCCCAAAGTCCCTTAAAACTAAACACCCCCCCACCCCTCACACACACAGTCCTGCCCTTCCTTGCCAAACCAGGTCCATCAGAGGTACTGTCTCTCAGGAAAAGAAATTGAAGTCTGTAGCTTGACTAGGGAGATTCCTGTTTTAACATTCCAGCTTCTCTCAGTCATCTGTGCTCTGCTTGGCTCCCAGTCTTAAACCAAAAATCTCATGGCCCCTCCTCATGGTGGGCTGGTGGGGGTCCTTCTGCATTGTTTCAAACTGTGTGGCCAAGACAGCATGGCTACCTTGCAGTTGAGTTTAAATCCCGGGCGGATGTTCCTCTGCAACCCAATTTCCGACTTCTCCCACATTTTTTTTTACCAGTACTCTGGTTTCTTCTGCCTTTCTCTGCTGCCATAGTTAGTTTGGGCAGGCTTCTCCCAGTGACGTGGAGTGGGTCATTTCCAAGCTCTTGCACAAGCACTGCAGCCCGGGAACTGCCTTATGACTGTATGTAGAGCTGAGTTAGTCACGCCCATGTCTCTGGCTCCAGGAGTGGCAGGCAGAGCTATTAGCATTACTAAAAACACTGGCCAAGTTCTTTAGATATGCAAAGTTATTCTCAATGGCCCTGGTCAGATTCTCTTTTCCCCAAGCAGGTTAGTGGGGGACTTCTCCATTTTGGGGACCTCTTACATCCCCTGTTACACTTTTTATTACAAGAACCCTCAGCTTTTCTCTTACCTTTGAAACACCTCTATGTTTTTCCCTAGCTGTATTTAGTTTCAAATTCTAAGACCCTTGAATAAATGTCTGTTATTTATTTTCTAGCAAAATCTCTTGACTTATTTTGAGTTTGTTGGACACCATACCACCCCAAAGCTTGTAGTTTTCTACAAATACTCCTTTTGAGCATTTCTAAGAATGCTCAACTGTTCAATCAGGTCATGTCCCTCCAATATAAGTGGCATTGCAATATAAGCTTTGAAATATTTCTTTGAAGTCCTCTTATCTTAATATTTAAAAGTATTCCCCAAACTTTTTTCCTTGATGCTCACTGAATTTTCATTCATTGGGCTTCTTACCATTAGCACCTTCATAAACAATGTCAGAACTGAGTGATCTCATTTAAATCTTAAGTGTTTTGATCATCATTGCCCTAATTATCATTATCCCAGGTGTGGCATGGGGCTCTGAGTGTTCTTGAATAATCATTTGACTTCTTTGAGATGATTCTTTTTTCTCACCTAGTGTACAGAATCCTATGAAGACACACAGTACATGTTTGACAAAGGTGTGCTGAATAAATGAATAAGTCTCAGTTTCTTCATCTGTGAAGTGAGTAGTTTGGAAGTAGCCTATTATAAACTGTCATCCAGCCCAAATATTTGAAAATTCTTGATGTTTGTATCATCACAGCTGCTAGGGAACTGTGCCATAAACAAGTTAGACATGACAGCACCCTGCAATTAGCTCTCTATTTAGAAGACATTGATGTGCACATATAATTAATGTCATAGAATGAAGACAAGTTATACACAGAATGGGCTTCAGAATAAAAGTTTTCTTTTGAGCCCTGGCTGGTGTGGCTCAGTGGGTTGAGCACTGGCCTGTGAACCAAAGGGTCACCGGTTCAATTCCCAGTCAGGGCATATGCTTGGGTTGCGGGCCAAGCCCCTGGTGGGGTGGCGGAGGGCACATGAGAGGCAACCACACATCGATGTTTCTCTACCTCTCTTTCTCTCTCCCTTCCCCTCTATCTAAAAATAAATAAATAAAATCTTTAAATAATAGTTTTCTTTTGAAATGTATATAGATATTCTCAAAAAATTCTTTAAGGTAATAACAAAAGATAATAACTTTTTGTGTTGAAGTGACCAAAGCTTAATTAGATTCATCCATCAACATTAAAAGCATCTTCACTGCTTTATCCAATCACCTTCAAGGTGTGTTGTTTGGTGTCTTGAACTGTTTTTTATAAGCTTTCAATGAGAAAATTTATACAAATGCATTAGGGAGCTGGTTCTGATTTGAGATACTTATACCTAATGTGAGACAAACTACACAGCTTTGGAAGCAGACAAATATGGGCTTGAATTCTAGATCTAAATCTGCTCCCTACTAACTAAGCTCTCAGCCTTTCTGAGACTCAACTTGCCCATTCATATTATGTACAATAAATGTACTATTTCTTCTATGTTTCCAGACTTTTCGACACTCTATGATGTATTTATTATATATTTCCAACTAAAAACACAAATTGCTTTAAATTTCATACCTAGTATTTTTAAAACAAAACCAACATACTATTTTAAAATAACTTTATCTTATCATTTCTGTCTTGCCAGATACACTATAGAGGCAAAGAGTTTTCATTTATGGAAGTAAAATACATGTTATTGGCAAATAAAGTATTGTTTTTAAAGAGAGGACACAAACCCCAGAAACTAACTCAGACATACTCTCCAAAATTATCAGTGTTTAAGCTTCTGTAAACTAGAAAACAGGACATTGAGAATAAAGTGTAAAGGAAAGGTAAGCAGGATTAATAATGATTGGTGAGGAAGGAGGATATCTAGAACAACACTGAGAGCTCAAAACTACCACCTGCCATGGCCAGGTTAGAAAGCTCCAGATGTAGCAAAGGGGGAAGTAGCTCTTTACCTACTGAAACCCTATTGAAGCTGCAAATCTAGTGCTGCTTTCTCTATGTGTCAGTGAGGAGTCTTATGATTTACTGTGATGAGTTATGCAATCTGGATGTAGAACTCTGTCCTCAAATAAACTAAACCAGGTTGGTTTTTCTCCCCCTCCTGAGATGACTTAATTATGAGGCTCCAGCAGCATGGAAACAGAATCTTCAATTTGTCCCATTTCCTGGGTAACTCAATCTTCCCTATTAGACTGCAATAAGGGATTGTGTGTGTGTGTGTGTGTGTGTGTGTGTGTGTGCGCGTGCAAGATCTAATAAAAAATAAAAACAGAAATGACTATTTTTGATATTTTTCCAGGTTGTGAGAGTTTATGATAATTATCTGGGGTGTGTTTCTAAATTGTATTCGTTAATTTGGATGTAGTAAAACCATCTCCTTTTGCAGCTGGAGAAAGTGAGGCCCAGAAGAGTTGCCTGACTTGCAGAGAAGAGCACCTCTGGCTAATGGCAGAGCTGAGGCAAGAACTTGTTTCTCCTGACTTTGAATCCAGTGCTTTTTTTTTTACAGAACTATGCCTATCTTATATAACATCATAGAGAATAAATATTCACCCATATTCTTAAAAAAGAAATAGAAATTTTGTGTGTCTAGCAGAAATAACTCTGGGAGTGGCCCTTCTGTGGATGGGTATAGGGCTGAATGGCTGGTTCTCTGAAGTTGAAAGGAGAGGTTCAGTGCCACAAATAACAAAAATAAGAGGCTGCATGGTGAGGGCCCGGCTGTGAACACATACTGGCCTTGGCATGAGCTCATGAAGCTGGTCTGAGTCAAAGCTAGCTCATTAGGGCTGGTAGGCCAGGCCATTGCAGCTGAGATAAGATTTGTCCTAATGAAACCTTCTGGGGAGTTCCTTCTGCCACTTCCTGTGCTGTTTATAGTTTTGAGTTGTGCAATTGCATAACCTATGCTAGATCATTTGTTGTGCCGTAGTCAGGTAGATGACATACATCCACAATTCCTCTTTACAAAAAAAAAATATAGGCCGGAAACATACTTTTAGAAGGAAGACTGGTTCTCTTTTAAACTTTATTTTATACTATTTTTTGCTTTGGCTGTAGCATTCTTAATCATGTAGCCAAAAATCTTCTCTCTTGCTTTATATATAATTCTAATAATTGTACCTCATAAGAGCACTTTTGTATGGGTGAATGTTTTTACTATCCAATTAGATAGCTGCTACTCCTAAGTGGCTATTTGAATTTAAATTTAAAACAATTAAAATCAAATGAAAATAAAAATTTATTTCTTTAATCACATGAATCACATTTTTAATGCTCAATGGCTACAAATGGCTAGTGGCTTCCATTTTGGCCAGTGAAGATACAGAATATTTTCATCATCACAGAAAGTTCTATTGGGCAGCACTGGTCTATTGTTAAAGATTGAAGTGGAGTTTATAACTTGCTAGATTATATTATATATGCTGAATTACCCTCCCAAATGAAACAATTAAAATGTTGAATGAAATATTTTTTTAAAAAAATGTGTCTCCATGCGCTGGTACATTAAAAAAAAAAAAAAAAAAAGAAAGGAATCTGCAGCCTCCAGACTAAAGCACAGGCAAGAACCCTGAGAGTTAGGTTAAATGCTACAGCTGGAACTTCTCCAGGAGTGTCTAAGAAACTTGGGGAACTTGAACTTCTAATTTGGCTCTATGAGATAAGAGGGCACAGGAGGCAAGTCTTAGGGCCTCGCCATAGCCAAAGTTTGTTAGGCTTTCTCCTCATAATTCTGGGATTCTTAAGGGTTGGGCCCCTTGGTAAGGTGAAGCAGAAAGAAACCTCTCCCTATAGAAGGAAACATCAATGAAACAGGTATTTTTTGATCTTGGTACTTAATAGAAAAAAATAACAACCCCCTGTAAACTTATGTAATCATAAGCCAGCTCTCACATGGGCTTTTAGTCCATGTTCACACTGTGTTTGTGGTCTGGAGAATTTCAATCAGATCATGTAAGTGACACCATTTTGATGATGCTCTAAGGCACCTAGCAGATGAAAATGCATATTCTTTCTGTAAAACCTCAAGCTGAAACATATTAAGAAACTTTCACAGACAAAATTTCAGATAAAGTGAGTTACCCACAGTCAAAAAATCATAATGCACAAGGAAATAATGTTCAAATTCATTGTGAGAATATAAATACAAATTAAAACAAAGAAAGGGACACCACTGTACCCTACTGGTTTGATAATTTATATTTGGTGATATCAAACGATCATTAAGATATAGTGGAACTAGAATATTCATTCATTCACTGTTGATTTGGGTTTGATAACGGTACAACATTGGAAACCAGTTTAGCATCAAATATGGTATTAAACCTATGCACTTTCATAATATAATAATTTACTTCAAGAGACAATTGTTCAATCATGTAACAACATATTTGCATAAGAACATCCAGAGCATCATGATTTATAATAGCCAAAACCTAAAAACAACCTAATTTTCATTAAAGTAGACTGAATTAATAAATTATAAGTAGACTGAATTTATAAATTATAAATTTAGCAGTTTCACTGCTAAATGACAACTACATACCTAAACACCGGTGAACCTCAAAAACATAATATATTAAAATCTTAGAATAGTGTTCATAGCATGATTTTATTTATATAAATTCCAAACTGAGCAAAAACAAATGTGTATCCATATATACCTTGTATTATATAATTATATATAAATAATATAGATCTAATATAAATATTAAATATACAAACATAGATGGTAAAACTTAAATGAACTGAAATAAGAGAATGATTACCACAATTTAAGACCAGGAATGAGAGAGGGACGTGATCTGGAAGAGATGCAGAGAGAGGGCAGCTTCTAGAATACTATGCCTTCAATGTCTTCAGTTGGGTAATGAAAACATATATATATATGTATATTTAATATCCTCTTATAAATTTGATTGGTTAAATAATATTGAAAGATCTGAATTTAGTAAAATTCCTGGTAATAAGTGACAGTGCTGGAGTTGCAACCCATTTCCACCAAATCCTTGGCTTCTTGTTGTACATACGTTCCTCAGCATGCATTCTAAGAAGATTTTCCTCATTGCCTCTTCCTCAGTCATCAGTAATCCTTAATATATTCTCCATCTTCCAGAAATGTCTGGGCATCTCTTGTCCTTTCACCATAATCTCACTCCCTGTTCGTTTGTTTTAGGATAATTCAATCACACACACATTCACACACACTGACCCTGGAAGACACAGAGATAATCAGGGCACAAGAGTGAGTTTAAAGACATACCAGTTTAAGAATTTATTGTATTCACCCCCCCCCAAAAGGAGAAGAACATATTGTATCCAGAAAGCATACACTATATAAAAGAACAAAGTGTATGCAATAATCCTTTTAATTAAAAAGGGGGAAAATAAAAAAATTCTCAAAATGTCAAGAAACAAGAAAAGGATATGGAACATTTTAGAAAAATAGTAACATATACAGGGTCTATACAAGATGTCCAATAGGTAGCAAGTAAGTAGTGCCAGAAAGATAAAACAGAGGGAATACAAGGGTCAAATGATCTAAGGAGCACTCGAAGGATATTTTTTCAGATCTGAAGGGGAACAGAATAGAAAAGACACACATGTAGATCTTGATTATGAGATGTCAGATTAAGAGAACAAAAGACATTTTGGCAACAGAATTACATTGGAAACATTAGATACTAAAAAATAATGGAACAATGCCTTCAGATTTCTGAGGAAAAATAATTTCCTTTCCTTTCTTTTCTTTTTATTGTCTTTCCTCCATTCATCACTCCATCCACCTATCCATCTACCCATCCATCCACCCATCGATGCATCCATCCATCGTATTAACTCATCTTTTCTGAATTTTCTTTTAGTCTATTAATTTTCTTAAACATTTCTTAAGCTATTTCTTTAGATGTCAAGTTTTCCCTCTTAAATTTGAGTATTATTATTAAGTCTTCTAGTATGACATTGCTGGCTTATTTTCATATCTTATATTGGGATATTCTCCCTTGTGATTTGTTTTTACCAAAATGAATACTTACAATGCACATTATTCTGAAAATTGTTTTTTCTCATTTAACATGTTAACACAATACAATGTCAATATGCATCCAATTTAATCATTAGCTAATAGTTCCTTGTAGAGATTTACCATTATTTATTGAACCATTTAGCCAGTAAATATCATTCCATTTATTTCCAGTAATTAATTTCTAGTCTCTATCCAGAGTGGGGAGTGGAGGAGATCCAAATTATCATAATGTATTTCAAGGTTTTCACTTAGTTGATCACTCTCTAGTCTGTATCTGATTTCTACACAGAACTATCACCTGCTTATCACTGGAAAATACACTGCCAGGTAACAGCTTATCTTTTCTTCGTGAGAGAGGTACGTGAGTTGCATATAGTGAAGGCTACATTTTCCTTCTCAAATGAACTTACAATTTAAATCACTTTTGCTCCCCAAGCACGTCACCAGAATGACAGTTCTACAGATATCTATCTTGCTTTTAAACAGGAAATATAATTTCTGACTCCTCAAACAGGTAATCTTAAGTGTACACTTCTTAGAACTTATCTGGGTGAGAGATGGTGAATAGTAATTTAATTTTGCTTCCTAAGCTAATTACATAAACCTACATGCTGCCTTTTTCACATGAGCTCTATCAGCCAAACAGTTAGGACACACTTCAGTACACATTATAGTACTTCTAACTGTGAGAAATAAATGCAGTATGTCAGTTTTAATTGCAAAGTAAATTTCATGAGCCATGAACTTAATTGAAAAAATATTCCTTTAAAAGTGTTCACAATAAATACTTTTAAATATATAAATTTGGCCTTTGAGCATAATACTGGCTTTTTCTGCAATGGGGCTTTAGTCCTTTTAATTATAGATTTTTACAAGACACACCACTACTTTATCTTTTCCAACTGACTTCTCAGAATTTTTGGCCATAACTTAGCATTTGAGATATAGGTTATCGTTAACGCATTAATTTTATAACATGTATTATCTCTTATTAAAATGATTAGATTAATTGAAATATAATCATATGGCTTTTATCTTTGCTATAGATTTTTATTGGTTTTATTGCTCACTTCCATGCTTTTTGAACCATTATTTCTGCTATTTCTTTTAGATTGATTTCTCAGTTAATGGGTTGGAGTGTTTTAATTTGTTAGGTTTTTTTCTCAGAAAAGTTGAGTGGGTACTACATTTTCAGGGCCCTAGAATTTTTTTTCACCAAGGTATAATTAACATAAAATAAAATGCAGAAGCATCACATGTTCAGACTGATGAGCTTTTGACAATGACAAGTGTAAATACCAAAAGTCGTATGCAGAGCACTTGTGCCCTCCAGGAAGTTCCCTCGTGAAAATTTCTTGTCCATTCTCCCTTTACTTTCCTCCTCCAACACCTGGTATTTGATTTTTATTGCCATAGATGAACTTTGAGTAGTTCACTCTTTTTTATTGTTAATTACCATTAAGTTATATGAATATACAGAATTTCTTTATCTAATTTTTAATTGATGGGCATTTGATTTGTTTTCAGTTTTTTAATATTTTGAGTGAGGATGTTGGAAATATTCTTATACAAGATTTTTGTAGATATGTGTGTTTTCATTTCTCTTGGGTAGCACCTAGAAATAAAATTTTGGGGTCATAAGGTAAATTTAAACTTTATGAAAAACTGCCAAACTCTGAAAAGTGATTATACTACAAAAAGCAGTGTACAAAGGTTCCAGTTGCTCCACAGCTTTGGCAGTGTTTTCTTTTATAATGCATCCCATAGTAGCTGTAATAGTTCCCTGGTTGTTCTAATGTTTGTTTACTTTTTCAGTTTCTCTTCATTCAGTTGATCCTACAGGGTGCTGCAAGGCTCACTGTCCTCAGATTCAACTCCAGGGAAATAATACTCAACTCAAATCCTTTCATTAGTGTTCCAGTCACTACCTTAACCTGACACTGAAGGTCCTCTGTGATCTGACCCTTACTTGAATTTTTAATTTTATCTCCCAATCTGTTATCTGTAAATTCCACACAATTCACATTCCAGACAAACTAGTTATAGCTGTCTGTCCCCCAAACCTGCTAGATGATTTCTTGCCTCTCTGCTTTTCTTCCTGCGGTTCTCCACCCTCCAGTCCCTCCCTGACATCGCTCATCTCTACAGCCGCTCATTCCTGACTCAGCTCAGACTGTAATTTTCTAGGACATCCACTCTCCCAAACAGGAAAGTGAACTGCAGAATCCCTTTAAAATTTGATTCTTGCCTTTGTTCGAGGTTGTTTCACGTTCATTTCCTGTATGGTTAGGCCCCTTCCTAGTTGCAAACTGCTTTGAAGTTAAGGTTATATTCCATTTCTTTTCTGTCCACGGGATCCTCAGTAACTCTTCACTGAAGGAATGAATAAACTGAGTGAATCGTGAGTGGAAATGGTGAGTGCTGTTTATGACTGTTGGTAGCTGTTCTTTTTAACTTGAATTTTACCTTGGTGTCAGCTCATTTACAACTAGTTATTCAGAGAGATTATCAGATCCACTTACCAGATATTATTTGCATACAAAACAGTAGAAGTGGTAAAAGTGTGGGCTTTGGAATTAGACAAACCTGTGCTTCTCTCTCATTTACTAGCTGTAAAAAAGTCACTGAATACTTTCTGTGCTTCAATTTTCCCCATTTATCAAGTGAGGATGATATTACTTCATTGTCTGGATGACAGTTAGATGAAATAAAGTACTCAAAACATGTTAGAGTTTTCTTTTTTCTTGAATGCAGCATACTGATCCATATATCAAACTTTAAATTCTCTTTAATAATTGTTTTATATGTAAAATTTAAACGATGTTGAGGAGGACACTCACTGGCCCATATTGGCAACGGTGAACCAAACCTAAGGATCAAGTGAATTACATACCCACCTCTAAAAAGAGCTGCAAACTGCTCCAGGGTTACCAAGGGGAGGCACATATTCTCTACTATCTGTTGAGCTTCCCAGGCTATAAAAAAAGCATTGAGAGAGTTGGGGGATTCCCAGGAAGTATGGGTGTCAGCCTGCTGAAACAAATGTTCATGTTAAAGATGGTTTCTCATCTCCAAAGCCAAGTGATAGGATCTCTAAGAGACTCTCTCAAAGAGATTGGGGGTGCCTGGAGAAGGGAAAGGCTGGATCTCTTTCTGAGATGGCCATCTCGCTAGGCAAGAAGGCTAGCCCATCGGCCCCAGAAAGTAAATAAAGAGAGCAAGAAGAGGTAAGGAGGTGGGATAGAGAGAGAGATGTTTGCACAACCACAGAGGGAATATAAAGAGTTTTCCATAGCATTACAGAAGGCAACCAATCTTAATGTCATCTTGTCAATTCTCCTCTGAACATGGCTATAAATGTTGCCTACCGCGAATAGGTTTAGAGAGTTTTCTACTAGGAAAAGGAGGTCAGGAAAGTGGAAAGAGATTGAAGTGAGACTCTACCTCAGCAAATTGTAGAGAGGCTCCAATAAAGCTTTAAAAAGATTTTGTGGTTGTAACGTGTGAGAGAGCCAGCTTTTGAATGGCTCTTTCACTGGGAAGGTGTTGATCGACACTCTGTGGTAATGCAGAAGCAACCACCACCACAGAGAAATGAGGACAAACTTGCTGGATAAAAAAGCTTTTGACCATTTTCTCCATTCCCTTTACTTTCACCCAACTTCAGAGGACTTGGAAGCTAAAAGAAAGAACACCAAGAGGGATTCCAGAAGATGAAGTGTGTCTTCCCAGTGACCAGCCTCAAAGTGCTGGAATGGAAGAAAGGAAAGAGTAGAGCACAAACTCATCCATCCTGAACATTCCGAAGGGGGAGCCTTTGCCTGGAAAAGGGGAGAAATAGAGATTTAGAAAAAATTTTAAAATAAATAGAACCTTTATAATCGAAAGTGACTACAAGTTGTGGAATCTGCCCAAGAGGCCTGTAAGGGACTGAATGGGGAGGTCCAGCAGAGCGCCAATGAAAGTAATAGTAGGGGAAATAGAAAACCTTTGTTTTTACCTCACTATACTGAGACTTAATGAACTGGCCCAAAATTCATTCAAAATAATAACATTTTCACAAATTATCTTTGTAAGTAGTCCATAGACCTACACAAATCTTAAAAGATTTCAAGCTACCTGAACAGTATGCTTTTTAATTAAATCAACAGTACGTTGATTTACTAAGAAAAGAGTACATTCTCATGGATTTTTTGCAGGTCCCTTTTTCAGTCAGTTTGTTATTTCCTGAAGCAGATTCTGCTAGCTGCCTTCCCAACAGCCTTGGTAATGGGGCCCCGTTTTGCTCAAGTTGGGGGAAGTGCCATGCCCCAAGGGTTGGGTCTAATCAATCTATATCTATCAACACATCCCCATTCCTCTTCTTGGTGGCCTTTTCAGGGACAGGCCGGCCAGTGTGCTGTAAGCCTGTATGTGCTGGGAGTTGCCTGGAAGAGATTATTTCTGCTTCACAAAAATTTATGAGGAAAGAAAAGGACCCTCCCCCTTCTTTGTTTTATGGCAAGAATTGTGATCCTTAGAGCTACCACAGGCATCTCACACCCATGTGGTCCTGCTGACACACTGCGGAGGACAGGTTGTAAGTGAGAAAGTCATTTTCATTCCCGAAGGGATCGCCTAGCTTCTGAGCCAGCCCTGGAGCTGCTTCCATGCCCCTCGCTGGATGTAGGCACACGGTGTCCTCTCTGCATGGGTCAGGACCGCTGTTTCCTGTTCTTGCACAGGAAAAGCCTGTGCCCTCCCAGGTTTAGAAACTTCTGTAGGAAGGAAAGGTGGGTCTTCCGGAGACTGCAAATTGCTGTTAGTAGAGGTCCTTTTGAAGTGACTGGAATTTAAGGCAATCAACTGTTATTTATTTAGAGCCCACAGTCCAAAGATTATCCATCTGCTCAGAGCCAAAGGGTCTCATTCAGGAAGGGCTTCCAAGGAAAGTGACTACTGTGGTCACTCTACCTGATCCTGAGAGAGAAAAAAGAAACTTACTCAGTGGTCCAGGAAAATGCCAAGATGACTGAGCTTGGGCTGACATCTTCTGGTTGGACATAAAATAGGCTTCATTAAGAAATGATTCTCATACAAGACTATACTTTCAGGGATCATTTCTATGGTTTGTTAGAAATGATTCCCACAGACTGACAATGGGCTGGGAAGAGAGGTGGCTGTGAGAATACAAAATAATAAAGACAAATTCATTTTTTTAATTGTATGATGATATTATTTAGTTGTACTTAAATAACATCGATGAGAAAGAATATTTACAATAATTTATTATTGGCTAATCCAAATGTAACAGGTAAAATTACCCATAAATATGACTAATTCTGTGTCCAATTAATTTTCAGTACATGGGAGGTCCCCTTTCCTTTACTGTAATCTGAGTTTCCTGTGGATACTGTATCTCTGAAATCTCTGAGTGATAGAATGTTCCCCAAGCCCATCTGTGCTCCTCTGCACTTCATGCTCTGGGCTCGGGCTCAGTTCCTTCCCTCTCTCTCCTCTTGCAGGTCTCTGACCCCTTTTCCATGCTGTAATTATATTCTCTGGTCTGTTTTGCCAAATAATGTGGACAAAGATGATCTCTCCAATCACACCTTACAAAAGGGCTATGAATTAAACAGGCTTTCTTGACACCTGACAATAACATTAGGGACCTGTCTTGCACAAAGACAAACAAAAATAAACCTTCAACTTTATTTTCCTAGAATTTATCAGCTGCCATTTCCTTTTACTTTGTCTACTAGCCATAGATCCTAGCACAATGCCATGTTACTAGGGACTGTGCTTTATCCCAAGAAGAATTTAAGTTCTTAACGTCCTCCTGCCTCTGGTTCCTATCTGAAGAGGCAAAACATGAATCCCTGGTGTATTATATGCTCTGCAGTGGTGAGCCCACCCACAATCATGCTGGTCACATTTTTAAACAAAACATTTTAAAACATTTGAATTGAGAGTGTGTTGCCAATGTTCAGAGTTCTCCAAAGAATAGTGGGCCCTTGTTATTGATACATTTCATGACAAAAGTGGCACAGAAAGATGGTTCTCCAAATCAAGAGTCTATCCTAGCCCTTAATTTTAACTTGTACTTTCAATGCTACATGAAAGTTATATTTGAAAGTAGGTTTGTTTGTCACCATGTCACTGTATACAGATGGCAAAAAGTTTAACTTCCTGAGACCTCCAAATGAGGATGGTAGTATGTGCTCCATTGGTCGAGGATCGTTATGGAAAAGAATTTTATAAACCATATTACATAAACATAACTGTCTGCGGAGTGTTATATTCAAGTCTTCTTAATAATACTCCTGAAGCTAGTAAATTTGAGTTCTTTTGTCATATGATTCTGTGTTAATTCTAGAGATATTGGGGGAAAGTGCTATTTTATGTTTCTGGATATATGGCCTTCATCAACCTAAAGTACCCTGTGGCTTTGGGAAGATGGGTGATGTGGGGGGACTGCAAGGGTGGGAAAGATAAGAATTATTATAGCATAGATTCAAGGAGAATGGAAGATAATCTTCTGATACATAAAATTGTTGCTGTTATTCTTAAACAAGAGTTTTAGACAGTCAGGCTTGCTTATGAGAAAAATGATCTCCTAATATTCCTTTAGGTCCCATTAAACAGATCAGAACTTGGACCTGGAGGCTTCATTCATAGATATTCTTCCATGTCCCTTCTGTCTGTGACACTAGGAAAGGGGTAAATAAATATATAGTGGAGTGTCAAGAACTGACCAACAGCTGACCCTTGACACAGTTGGGACAGATGAGACGCATCTGCACAGCAGAGGCGACTATGGCCGGATCTCCTGTCTATCTCTTCCTATATGCTTGTCCCTGCTAGCAATAGGTGGTGGGATTTTTGGATACCTGTGTGTTATAACAAAAATTCTGCATGATGCCTTTGATT
>CM052547.1:62875682-62926715 GCA_028533065.1 Trachops cirrhosus
GCAAGAATAGTAGGGGAATGTAGAAGCTAAAGAACTTATGACATATGGACATGAACTAAAGGGGGGGAAGGTGGGTGGGAGAGGGTGTTCAGGGTGCAGAGGAATGAAGGGGGAATAATAGGACAACTGTAATAGCATAATCAATAAAATATATTTAAAAAAGTGTCTTACTCATTCAGTCCAAACAACAACAACAACAAAATTCCTCCCTGAAAAGAACTAAACAAACAAAATGGAGATAAAGAGTTTAATAGATGCAGAGTTCAAAACACTGGTTATTAGGGTGCTCAAGGAACTCATTGGGTACTTCAAGAGCATAAAACAGACCCAGGCAGAAATGAAGGGTATTCTGACTGAAATGAAGAACAATTTATAGGGAATTAACAGCTGAGTGGATGAAGCCAAGAATCAAATCAATGATTTGGACCGTAGGGAAGAAAAAAACATCCAATCAGTAAAGTAAGAAGAAAAAGGATTCCAAAAAATTGAAGATAGTGTAAGAGGCCTCTGGGACAACTTCTAGCATTCCAACATTCACATCATAAGGGTGCCAGCGGAAGAGAAAGAGCAAGAAACTGGAAACCTATTTGAAAAAATAATAAAACTTCCCTAATTTGGTTAAGGAAATAGACATACAAGTCCAGGAAGTACAGAGAATGCCAAACAAGATGGACACAAAGAGAACCACACCAAGGCCCATCATAATTAAATTGTCAAAGGTTAAAGATAAAGAGAGAATCTTAAAAGCAGCAGGAGAAAAGCAGAGAGTTACCTACAAATGAGTTCCCATAAGACTGTCAGCTGATTTCTCAAAAGAAACTTTGCAGGTTAGAAGGGACTGAGAAGAAGTAGTAAAAGTGGTGAAAAGCAAGAACCTACAACCTAAATTATTATGTAGGATGGAAGGGCAGATAACGTGCTTCCTAGACAAGGTAAAACTAATGGAGTTCATCACTGGCAAGCCATTATTATATGAAATGTTAAAGGGACTTGCTTAAGAAAAAGAAGATCAAAACTGAACATTAAAATGGCAAAAAATTCACAACTATCAACAATTGAGTCTAAAAAAACAAACTAAGCAAATGAGTAGAACAGACATAGATATGGTGCTTATATGGAGGGTTATCAGTTGAGAGGGGGAAGAGGGAGAATGAGGGAAAAAGTGCAGGGATTAGAAAGTACAAATTGGTAAGTAGAGAATAGACAGGGGTATTTTAAGAATGGTATAGGACATGGAGTAGCTTAAGAATTTATATTCATGACCCATGGACATAAACTAAAGTGGGGATTGCCAGAGGGAATGGCGATACTGGGTGGAGGGAGGCAAAAAGAGTAAAATGGGGACAACTGTAATAGTGTAAACAATAAAATATATTAAAAAGTGAATATCATGGAAGACTCCATCTACTTTCAAATAGTTTTATGGGAGACTACAGACTGGCTTATAATCACTAAATCACTAGAAAACCAAACCCTACATAACTAAGAGTCCACCAAGAATTTTTTTTCTTTGTTCCAAGCAAGAGGAAGAGAAGACATTTCAACCCCAAGCTGGGTGCATTTGGCCAATAAAAATGAAATTAATCTGTGCTTTTCTTTATAACTGAAATTCCAGCAAGAAATGATTTTTTCTCTAATTTTTTCCTACTAGATAATCCAGGTTGATGTTTAAAGAACTCAGAGAGCTTTTCAAAATGGTAACAAAATGAGAAACAAAAGAAGGAAGCTTCTGTTGTTACTGTTGATATTTTCTCTGTAATTGCAGCATCAATTTTTTTGTAAAATTCAATAGGGAAGCAGACTTTTCAGAGTTATGAAATGCTCCCTTTGAGATTTGGGGGTACCCTTTTATAAAGATGATAATAACTCTAAGGTTCCTGTGGGGAAAGGAATTTACCATAAACATGTAGGATGTATGACTAAAATATAGTTTGTTTTATTGCTGTGAGCATAGCCTAACTTTTTATGGCCTGAATTTTGTTTTGCAAAACAAGTCTTACACTTTTACTCAGTCAAGTGTATTTGCATAGCTCCCTTTTGAAAATGCTAGAATTTCTGATATAAACTCTGGTGAACACCAAGGGACCCTTGATGGGGAGGGAATCAGCAGTTCTTGTGGTGAGAAGCCCATTTCCCACACTGTGGGAACTTTCTGTTTGGTGAGATCTTAAGGTCTCTCTGTGTTGAAAGTGTAAATATAAGTGTGTTTGTTGAAAATGGTATTTCCCACAATTGCCATGAGCTGGAAAGTTTTATCGTTATGTGCTTTGATCATAATTGAAATATTCTTAATCTTTTTGTGTTTGTAATTTGAGTATATCTCTCCCTCAAACACACATAACATACATTCTTCCCTTAAGAAGGAGTTATAAGAAAAATTAATTAATTCTTGGGCAATGTGACATTTTAGGTTTAGAAAAAAGTACCATTTTCTCTGTGCTATTTGAATCATTCACAAATAAAAAGAGGAGGTGGAGGTGTCTAGTATACATTACTCACTATAAAGTTATAATGTTCAAGCTGAGAAAAAAATTAAAAGTCGTTTCTATGCTCTGATTTTAAAAAAATTTATTTTTATTGTATTTTTATTTTACCATTTATCCCCCTTATGTCCCCTCACCCCTGCAATCACCACCACACAGATGTCCATGTCCAGGAGTCCTTTTTCTTTTTTGCTTGATTCCTTCCCCCTGTAACTACACCTAGGGTAATCAGCCTGCTTTCTATCTGTGAGTCTTCTCTATTTTGCTTGTTCAGTTTGTTCATTGGATTCCACATATGAGTGAAATCATATGGTATGTGTCTTTTTCTGACTGACTTATTTCACTTAGCATCATGTTCCCTAGGTCCATCCATGCTGTTGCAAAAGCTAAAATTTTATTCCTTTTTTATGGCCAAGTAGTATTCCATTGTGTATATGTACCATGGTTGTTTTATCCACTCATCTACTGATGGACACTTGGGCTGCTTCCATATCTTGGCAATTGTAAATAATGCTGCAATGAACATAGGGTGCTTATATTACTCTTTTTATTTAGTGTTTTGGATTTCTTTAGATAAATTCCCAGAAGTGGAATCACTGGGTCATAATGTAGTTCTAGTTTTTAATTTTTTGAGGTGTCTCTATACTGCATTCCACAGTGGCTGCACCAATCTGCATTCCCACCAACAGTGCAAAAGGGTTTCCTTTTCTCCATATCCTTGCAAACACTTGTTTGTTGATGTATTGATGATAGTCATTCTGACAGTGTGAGGTGATATCTTCTTGTGGTTTCAATGTGCATTTCTCTGATTCTTAGTAACATGGAGCATCTTTTTATGTGTCTATTTGCCATATGACACGAAAGATCAATGAAACAAGAGCTGGTTCTTTGAAGAGATAAACAATATTCAGAGCCCCGGAGGTTATTCACAAGGGTGTACACTCATGCTTTCCCAGGAAAGCAGCCCGGTAAGTGGGACAGGGGCCATCTCAACTCTAACCTTCTGCCCCTTCCTCCTCATCCTGGTGCTGGTGAGCACAGGCTGTTGGATGGCCCTGGAGAGCAGAAAACTCCAGATAGCCACGTTCTGGGCTGCAATTCCTCTCCCTTTCCCGGAGGAAGGATTGGGAGACCAGCACTCTGTGAGCTCTTAACCAGTGTGAAGATGAGCTTGGAGATGACTGGGGTTGAAAGAAAAAATCTACATGGCCACCTCTTACCAGTAGGACTCCTAGCAGCAGGACAGAACTAAGAGTGCTGTGTCTTTAGCACTGACCTCCTGCTCTCTCTCATCACATCCCTGGAACAAGCTGGGCGTAAGGCTGCTCACTGCCTGTAGGTCAGTGAGGCTGCCAATGGGTTCCATTGGCCAGAGCTCAGAGCTGTTACTGTCATTTTAGGCCCTGGACCATTTATCTTTCAGGATTCACCAAAGCTGCCATTGGTGAATTTTTTTGGCTTCTGCTCAAGGATCTGATGTAGAAAACCAGTGTGGAGGGGCAGGATGCCATAGTGATTAAGAATGTAGGCTCTGGTAGCAGATACCTAGGTTTGAATACTGACTCTGTTAATTATAGCTTGGGTGACCTTAGGTAAACTTAGCCCCAAATCCTCACCAGTGAAATGGGGATGACAGCAGTACAACATTTGTCTCAGAGGGTTTTTGTGGTGAGCACTATTAACACTTGCACACATTAGACCAATACTTGCTGAGTACCTAATACATGTTGGCTGTTATTATACAATATCAATGGGGCGGGTTAGAATACTATAGTGGTAACTGTCTAGGAGTGTACTTCTTCCAGAAAAATGACTGAACTATATGTAGTCTATAGTAATATATTCATAAAATTTCAATAACTTGCCATCCATATTACAATAGAAATATAGATCTTGATACATAGTAATTTGTTTCAGGAATTCTGCAATTTGATAAAAATATGCATAGCATATAATAAATATTCATTAAATGAATGAGTGAAATGTGAGGAAAGACCCTGCTGCAGGAGAAAGGGGAGCACAGGCTGGTAGAGGAAGGCCTGGGCAACTATGATAATAGTCAGAGTGGTCAATTGTCCAAATCCCCAAATCTAGAGGATGTGGTGAATTCTGATCCAGTCTAGACAAGTAGAGAATTGAGAAGGCAGTGGGCATCTCAAGACTCTCACCATGACAAACAGTGGTGGAGATGTTTAGGCTAGGGCACAACTGAGCTAGAGGAAGCAGGGCTGAGAGAAAGGGCAGCAAGAAGCAAGGGGACAAGGGCAGAACTTTTATCATTTGGGCTGCATTCCAAGTGGGGAACTGAAGGGAGAGCCAGGGACCAAGACAGAAGCCTGTCAAGCAGATGGAAAAACTTCAGTGGGAATTAGAGATGGCTTCTGGCTCTGTGCTCACTTTGGGAGGCCCCATCACTCATGGGATCTCCAGAGAAAGGCCTGTGGGCAGAAAAAGCATTGCAGGCCCTGATGACCATGTGAGCCAAACCTGCCTCCTGTACACTGATCTTCATTGCTGGCAGCTGAGGAGTGTTGGTCGGATACCTGGGCTAAGAGAGGGTGCTAAGGACTGGATTCCAGTTCACAGATTGCAAGACATGGGAACTACACCCAAGCCTGACCAGAATGGGCACTCCTGTTCTGAACCTGAAACTTGCATTGTGAATGTCCTACCTCCTGGAATTTTGAAGTGAAGTTGATTGATGGCCTTTTGGAAACAATGGGAAGATTTGTATTGTGTTTGTCATTAAGAAGTGGAGATTGTAATCTTTTTGGAGGATAGTTTTGCAGTGTTTTCAAAATTTAAAGGATGTTAACTGCCATGTTGTCTGTGGCAGTGAAAAAGTGAAAATGATTTAAATGCTGCCAACAGAAGGCTAGTTAAACAAATAATAGCAGATCTGTACTCTGGAACAAAATGCATTAGTCAAAGACGATGAGGTAAACACATATGTACAGACATGGAAAGGTGACCACATTATATTATATGGAAAAAGCATGCTTCAGAGGAACGAATCAGTAGTATCCTGTATGTGTATAAAATTATGTGCCTATAATAACTATGTTTGAGTAATGCATAGAATATATCTGAAAGGACACAAACCAAATGAACTGTGGCTAATTCCAGAAAGAAGGATTGATAGGAGATGGGAGGGAATAGGGAATTTTATTTTATACTTAAAAAGATTTCTGTACTATTTGCTTATTATTGTTTTGTTTTATGTGTATTTATTGCATGTTATTTTAAAAACAATGTAAAAAATCTGAAAACAAAAGTTTGTTACCTTAAAAAGAAAAGAAAAGATAAACAATATTGACAAAACTTTAATCAGACTCATCAATAAAAAAAACCAAAAAGGACCCAAATAAATAAAATCATAAATGAAGAGATCGCCAGTCAAGATGGAGGCATAAGTAAATGCGGCTTGCCCACTTGCACAACCACAGCAAAATGACAACTAAAATATAGTAAAACCATCACTCAGAACTGTCAGCAAATCGAGCTGTGTAGAAGTCTGACAATTAAGGAATTAAAGAAACCACATTCATCCAGACTGGTAGGAGGGACAGGGGCAGAAATGTGAAGATGCGGAACTGACTGGTCCCAGCCCCATATGTGGTGGATACAAAACAGAGGTATATCTCTGGAGTGAGGGATCCCATCCCCACACTAGACAACCCAGCCCAGGGTTCCAGTGCTAGGAAGATAAGTCCCCATAACTTCTCACTATAAAAAGTAGTGTGGGATTGGTCAGCGGAAGAAAGTGTGGGATTCTCAGGCCTCTTCAGTCAAAGATCTCACACCTCAGGTGGACTCATTTAAACTCACTTCCTCTGGGCTTCAGCACCAGGGCAGCAGCTTGAAGAGCACCAGTGGCACATGTGGAGGAACTGAAGTGTCTGGCATCAGGGCGAGAGCTTGGGGCACCTTCCTCCTAGACATAGCTATAGACAATAGTCATTTTACCTTTTCAGAGCCCTTTCCTACAAAGCCACAGTGCAGGGGCACCATATCTGAATCTCCATCAACTTGGCTTACATGGTAAATCCCACCCACAATTTCCTAAGGGTCTGCCCCATCCACTTATGAGCCCACCCAAGCAACCCTCCCACACTGGTAACAGTGGTATGTCCATATGAAGGGCTGGGCTGTGCACAGGCTTCAGAACTTCCCAAATCCACTCAAACAAGCAACAGCTGAGCTGAGACCCCGTACCTCCTAATGAGTGGCCCCAGGCTGGGCTCTACAGCAGCCATCTACATATTACCTTACAGCTTATACCAAGAGACCCCAGACAGAACACAGGTGGAGGCTGACCTTGGCCTGCACCACTTGAGAAACCCAAGAGCATGAGCACCCAGTGGGCAGTTACAGATCACATCAGAGTACCTTCCAACCACCTCCACAACCCATGGAGGGAGGGAGTTTCTAGCCAGGGGTCAAAGTCAGCCCTACCAGCTGTCTGGACTAGGTAAATACCTCCCATTGACTGACCTGTCAACAGTAATCAAGGTTCAACTACAAGAGGCGGGAGTACTCAGTCCACACAGAGGGAGCACCTTGAGTACAAAGCTTGGAGACAGAGGAGGCTGTGCCACTGGACCCTGCAGGACACCTACTACATTAGGCCATAATACTAAGACATGGAGTCAAAGCAGCTTTACCTAATACAAAGGAACAAACACAGGGAAACTGCCAAAATGAAGACACAAAGAAATATGACCCAAATGAAAAAAACAGAACAAAACTCCAGAAAAAGAACTAAACAAAATGGAGATAAGCAATCTATTAGATACAGAGTTCAAAACACTGGTTATTAAAGGTGCTATACTTCAACAGCATAAGAAAGACCCAGGCAGAAATGAAGGATATTCTAACTGAAATAAAGAACAATTTACAGGGAATTGACAGCTGAGTGGATGAAGCCAAGAATCAAATCAATGATTTGGACCATAGAGAAGAAAAAAAATCCAATCAGTAAAGCAAGAAGAAAAAAGAATCCAAAAAATTGAAGATAGTGTAAGAAGCCTCTGGGACAACTTCTAGAATTCCAACATTCACATCATGAGGGTGCCAGAGGAAGAGAAAGAGCAAGAAACTGGAAGCCCATTTGAAAAAATAATAAAAGAAAACTTCACTAATTTGGTTAAGGAAATAGACATGCAAGACCAGGAAGCACAGAGAATGCCAAACAAGATGGACACAAAGAGAACCACACCAAGGCCCATCATAATTAAATTGTCAAAGGTTAAAGATAAAGAGAGAATCTTAAGCAGCAGGAGAAAAGCAGACAGTTACCTACAAATGAGTTCCCATAAGACTGTCAGCTGATTTCTCAAAAGAAACTTTGCAGGCTAGAAGGGATTGACAAGAAGTAGTAAAAGTGAAAAGCAAGGACCTACAACCTAGGTTACTCTATCCAGCAAAGCTATCATTTAGAATTGAAGGGCAGATAAAGTGCTTCCCAGACAAGTTTTAGTTAAAGGAATTCATTATTGGCAAGTCATTATTATATGAAATGTTAAAGGGACTTATCTAAGAAAAAGAAGAAGATAAAAACTATTAATACTAAAATGTCAATAAACACATAACTATCAACAATTGGATCTAAAAACAAATTAAGCAAACAAGCAGAACAGAAACAGAATCGTAGATATGGAGGACATTGGGATGGTGGCCAGTGAGGAGGGTGGTCTGGAGGAATGGGAGATTATGAAGTACAAATTGGTATTTACACAATAAGCAGGGGATGTTAAGAGCAAGTATAGGAAATGGAGTTGCCAAAAATCTTATATACATACCATGGAAATGAACATAGAAGGTGGACATGAACATAGAAGGTGGATCGCTGGTGGGAGTGGGCAGTGCTGGGTGAAGGGTAGCAAATGGGGAAAAATTGGGACAACTGTAATAGCATAATTAATAAAATAATCAGAAATAATGCCTGACACAAAAGAAATACAAAGGAATGTAAGAAAATATGATGATCAATTACATTCTAACAAATTGGGCAACCTCAATGAAATGGATAAATTCCGAGAAACATACAGTCTTCCAAAACTAAATGAGGAAGAATCAGGTATCTGAATACCTGATTACACCTAGTGAAATTGAAGCAGTAATAAAAAAAAACTCCCAACAACCAAAGCCCTGGACCTGATGGCTTCACAGGTGAATTTTACCAAACATTCTGAGAAAAACTAACACTTCTCCTTTTCAAACTAATACAAATAATTCAAGAGGAGGGAAGATTCCCAAGCTCGTTTTATGAGTCCAGTATTATTCTAATTCCAAACCAGATAAAGATATTACAAAGAAAGAAAACTATAGGCCATATCCCTCATGAACATAGATGCTAAAATCCTCAACAAAATACTAGCAGGTTGGTGCAACATTTATGAATGAATAAATGTGATATACCACATAAACAAAATGTAGGATAAAAACTGCATGATCATATCTATAGATATAGAAAAAAATTTGATCAAATCCAGGACTTATTGATGATAAAAATTATCAGGAAAGTGAGAATAGAGAGAACATACCTAAACATAGTAAGGGCCATATATGACCCATCCACTGGCAGCATCATACTCTGTGGGCAAAAACTACAAGTGTTCCCCTTAAGATTGGGAAGAAGACAGGAATGTTTGCTTTCACCTATCTTATTTAACATAGTACTGGAAATCTTAGCCATAGCAGTCTGACAGGAATAAGAAATAAAATGCATCTGAATTGGGAAGGAAGTAAAATTGTCATTATTTGCAGATGATATGATACTGTGTATAGAAAACCTTAAATACTCTACCCAGAAACTACTAGAAATGATAAATTCAGTAAAGTAGCAGGATACAAAATTAATATCCAGAAATCAGTTGTATTTTTGTATGCCAGTAATGAACTATCATAAAAAGAAATTAAGAAAACAATTCCATTTATGGTCACTTCAAAAATAATAAAATACTTAGGGATAAATCTAACCAAGGATGTAAAAGATATGTACTCAGAAAATTATAAGACACTGAAGAAAGAAATAGAAGATACAAATAAGTGGAAACATATGCTGTGTTAATGGATAGGAAGAATTAACATCATTAAAATGTCCATACTACTCAAAGCAATCTATAGATTCAACACAATTCCTATCAAGGTATGACAGAACTAGGACAAATATTTCAAAGATTTATGTGGAACCACAAAAGGCCCAGCATAGTAACAGTAATCCTGAGAAAGAAGAACAAAATTGGAGGAATCATGCCACTTAATACCAAACTATACTACAAGGCCATAGTAATCAAAACAGCATGGTACTGGAATAAAAACAGACACATAGATCAATGGAACCAAATTCAGAGTGCAGAAATAAATCCACACTTTATAATCAATTAATATTCAAAAGAGGAAGCAAGCACATACAATGGGCTGAAGATAGTTTATTCAATAAATGGTGCTGAAAAAATTGGACACATAGGTGCAGAAAAATGAAACGAAACCTCCTTCTTATGTGATACAAAAGAATAGATTCAAAATGGATTAAAAACTTAAATGTCAGACCTGAAATCATAAAAGCCCTAGAGGAAAAAATAGGCAGTAAAATCAGTAATATTTTTTTTCTGATATATCTCCTCAGGCAATGGGAATAAAGGAAACAATGAACAAATGGTACTACATCAAACTAAAAATTTTTGCACAACAAAGGAAACCATGAACAAAATAAAAAGACAACCCACTGAATGGAAGAACTTATTTGCAGATACATCTGAATAAGGGGTTAATATCCAAAATGTATAAGTAACTTATAAAACTCAGTACAAAATAAACAAACAATGCAATTAAGAAATGGGCAAAGGACCTGAATAGACACTTCTCCAGGCTCTGATTTTTAGTTCAGAATTTCCTTTCAGTGTTTAATAAGCCTATAAGCACTGGGAAAAAAAAGACTTATTTGGTGTGTGGTCTACCTTTTGAACAGTCATATGCCAGATAATCAGTAATATTTGACTCTCTAAGACATTACACTGTGTTCTCAGCTTCCAGCCTCTTTGACCTCCTTACTCATCCACATTTCTAAGACAGAATTTACTGTGATCTCTCTTTATTATCTGAAGTATTGTAAAAATTAATATATGAATATATATTTATCTCAATAAATACATTTTTACTTTTTAAAAATATATTTTATTGATTATGCTATTACAGTTGTCCCATTCCCCCCCCTTTATTTCTCCCCACCCTGCACCCCCTCCCACCTGAATTCCCTCCCCTTAATTCATGTCCATGGGCCTAACATACAAGTTCTTTGGCTTCTACAGTTCCTATTATTCTTAACCTCCCCCTGTCTATTTTGTACCTACTACTTATGATTTTTATTCCCTGTGCCTTTTCTCCCATTCTCTCCCTCCCCCTCCCCACTGATAACCCTACATATGATCTCCATTTCTGTAATTTTGTTCCTGCTTTAGTTGTTTGCTTAGTTTGTTTTTGTTTTTTTAGGTTTAGTTCTTGATAGTTTTGAGCTTGTTGTCATTTTAGTGTTCATAGTTTTTGATCTTCTTCTTTTCCTTAGATAAGTTCCTTTAACATTTTGTATAATAAGGACTTGGTGAAGAGGAACTCCTTTAACTTGACCTTATCTGGGAAGCACTTTATCTGCCCTTCCATTTTCAATGATAACTTTGCTAGACAGAGTAATGTTGGATGTAGGTCCTTGCCTTTCAAGACTTGGAATACTTGTTTCCAGCCCCTTCTTGCCTGTAAGGTTTCTTTTGAGAAATCAGCTGATAGTCTAATGGGCACTCCTTTGTAGATAACTCTCTCATTTTCTCTTGCTGCTTTTAAGATTCTCTCCTTACCTTTACATTAATCTTGGTTAATGTAATTATGATGTGCCTTGATCTGTGATTCCTGGGTCCAACTTCAATGGGACTCTCTGAGCTTCTGTACTTTCTGAAAGTTTATTTCCTTCACCAGTTGGGGAATTTCTCCTTCATTATTTTTTCAAATAAGTTTTCAATTTCTTTTTCTTCCTCTTCTCCTTCTGGCACCCTTATGATTCGAATGTTGGAATGTTCAAAGTTGTCCTAAGCCTCTCCTCATTTTTTTGAATTCTTGTTTTTTCGTTCTGTTCTAGCTGAACGTTTATGTCTTCCTTTTGCTCTAAACCATTGATTTGAGTCCCAGTTTCCTTCCCTTCACTGTTGGTTCCCTGTGAATTTTCCTTTAATTCACTTTTCATAGCCTTCACTCTTCCCTCTATTTTGCAACCATTCTCAGCCATTTCTGTGAGCATCCTGATTACCAGTGTTTTGAACTCTGCATCTGATAGGTTGGCTATCTCTTCATCTCTTAGTTGTATTTTTTCTGGAGTTTTGGTCTGTTCTTTCATTTGTGCCATTTTTTCTTTTTGTCTCAGCATGCCTGTTTTGTATAAGGGGTGGAGCCTTAGGTATTTGTCATGTTGGAGCAGCCCACATTGCTGCATTGTGGCACTGTATGTGGAGGACGGGTCCAAAAGGGAACAATGCCACTTGGTGGGCTCTAAGCTGGCTTTCAGTAACTTCTTCTGCTACCCACAAGAAAATTGGGTTCTTCTGGTGCTGATTCCTGCGTGGGTGGGTTTGTGTATGCCCTGGGAACCTGTGGGTTTCTCCAATGAACTCTCCTATGAGGTTGGGACTTCCCTTGTTGCCACAACCCTCACAGGTTTTTTCAGTCAGAGGTTTTGAGCCTTTATTTCCCCCTGCTGCAACCTTGGGTTGTGTGGTTTGTCTTACTCCCCAGGTATTCCTCCTGGTTTATCTGCATGCTAATGTGGAACTGCCCAGTCTGCCAGCCACCACCTCGTTCAGTCTGTGAGCTGCTGTCTTGCCTGCTCTGGTCCTCCAGCTGCTGCCTTGCAGTGAGTCCTCTCTGCCCTGGCTGCCCATCTCTGGCCCTCCTACCTGTCCAGATGAATGTTTCTTCTTTAACTCCTTGGTTGTTGGACTTCCATAGAGTTCTATTTTCTGTCAGTTCTGGCTGTTTTTTGTTTTTAAATTTGTTGTCCTTCTTTTGGTTGTATGAGGAGGCACAGTGTGTTTACCTATGCCTCCATCTTGGCCAGAAGTCCTCAATAATGATTTTGAAACCCGGTTTTGAAGGTCTGACATTATTAAGTGCTGCAAGAATATAGGCCAATAAGAATTGTGTATACCTGTAATAAGAATGGAAATCGGTACAATACTTTAAGGAGAATTTGCTATATCTGATAAAATTGAAAATTTTCATATCACATGATTATTCCACTGCCCACTTATGTTTTCTGTATTCATAAAAGGAAGATAATAGTTACCTATGTTATAGGATTGATGTGAATATAAAATAATTTAATATATGTAAAATATTTAGAAATTACATTTTTAGCTTTCAATAAATTTCAGATTTGATTTTTAGTGGTAGTAATATTGTTATTATTGTTAAATATCCCCCTGGAAAAACTTGCACTTATCCACAAGGTGACATATATTTGAGTGTTCACTAAAATCTTATTTGTAATAGCAAAAAAGTTTTTGAGAAAACGTAAATAAATAAAAAATAGAATGGATAAAAATATGCTGTATATTTATATAATGGAATATTATACAACAGCTGCATGTATTGTTAACCTAAAAATAAAAAGTCTTTTCAAAGTGAGAGGTAAACTAGCATTTATTTGAAATCAATGAGAAATAGCTATTCAGGAATCTTTAATTCAGGGGAAGCCAAAACAATGTTCCAATTAGGAGACAAAGGCAATAGGTATTGATGAGAAAGGGGAGGGGAACTATTACCTCAATAGAAGGAAGGTATTTCTATTGGTACAGATAATATAATGTAGAATGTTAGTTCTAAACCATGTTCTTAATTTTTGGTCCAGTAATCATCAGTCTAGTAGTTAGAACAACTGCTTTCTTATTATTTTTGCAGATGGTTGTCTTTGCAAGGCACAAGATTGCACAGGTGAAGTCCAAAAGTTATTTTGCTCTGTTTTTAACATTTTAAATTTTGAGGTATAAGATGTGCAAGGTGGTTCCTCTGCAATGGAAGCTCTGGCTCCATTTTAAAGTGATTCTGTTTATGTTTTTGTCTATAGTATCCATATAGATAACAGTCAAAAATATAATACTGGGCAAAGTAAAATGACTCATAAAAATACCTAAATTATGATACTAGTTATGTGTAGGTTTTAAGTATGTAGACAATACTATATATTTCTAGGGATAAATATATATGTTAAAGTATAAAAAAGCACATAGTAATTAAATCAACAAGTTTTAGGGAGTTGTTACATCTAGTGAGGAGAAACAATTCTACGATCAGGGACAAGATCACTAGGAACTTCAGTTGGATTGAAAATGTTTCATTTGTCAAGTTGATTAGTGTGTAAATGTGTGTTTGTTGTGTCATTCTTTATGTCTTCCAGAAAACATTAAATATTGCATAATAAAATAAAAAGTAACAAATAGCAAGAGTAAAGAATACATAGCATTATCATGAACCAAGTTTTTATATATCTATTTGTTAAAGTGACCCTTTGGCTTGAATATGTGTTTTAAATAGGGGGTTTTGATTCAGTTTGAATCCTTGTGAAGGACTTGAAGACAAGTGAAATCCAAATGCACTGTGAAATTCATGTAGCAATTACCTACAGATAGGATTAATAATGGCAAAATAGTTTACTTGAAGTTAATTGCACAGAATGTAAATAAGGCTTCAGTGAAGCTAGTCAATTTGATTTTTTGTTGTATCCTGCCCAATGTTGCAACCCTCCCTTACCCTATGGCCATAGTGAAGATCTTTAGCAGGATTAAATGTTCATTTATGTCTGGACTATTTTTATGCTTTGTCTGGATGCCCATCACTGAACACCCTTGGGAGTATTTTCAATATTTAGTGTGTCTATAGGGCTGGAGTTCAACTGAAAGCACCCATCCATCATAGCCCACTCATCCATCCAACAGACATTTAATGAGTGACTATTATGCACCTAGGACTGTACTACACAGTAACATACCCCTGTTAATTGAGTCTTTTAAAACTACCTCAATAAGAGATGCTGCCTAGACAGGATAGAAAGACAAAGAGTAACAATATTTTTGTTTGATGCTAAAGCTTTGGGTCCTTTGTCCTTGCCAGTCTTACTTTAATCCCTAAGTGTTTGTGCCTTCTGTATTTTTAAATGTTTTCCCCAAACCTGGAGCCTTTTATAGCAATCTATAATACAGATGACATTTGCCATCAATGATTAATATTAAGAAATATGAGAACAGTTAAAAAAGAGTGGGAAACAGTTATATTTAGATAAGCTTCTTTTTCCACTGTGCATTAGCTAAGAGACTTATTTAAAAAGCAGTTTTAGGCACTCTAACTTAATTGTTCAAGCCCATAAAATCCACAGGAGCTAACAGTGAGCTTGTTGAAAGAGCATTTTCAATGTGTGATAGGTTGTGCCTGTGCTGGGGCCTTGTCACATAACCACAAATGGGGTTTCTGAAGTGGAAAGTTGCTATCAGAAAAATCTGTTGTCAGGTAAATGTTTGCTTGTTTGTCTTCTTCTATTAGTTCAAATCACTGCTAGTAAAAATGGCAGTAGAAAAGGGAAAATTCTGGAAAATGAAAATATGGTAATTGTAGTGGATCATCTAGTTTATGGTCTGCAAACTTTCTGTAAAGGGTCAAATAGTAAATATAATAGGTTTTAAGGGTCATATGGGTTTGTGGCAACTACTGGACTTGACTGTTGTTACATGAAAACATTCATAGACAGCACACAAATGAATGGGCTTGAATGTGTTCTAGTAGAAGTTTATTTTCATAAAAAAGCACAGGGCCAGATCTGGACTGCCAGCAGTCATTGCCAACCACAAATCTAGTTGGGTCCTTAAAAAAAAAGAATACTAATGTGCCAGCAAGGCCTATGTTCTTTGGTGTGGTCAAGAGAAAGTTAAGACTAAAAGAAGAAACAAAATGAGATAGAACACAGTAGCATTTACTAAAATTAAAACATATGCACACTTTACAATATACACATTTTATATGAACTGATATAAAATGAAAGACATGTTACATATATAATGATTTCCTTTGGGAGAAGTTAGAAAAAAGGGAGTGAGAAATTGTAATAAATAAATTAAGAAAGTAGTCTTGGAGGGATCAGTGATTACACTGTGCTTTGAACAGAACTTCTGATTAACTCGACCCCCTGCTACTGAGTTCCCACCAGGAAAAGACACACTCAAAATAATGTAAAAACAGCACAATCTTTCATTTTGATTTGAACACAGAGAAAGACTGCCTATGTAAAAAGGCTTCTTGGATGTAGAAGATCATGAATGATCATGAATATAATGACATAAACTTATTGTATAATTCTAATAAACACTGAAAGCAATCTAAGTATGGGGCAATATGACTTACTATGATTTGTGTAAGCTATGAAAATGAACTAAATATCATGTCTAGAAGCTCCCTATCTTTTGGGAGAAATTAATGCCTAAGTAAGTGTGGTCTGCGGGCTTGGAATTTAAAGCAGCTGAAACTTGCTTACTGTCATCATGGAAACCCCAGGGAGTGTGCTGGAGGGTGCTTTAAAGGGGCAGGGTCAAATGTTTGGGGCAGAGTCACAGCTGCTGGGTGGCCGCACATCTCTGACCCAGACCCATTGCTTCTCAGCAGCCTGTCTGCTTGGCTTTTCAGACCCAGCTCACCCCTGTGTCCAACTATTGGCTCATGAAAATTTGGATGTGAGATGGGTGGAAGGGAAGCAAGAGCTAGGAGACAAGTATTGCTGGATGTGGCTCTCTGGAGCAGGGCAGCTCAAGGGGACCTCCAGGGATATACTGTTAAGTGGGGGAGGGGAGTGTGAGGTCATAAGGGTCTCACTGTGACCTACCACAGCATGCCCTGGGATTGGCCAGGCAGGAAAAAGGGGTTGATAAGAGGTGGGTTGCCAGGGCCTGAGAGACCAACAGAGAGAAGTCAGACATGAAAGGATGGCACTTGGGCTCCTGCTCTTCCTCTTCCTTGACCATTTACCCCATGACCTCCTTTTCATGATTCTCTGTCAAGGACCCCTCTCATCCACATTCTCTCCTGGTCTCAGGCTCAGACTGTGGGCCACTGACTCCTTTACTCACACTCCCCAACTTCTCCTCATGGTTCCTGGCTACCTCAGTCCTGCATTGGTCCATCCACCCAGCATCCTTGGCTTACTAAGTAATCTTCCCCTGTGTGTCCTGTCCACTTAAAATCCCAAAAGCAGCTTCAAAGGCTTAGATTACTGTGATAGTATGGACATGTAAGTTTTCTGGATCACTCTCCAGGTGAGAAATGCGTCCCATCAGAGGGAAGAGTTAAAGCTTCATGGCAAGGTCAATTTGAAGAGTGGACTGAGGAAGGCATAGTTCACCTAACATTAGTGTGTGATACCACAAAGGGACTGCTGTTAATAAATTCCTGCAGAGGTTGCAGATGTTGCTTTGGAGGGAGATCTCAAATATATGGCCTGTGTGCTGGCATATTTAACCCTGGGGAAACCCCTGGCCCCAAGGAGGGTAAGAAGCCTTCAAGGTAAGAAGATGTCTTGCTGGTCACTCAACTACTAGGAGAAACTGATTTCATGAAACTTTGAAAAATCAGAAAGTGACTATGTAAGAGGCACCTCTTTGAAGACAGCTGAGTCCAATGTAGATAAGGGGTATGGGAGGAAAACAGTGGGTACTGGAACATGCACAGATATATCATACACTGGAAGAGTTCTCAAGACATGACTGCTATTTTATTCCTGACATATCTGCTCTTTATAAAGAGAAGACATGTTTAAAAAAAAAGACAGAAGATAAACATATTAAGAGATAGCCAAGCAACTCTTAACACTATGTTACAATATTTTTATAAGAATTCTGCATGGTGCTTCAAAAAAAATTAAAAATTACAAAGAAAAGTGAAATAACAAAGGATCAGATGATATCTAAAGTACAATGATCAATTTTAGGAATTAGAGGAGAAATTATAAAAAACTAAATGATTCTACAAATTCCACATCAGTACTCTTAATAAGAAAGCTCACATAGCTTTAATTGTAGCCTGGACTGCAGAAAGAGCTCTTCATGCCGAGAGAATGGGAGAGGTCCTTAGAAAATATACCCTTAGATAGCTTAGCTTTTTGGCCAACTCTAGAAACATATATATGTTCACCAAGTATTTTCACAAAAATGGCATGTCAGCCAAGGGGGCTCCTTGGCCTTCACATTAAACCTAGGGAAGTTTTCTACCATCCAAGATGTCCTATCTTGTGAGGTTTTCTTCTCCTGGAAAGGGAAGTTTGGACTTTTACCTCAGGAAGGGTGTACAACTGGTCCTAGTGAGTTATCAAAAGTTTTTAGTAAATAATGACTTCTGAGTTGGGCCCTCTTGTGCCACATCTATAGCTCCAAGAACAGCCTAGACTCTTCTGGGAAGAAGTGATGTTTTTCACACTGGTGCCCCTGAGAGCATGTTTTTGTTTTTTTCTACAAATACCAACATGATCTCATCAACCAGAAATGTTCACCCATTTAAACCCTGTCCTCACTTGTGGAAGGCTGATGGCCTTCCAACCAACCTGAGCATCTTGTTAGGCCATATCCTTAAAATGTCTTTCCTGGCTTTTCACAATGGGAAAGAGAAAAGCACATATTTGAAATCTGGTCTGGTACTATTATCCTTTGGTGTTGCCTGGAGGTAGCCTGATATTCACAACCATGAAGTGGTGTTCTCTTATCGATCATAAACAAAATAACATTAAATGCCACTCTGTGATAATAATGAAAAGAGAAAATAATCACTCTATAATCATACCGAATAAAGACAAAAACATGAAAATCGCTTAAATCACAAAAATGGCCATTTTTTTCTCCTGGTTGGAAGGTGAATAACTGCTGTTTTTGTTTTTGTTTTTTAAACCAGTCACAGCATCAGCTTCACCATGCCATCACCTTCATGGTAAGATTTATGAAGATGCCTAATCATGCAGTTACCCCCACTTCCTGATAGCATACAATGCAGGCTAAAGCCCTGCTTCTTTGGATCCTCTTCAGACATACCTTACACAAGACCACTCCTATACATCTTTTTTTAATACCTTATCCCTGTGATGGCTAGTAGTTCCTTAGGGTATGTGTTTTAATCATTTTAATGAATCAGTAACCCAGATGTTAAATTCCAGGTGTTTCCTTAGGGTCCTTGCCTATAAGACATTGACAGAAATGCATGTTCCCCAAGGTTCAGCTGAAACCAGCTGAAGCCTTTACTGCCTTGGACTGGAGTCCTTGGCTTAATAAGTATGTGCATATGAGATATGTGTGTCTACCTGTTAAGGTACCAAGTTGCCTCTAGCTGGGCAGAAAGTTAATATACAATAAGCTATAATCGTCAATGAAGCTCTTTTTGTTTTATTTTTTCTAATCTGAAAGTCCTCTGGTACTTCTTTATCTGATCAGATATGTATTATTCCTCATTGAATTTATTTCTTGGTGTAACACTGGCTTCTGTAATTCCTCTGCTTATCTAGGTCTTGTGGTTTGTAAGAAATTTCTTTAGGAAACAGACTTGCATAAGCCTGATAAAAAAATTAACTGAGATTCAGAGACCCATGGGACAACATTAAATGAATGTAAGTAAGTGTAGTTGGAGAAAAAAAAAAGAGATAAAGAGGAAGAAAAACCTTCTGAAGAAATAGTAGCTAAAAACTTCCAAAACATTCTTGCTGCTTTCAAAACATTACAAAACATTACAAAACATTAACTTACACACCCAAGAAGTTCAACAAACACCAAGTAAAATAAATACCAAGGACACACACCTAACATGTGGTAGTCTAACTTTTGAAAGACAAAACCAGAAAGTCTTGAAAGCAGCAAGAAAAAAATAACTCATTATGTACAGGGGAGCAACAGTGCCTTAATGGATGACTCCTCATCAAAAATGATGGATGCCAAAAGACAATGGAATAAAATATTCCAAGTGTTGAAAGAAACAAAAAAACCTTATGTACCAATAACTTTATCCAGCAAAACTATTAAAAATATGAAAACAAAATAAAGACATTCTCAGATAAACAAGGGCTGAGAATTTATTTCTACCAGACATGCCTAATAAGGAATATAAAATCTTTCAGGCTGGAAGCAAGTTGTGTCAGTACTCAAAAGAAGAAATGAGGAATACCAGAAATAAATATATTGATAGATAGACATATAGGTATATTTCTTATTTCTTAATGTCTGTAAAAACAATAATACACTGTGTTATTGTCATTTTAAAATATATCAATGTAATATCAAATATAATAATAGCACAAAGAGAACAAATGGAGCTCATTGGAGCACATTTTTATATTTTAGTAGAATTAAGACAGTACTAACCTGAAGTAAACTGTGATAAGAGTTGTGTTTGAAATTCTAGAGCAGCCACTTAAAAATGACACAAATATAGTAAAACAACCCCCAAGAACTAAAATATTAGAATGAAAAATATTAGACCAAAAAAAGCAGTCAATAAAGATGAAGGACAAAAATTACAAGATACATGTAGAAAACAAAGGAAAAATGATAGGCATAAATCAATCATTGCTCATTAAATATAAATGATCTAGATACTCCAACCATGGAGCAAAGACTGCCACACAATGTGAGAGCATGATTGGACTATATGATATTTACAATAGGCACACATGAAATTTAAAGATACAAATAGAATGAAAAAAAGCAGATAGTAACCACAAGAGAGATGGAATGACTGTATTGAATGCAATAGGTATTAAGATATAGACAAAGAGGACATCTCAGTGATAGATTTTTCAAATTGTTGTTCAATTACAGTTGTCCCAATTCTTCACCCATTGCTCTCCCCTGTCCTATCCACCCCCTACTCCCTCAGTATGTTCCCACCCTGTTGTCCATTACCATGGGTCCTTCATACATGTTCCTTGACAAGACCCTTCCCCTTCTTTCCCCTGTTATCCCTCTCCTCACTTCCCTCTGGTCAATGATACAATTTTAACACGTCAGGAAGACATAATTATAAATGTACATATTTAATATATAGCCTGGTAATATATGAATAGAATTGAAAGGAGTAATAGAAAATTCAATAACTCTGGTTTAAGAATTTAATACCCCATTCTGAATAATTGGTAGAACAACTGGACAGGAAACTAACAAAGATATGCAAGAATTGAACAACACTATCAACCAACTTGACTTCATTAAGTATGTGGAACACTCCACTCAATGACTACAGAATACATATCTTTTCAAGTACACATGTAACATTCTCTGGGATGTATCATTGCTAAATCATAAAATAACACTATGTTCAAAATGATCTAAATCCTACAAAGTATATTCTCCAACTAAAACAATTAAATTAGGAACCAACAGAAAGAAATCCATGAAATCTCCAAATGCTTAGTAATTAACAACATATTTCTAAATAAGTGTCAAAAGAATAAATCACAAGGATGTTAGAAAATATTTTGAACTCAATGGAAATCAGAACCAAACATTAAAATATATGGGGTGCAGCTAAAGCAAAGATTAGAGAGTTTAAATACCTCCATGAGGAAAGAATCAAAGGTCTTAAAGTCATTTGAACTGTACATTTACAATGGGCAAATTTCATGGTATATAAATTATACCTCAATAAAGCTGTTAAAATGTGTAAAGAAAGAAGAAAGTTCAGTGGTGTTTCTCCTAGGGACACTTAGACATACTTACATGATAAGCCTTTGTTCTGAACTAAGAAGCAATGGCATTTGGTTGAAGGTGAAAGGAATGATTTGGATGTGGTTTAGTGCTTAAAAATCATTTTACCATATAAATATGGCAGGACAGTATTTTTGTTAGGTAAAGACCAGGGTAAAATTTCCCATCATTTAAACTTTATAAATATATTAGATTTTTGAATTATATGAGTTAACCACTATTTACATAGCTGGTTTAAAATAAAAAATTATATGTATAAACTTAAAATTTATATATACATAATGAAACAGAGTGATAACCAAAATGATAATGATGGATGTATTTTTAAGATTTTAATTTTATTAAATTCTTGCAATCAAGAAGATTAAATGTGTTAACTAAATTATAAGTTCCCAATTCTTAACTGATTTTAAGATTTTAGACAAATGAGTCAGTTAATGAATTTTGAAAACTTGGAATGTTTCTAAGTAAAAAGCAGACACAAAATACTAATAAGCATAATTGTATTCTGTTTTAAATTGCAACAAATGAACAACAAAATACGTAATTATCTTTGTATAGCATCTATCTCACCCAAAAGTATATTGTATACTTTGTATATTGTATATTGTATGTATTGTATATTGTATAGAAATAAATATGTGTGCATTTATATTTATGTATATTCATCCACTCTAATTGTTAAAATGATGTGTTTAGAGAAATAGATTGAAACAATTCTAGTTTTTTTGTCTTCTATTTCTTGTGTGTCTGGAAAGAGTTATTTTTTAAAAGATTTTATTTATTTTTAGAGAGTGGGGAAGGGAGTGAGAAAGAGGGGGAGAGAAATATCAACGTGTGGTTGCCTCTTGGGGACCCCTCACCAAGGACCTGGCCTGCAACCCAGGCATGTGCACTGGCTGGGAGTCGAACCGGTGATGCTTTGGTTCGCAGGCCTGCACTCAATCCACTGAGCTACACCAGCCAGGTTAAAAGTTATTTATTTTGATTAAAGATGTTTTTCATACAACTATTTAATTATACAAGATATGACAGAGAAATGAAAATATGTATAAAGAAACTATACATGATATTTTCTCTTAAGAAATTTCTAAGTTTATTTATAGGACAAATTAATATGATATATACATTGTTTAATATATTGATAAGTTAACTATATTTTAAAGCTCTAAGTACAGTCTTAAATTATTAGCTATTTATATATTTTTAATGTATATATAAAGTATAAGAATAAATCCTATATTCCAAATTATTACATAAATAGCAAAAAACAAAATTATTAAAATATATGGCAGCTATTTTATGCTTGCATTGTGGAGTTTCTGTTTGTAACTTATTCTGTTAAACCTTAGTGCATTCCTTACACTTTAATCAGTTTTTTTATAAATCCTTTGTTTTTTCTTAATTCAGTTATAACAATTGTTTTTTGTGTGTTTTTACAATGTCTAAAATTATTTCTGATTTTAGATATGACTTATAATCTTGTCTTCTGCAGCTACCAGTCTTTATTTTGCCCTTCCAATATTCAGAATAACAATTTAATTCTTTTACACTACAAGATAAAAAGAATAGAAATAATAGATTTGCTAAAATTCTTTAGGTTTTAATTAATTTAAAAGTATAATGAGAGGATTTGTCCTCCAATCTTGGTATTTAAAAGCAAACAAAAAACAAAACCACAAAACACAACAAATCCAAAAAAGAGTTTATTTTTTAGGTGAATTGTATAGAAGTAAAATGGATTAATAGAGGTATTTTTAATAATTGGATATTTTTCATGTTAACAAAGTATGCTCATGCTTAAGCGTAAATACTAAATAACTGTCAGTCAAAAGTTTTTTCTCCAGGATTCTAGATTCACAAATTTCTTTCACTTTTTATTCATAAAAATTCTGAACAAATGATAGGAGTACTGGCTCAATTATGTGGGAATTATTAGAGGCCTTCTGCTTGTCTCAGTGTTTTGTTAGACCCAGTGGCCATGCCATGCCCACCCTGTTAATTTAATTAAGATGTACGACAACAATAACCACTGCTGTTCATTTAGTTCTAGGGTACCCACTGCACTCAATGGTTTCTCATCTTATATACTCTTATATTTTCACATTTAGAAAAACTGCATCATACTTTAGAAGATATAAAAATATAAAACATTTGAATTTTTAAAAGTTAAAAGACTTTAAAACTGCTTACATTTTCAACATTTTCCTGTAGATGTATTTCTCTAAGAATTAATAGACTAAAATCAGACCTCATACTAGGTTTATCAATATTACAAAAACAAAGGATTAATTCCATGAGAAAACAGTTGAATTGAATTTATACTAGTATTTGCTGCTCTTAACGCACCCTAACTATGGCAAGCCTTGGGTTAGGTATCCACAGGCAATCCAAGTCATGCTGTGATTTGACTGCTACATCACCCATCCCTGTACCTTTGCGCTAAATCCTGGAGAATGTAACATACAAACCCACTCAGAGATTTCTCAGTGATAAATTATACAAATGCCTATGAGTTGTGCCTGGCTCTGGGAGCTCTTGCTCCGGACATCAAGAGGTCATGAAGCAAAATCCTATGTGGTAGTAGCACAGCCAAACATCCTTGATGCAGCTAAGTGAACCTTTCACATAACCATCAGTAGGAACTTTCTTGTTTCTAAAATAATTTTCAGTACCCAAATTGTGATACTATATGAATTCATTGATTTTTAAAACCAAAAATGTTCTTAAAACATATATTTAAAATTACTACTATTTGAAAGAAACTGCAATATAAAAAAGTGTCTATGGAATAATTTCAAAATGCACACTTTTACTAAAATGTGCCAATACTTAGCTGATGAATAAAACACGACTTTAGAATTCCCAGAAATAATGACATAATCCCATACTGACAGTCTGAATTCCCATCAGATTTCTTTCTTACAGAAATTTCTTACTTACAGTTAATTCTTACAGATTTCCATAGAAATTTTTTTTGAAGAGAAAGACATTGCATCTTTTTATATAAGTATAGCAGTTTTAAATCGACAAAATTGTAGATAAGACAGTTATGAATTTAATCAATTCAATTACCAAACACAACAGATTACTGAGAAGCACAGTCATCAGGGAACCACAAACAGCAGTCAGCCCTTACTGTGCCTTTGAGAATATGCTACCAGTCTAGAGCCAGCCTTTAGCTGAAGATGGCCACTGACCCAGCACCAAAGTGCTTGGACAGCAGAGGATCAGTCTTAGCCACTTAACTCTCAGAAGCCACCCATAAAGTGTGGGCAGGTGTTGGATATTGATCACTACACTTGGAGATACATAAACATTTTCTCACAAAGCAGCTTTACATGGATACAGAGATCAGCTCTTTGAGAATTCAGTTTTCTGCCTTTATAATTTGGTCTTTTAAGTTAACATAATCTTGATCAAAGGGTGGAGGAACAGATTTTATTTTTTCTCTCTCAGGTATTGAATGCAATAAAACATGTTGAGGTTCTGTATCTGCTTGAAACCTCTTCTAATTTGGAGGCCAAGTGAACATAAGCCAGTAACACATGCCCCATGGAATGTTTCTTGAAGACTTGGTACCAAAGAACCACGTGACCAACACCTGTAGGCAATAGCCATGGTCACCTGCTTTCCCCTTCAAACATCTTCACCATTACTGTATAAACTCTAAATCTAACCACCTTCATTTTTATACCTGAAAAAAGAGAACCCAATAATTAACATCATTTTTGGAACTACCTATGACCAGTATGGACCTTCTAAATGAGATAACTCTGGTTTTATTTGGGCTTTATATAGTTAATACTTAAAAAGAAATCCAAAAACTACTAAGCTGGGTATGCTATCAGAAACTTGAATCTAAGCTTCCTTCAGAAAGTAAGTATTTCCAGATGGCTAAATTAGTTGCTCTCACCCAGACCTGTCAGCTGACAAAAGATAAGTAAATATTTATCCTGTTAATAAGTATGATTTTAGGGAATTTCATGACTTTGACACACTTTAGGAACAAAGAGATGTCCTGCCCATTATAAGATGGCGAATTAGAGACATTAAGATATTTTTCGGTTACCTGAAATTTACTAAGCCATAATGAAAGTAGAGTTTTGTAAAAATGCTTCATATGATCCACAAGAACATGAAGGTATTACTGAGGATAATTTCGATCATGTGCCATCTGCTGATGACACAAAAGACCATAAACATGAGACATGGTGATGGTTGAGGTTTTTCCTTCTGGAAAGCTATGGCAATTTAAGATAGGGGAAAAATATTGCTTGATTTTGCATTCCTGACTTGAGGAATTCTAACTCATCTTTGCAATAATGAGTACACATATTTCACTGCTAGCATTATTAAGAACTCTGTAAATGTTACCTTTTATTTAAAAACTTCATTTTACCATCCATAAATCTCAGGGAAAATAAGTAACTAATGGATCCTAAAACTGTACTGATCAAAGCTCTCAAAACCCTCAAATCTCTAAGGTGTTATTTCCATTAACCTTGGTGTAAGATCAGTTCCTTCTACAGATCAAATATTATCTCCTCTGTTAATAACAGGGTGCCTCAAAATTTTTAGACTGACTTCCAATTCCAGATTCTACTCTATTATAAGCTAAAATTAGTAATTACTGCAGGGTATTCATACAATCCCTCTGGCTTTATCACCAACAAGTACAAACAATTTATAAAACAGCCAGCAAAGCCAACACTACTTGATCTGAGAACTAGAGATCTGGTTCTCTGAAAGAGGCATCAGAGAAAAATCGCCCTTGACTTTCAATGAAAAAAGACTCTATCAAATACTGTTACTGACTGACTCATTGAAACTCCAAGGTGTTTGTCTTTAGGCTTGTTTCCCCACTTAAAAGACAATTCGTTTTCTCTTGTCTACTGGATGCCCACTCCATCAGGAGTCCAGAACCTAAGATTTTAAAGAAATTCTTCAGATGTTCTTGAATACAGATGTGGATAGCCTTCACCCAAGATGTCTGAATAAGATAAAATATCTGATTCATCAGCATTCCCTTCTCTACTACTAATGAAATCATTCTCAGTGTTGCACTTTGTTACTCTCTCAGTGTTATCTTCCTCATTTTCATCCTGTTACTTTTGACCCTCCTCTTCCCACTGCCCCCCTTCCATCCCAATGCCATGGACTTCTTTATGTTAAGATAAAATAAAGCACCTTTGCATATTCTTCTGAGACCAGAGCTTCTGAACAAAAATTATTAACTGTTCTTTTAAACACTCAAGGTAAAATTTTCTTGTACAGATTTTTTTGGTACATGTCTCTGTCACATAACTGATTTAAAATTTAGTCTGATAAAAATTGAACCTTGATTCATGTCAACAAAAATGTTTGTGCTTAAACCATTACAACCTTCTCAACACAGTTCGTGCTCTACTAGAATCTGCTGCTATGTGGCCATCAGGCTTAACCTGAATACAAGGATAACTTAGTACATATTGTGGGCCACATAGTAATCCTGAATATTTGGGATAATTGTCAGAGACTTTTAGATATTTTAAACTACTGTCCCCCAAAACAAAAAATATCTAGAAAGCTCCAAACAAAAAATACCTTGAAACCTCCAGAAAGAGGCAAGCAATATCTAGTTGGGAGAGGTCCAAGAGGGATAACTCATTTCTCTACACGTAGTGTATGAGTGAGAACTCCCATGGTAGGGATAATGCTGCTGGAAAAGTTGCACTAAGTCCAAAACTTATCTCTGACCCCAGCAGATGTCATGAAAGGCATAATTTCTTTTCTGGAAGCCCAACAAGCCAGTTTGAATTTACTGACCAGACTTGACAGGGATACTCACAAAGATGTTAATTTTCTTGTGATTAATGATAGAAAACACAGCTTGCTGCATCTACATACTCCATGCAAAGATAATGGCCTGTGACTAAGCTCCAAGAAAAAGGCACCCAGCTCTCTAACACCAACTCTGCTGGATTTCAAGATGTGTTTTCTTGCCTTGGTTTCATGATTAAGGTCTTTGCAGACTTACCTCAAGAACTAATAATAATTTTTGTTTCTGGTAGCTGCCTACAATATAGTTGACAGATATATCTTATCCAGTCTTCAGTGCTACTGGGCAATCATAGCCATGTCAGATGATACAAACACTCATCCTGACACAAGGAGCAAGAGAGACTAACTCTAGTTCTTTTACATGCAGCATGCTCTGGACAAGCACCATCTCAACATTAGTGATTATTGTTTTAAGTCCTGACGCCTGATTTTGGCCTTGGCCAAAAAGGGGTACTGAGTAAGAGAGAAAAAGCTTCTGACATCAGGAACCTAGCCTGGCAATATCTTTTAGACCTTAATGTTGCCAGGAACAGACTTGGCCCTCACAGCTGGGCCATGATATTCTCCTGTTGAGCATAAACAATTCCACAATTGCCAGCATTAGGGCCAACTGTGGAGGATCAACACAAAAAAGGAACAACTCCTCAGTTATGTCTGAACTCAAACAGAAACATGAATATTATCCAAACCACAAAATATTTCTTTGTATGACCTTTTTGTCTCTTCCAGGAAGTTTTTTTTTTAGACCAGAGAAATGGTGTGGGGGGACAGATTATGATTACAATTATTATAGTAGATATTTAAAAGGAAAAAAGTAACATTCAGCTCTTGACATGAAATATAGGATCCTCTCATCATTCCCATGAAGGAAACATCTCAAATATCAGGATTTGTTGGGCCAGGAAGTATTCTCTAACTTTGGAAGACTCTGATCATTGATTTTCTTCCACAGTAGAGAATATGCCCTTTTTGTTTATGGCCACTAAGATAGGAGATAATAATTCGCAGAGAATGAAAGAAAAGCTCAACCAGGAGAGTTAATGCCTTAGACTAGATGAATTTGAGATGGGATAAAGGAAACTTTGAAGATTGCTGCTTTTAGGTGCATAATATGGAAGTAAAATGAGGAATGATAAAGAGGGATAGGTTTGATGCCTGAGATCTCTTCCTGAGCTGATGTTGGATCTGGTAATGGGGGCCAGTTTTTCTTGGGCTTAACCACCTGGGTATGCAGCAGCCCAAGAACAATGGGGCTGGGCAGGCTTCTGAGGGCACACTAAATTAAGTCTGCAGCTTCTATTTCTGCCTAGGCCATTGCCAACATGGCACGAGGACATAGTGCTGCTGCAAGGGCAGAAGAGCTGAGGTTGGTGAGCAGGTATAGATATAACTATCTTCTTAGATTCCCAGCTACTTCTCAGAATGCCTTTACTTCAGCCTGTTGTGGTCCCAACTAACAAATTTTCATGGTGCAGTCTTGTTAAAAGTAGAGAGAGTTTGAATTTAGTATGGTGTGGATGGGATCCAAGTGTTCCCATCCCCCTTACTCTATTTTCCAAAAAGCATACAGAGAAATAGTTGTCAGAGTGGTAGAGGGTTCTACCGGAGGGTGTTCCTATGGTTAGGCAAAGGGATTGTGTCCTGGAAAGCTACTAAGTGACCACATGAGACATAATCGTATAAGAGTAATTCCAGTATTGATGGATAGGGGGAGTTTCATAGCACCATCATGGGGTCCAGTCAGAACAGATGACTAATGGGCACTGCTCAGTTATGCTGGCCATAGATGTCAGCACCTGGTGGCAGCAATATAACTTCTGTATCAGAGACAAGCACCAATGACTCTGAATGTGGTTTTGGAAGTCTCTATCAGCTCCCTACTATCTTGACCAGGAAGGAGCTACCAGGAAAACCTCTGAGGTGCTGGTTATATTCTCTTTCTTGATCTAGATGCAGGTTGTACAACTGTGCTCAATTTAAGGAAATTCACCCAGATGCACACTATGACTTGTGTGTATTTCTGTATATATACTATACTTAAAATGATTTTAAAAATCTATGTAGACCATCTGTAGATCATTCTAACCCACAAAATGAGATACTACACACATACACACACCTGTAGTTTGTGAGAATCAAAGTCAATAACCAAGAAATAAAAACCACCATTTTTTCCTGTACATTTTGAAATTAATGTGAGCAAAAATATGACTTTACTTCCTGTGCTTTTGTTTAAAAAGTGAAACAAAGGTCAGTGAAACTGGAAAATTTCCAAAATGTGATGGCAGTGATACCATAAGGAAGAACTCAAGCTGACTTGGTTGTTAATTTGAGCATTATCAGCCAAAATTCTCTATGTTTCAAGATATAGCAGTTTAAGAACAGATTTAGGCATTGTTGCATCTGCATTTATAGATGGATTATTTGTTGAAACAAATTTTGTATATATTTAGAGTTATTTTATTACATTTTTTGAAACATCACATACTTCATAATATTTTTAGATGTGTTAAGCCAGCTTTAACTACAATCTTCTTTGAGCCTAGCTTGAACCTTTTCTGGCATGCTAGAATTAAGCAAGGTGTAGTGGAATCACTTATAATTAGAGATAGGAGAACCTGAGCTGGAGTCTGCCCCCATGTGGCATTTAGAGAATCTTAGATGAATTGCATAACTTCTTGGGCTGAGATATATAATTCTGATTCTTAACTACCTAATGTTAAGTCAAATTTCACAGGTTAAAGGCATGAGTACGCTACAAAAATGCACGTACTTCACACACCAACCCCAAGGTCAGGGATTCCCAGGCCACTCACACTTCTGACCAAATGGTTACAAATTCAAGGGTTCTCCTGCCTCATAAGGTTTTATAATTTGCTAAAACAACTTGCAGAACTCAGGAAAGGGCTACACTTATTATTCATTACAGTTTTGCCATAAAGGATACAAATGAGGAACAGCCAAATGAAGAGATGCCCAAAGTGATGTCTGGGAGACCCGCATTGTGAAACTTCTTAAGACATATCACCCTCCTGGTACATCAGTGTGTGATCTCTGGCCAGAGAAGTCCTTGAAGTTTAGGTGGCTAGATTTTATATTGGAATTTCATTATCTAGGCATGATTAATTGAATTATTAGCCTCATGTTTGAATCCAGTCCAGCTCCCCTTCCCTCCTAAGAGTTTGGGATGATATTATCTGACCTTCTAATAACATAGTTGGTCTTTTCAGTGTGGTCAGCCCCCCTCCTGAAACTATTGAGGGGTCTACCATGAGTCACCTCATTAACATAAAACTCAGGTGTGGCCCAAGGAGTTCAAACCATGCACAACAAAGATATTCCTATGACTCAAGAAATTTCAAATCTTTAGGAACTCCCTCCCAGGAATGATGGGCAAAGACCAGCCAAATTCTTTATTATATAACAGGCTGTTTGCCCACAAAGTGTTGATATGAGGATTCTAAGAAATGAAGAAATGCAGAACACAGGACACATTTTCATGATTCTAGATCCATCCTGAGAAATGAAAAGACCAAGCATGCTCTCTTTGCTGCTTCTCCCTTCCTTCTGTCACTCCATATTCCTCCCCGACACTTGTTTTGGCTCCCACCCATCACACACACCTTAAAAAGAAGACAAGCTTAGGATGACTTCTCCTGACATTGGTCACTGTAGGAGACCGTTTTGTGTGGTGTGGGCCCAGCTCCCACTTGGAGATGCACAAGACCCATGCCCACTGATAGGTTCTCCCATGGGGAATCAGGCCTGCAATGTGCCTAGGCCAATTTGAGCCTTGCTCTTGCTAAAAAACTCCCTCACCCTAAATTGAGGACATTTACTGCAAAGTAACTTCCTAAAATCCATGCTAAACCTCCCAAGAATGAGTGTAACCAATTCAACCACTTTTGCCTTTTCATTTGCAAATATCCCTCTTCTGTGGTGTGATTAGCAGCATTGGTTCCTTTGTTTTCTATAAAAGGTAACCACCTAAAGTGAACCTGTGCATAGTAAATGATGGCCATCATGTAATGTGCTGAAAACCCAATAAAGGCCAGTCACGGCAAGGGCCAAGGCTTTTGCTGCCCTTGAGAGAAAAGCCATGCTGTCCCTTTTCCTCCACCTGACTGGGTAGTCTGTGTGAATGTCTCATTTCATCCATAATGATGCAGACACAGTGGGCTGGTGTCTGCATCAGGCCACATGGTGATACACTTCTGCATAATACATCTGATATTTTTACTTCTTGTAAAATTATTTTAAAAGACATTTGTCTTCTGAGAAAAAAGTTCAAGTATTGCTAGTTAGAATACTATTTAGAAGTTGTTAGATGTTCTTAGAATCATGAATTATAGCTGTAAGTTGTGAGTTATATAAGAAGCTTCATACATAATTTCCATAATGGAATATCCTGTTGATCAAGAAGCAGATTGAGAGAAATATCTTTTGAAATGACAAGTGGTAATTTTTTTTTGGTTTGAAATCATGGCAGATTTTATCTGCATTCAAGTGGCTTTATTTGAGAAAAAAAGACTGGCTTATACCAGCTAAATATATTGAAAACTCAGTAACCAGTGGTATACAGTGTGATATGTTTACTTTGCTTCAGAAAAAAGGGAGGGACAAGACATTCTTTGCATCCCTGAGTCTAAGTGGTTTTGTATGGTACAGTGACACCAAATCTGGGTTTCTCTTTGACACTGGAATGCCAGGGCAAAATATATCCCTCAGTATTTTCCACTGTATAACCCATGATGGTATTTTAAGCACTCAGGTTGTTTCAAAATGGATGGAACTGAAAGACAAAAATGGGCAATATTTGGTTACTGTTGGTGTTGTTTGCTGGTATTGCAAGATTAGAGGAGGTGGTTGATAACCAGTAAAATTCTTAAATTGAATAGGGACCTAGAATTCTCAGAGTTCTAGAGTTCTCCCTTTGAGAATTAGGGTGTAATGTTTCAAGAAGGTGATAGTACCTTGAAGATTTTCTGTGCAGAAAGAAGTTTTCTAAAGAAACATAGGATGTGTAACTAAAATATAATTTTTGTTGTTAGAGCTTTTCTTGACTTTTTATGGCTTGAATTTATTTTTTAGTAAAACGAGGCTATCTTTTTATCAAGTTAAGCATGTTTTCATAGTTCTCTTACTAAAAAAGCCCAAATTTCTGCAATCTGTTCAACACAGAAGGTCCTTTTATGAGGGAAAAAGCGGTAATAGCTGTGGCGAGAAGCTCTCTTCCCACACTGTGGGAATTTTCCAATTGGTACCACTTGAAAGTCCTTGTGGCCTTAAAGGGTTAATACTAATGAACTAGTGAGAACTGCCATCTCCTAAGGTCTAGTAAGTTATAAAGGTTTCTTTGGAGGGGTTGCGGGGGTGGTTATTTATACTAAAGACTTTTAATTTTGTGTTCATAATTTAGGTGCATTTTTTCATCAATCAATCATGTATAATAAATATATCTCCTTCGAGAAGACAAAAGAAAATGAATTGAATGCTGGTAAAGAGTGATAACTTTAGGTTGAAAAGAGTATTATTGACTTGTTCTATGCTATATGAATTATTCATAACAAAAAAGAGAAAGCAGATGGGGCTTAGGGTCACAACATTTATTATAGAGTCATAATGTTAAAAGTACAGAAGAATTAAGAGTTAGAGATAAAGGGACTTTTTTATTCAGATATTTCCTTGTAGTCTTCAATAACAAAATAAGTGCTGGGTAAAAAGAACTGGCATGTGTACAGCTCTATAGCTTGGATGGGTGTGCATAGGACTATCAATTAGTCTTATGGCTGCAGTTTTTTACTGCAGCATTTACTCAGTTTTCAACTCCTAACTTCTGTGGTTGCCTTTCCTCAGTCCAGAATTATACTCTTCTTTGCTCTAATTAGAAAATTTCTAATTTTCTTTTCTTTGTCTCCCAGTTTCTTTCTTTTTCTCTTTCTCAATCTTTCTTGACCTATTTCTGAACAGTTAGTGAATATACTCTTTACATTATCAGTTTTATGTACATATTTGAAGAGAAATTTTAAATCTGACTACCAAGTTTTGATGAGAATATAAACTTTTACAATTTGGTATATTTTATAAGGTGAAAAGTTTTCATTCTACTCATTAATCCCTCTCCAATGTTTTTCTTGTTGGTAAAAGGGAGTTAATAATGTATCTACTTCATACAATTAATAAAGTTAAGTGAATTAGTAACCATAAAACAAATAGACTAATAAAAGTTTCCTCTTATTATCATTAATACTAGTAGTTATAGTAATGGTAGTAGTGTCTTTACTATTCTTGTTAATTTGCACTATAGGAAACTTGCACATAACTTCAAGGAAAACTATAAGACCATTGTTTATAATACCAAAAAAAATTGAAACAATTAGCAAATAAAAAAAGAGCAGATAAATAAAAGGTATATTCATATAATGGTATGCTATACAGTCAGTACATGTAACAACAGGGATAAGTCTCAAAAATATGTCATTGATTAAAAAATAGCTTTCAGAAAAACAAAGTATGATACTAGTTATATTTACACTAAAATATACAAGCAATATTGTATATACTATAAAAGTAAGAATTACAAATATTTTAAAATCTTAAAGAAGATATGGAAATAATAATCCCCATAATCAGTATCAGAGATGAGAATGTTAATTGGATGGTTGTGTTATTTCTTACATTGGGTATTTACTTTATCATTCTTTTTGTCTTTTGCTGTATCTTAAATATTGAGCCAAAATGAATTTGGAAAAAAGCAACAGAAAAGAACAAACTAGTGAATCTAGTACTTATGTATTTTCTGTTAATAATAGTTATTTCTCAACTTAGTAAGACCCTGTAAATTGATTATCAGAAGTGTTCATATACAGAAGCCTGGATAGAGCTCGAGTCTCTGCTAAGATTGGAAGGAAACTACACATTCTGCTAAGATTGGAAGGAAATCCAACATTCACCAGTGAACACTCATAGCTTTACAGAAGACTGGATAGTTGACCTGAGAACCAGAAAGTGATTAGCTTTTCCAATAAAAGTGAGCTAAATTGCTTTTTCTATCTTAAATTTTAGAGATCCTCTCTTCTTCTGTCGCCCTAGGATAGGTTTTGTCTATTTATATCTAAACTATTTTTATACTGTTGTCAGATTGTCCTTTATAATGTCTATGTCAGTACTTAAATGTTTACATTTTTAGAGGGTGATATTCTGTCTGAAGCACATATCAAAGACCATTTGTTTATTTAATAAGTATTTATTGATAGTCTGTTATGTGCTGAACATTGTTGGATACTAACTCAGGTCTTTTAAATTGAGTGTTTGATGAATGATATTTAAATCTGTCTTTCTGCATATTAATTACCCAAATAATAGATGTTATCTAGGTGGCCCAGAAAAATGGGGATGCTATGAGGATCCTCTTTCTGATGCTTGATGCCTTCCATCCTACCAGGTGCTCCCTGACCCCCAAAATGGTGTTTAGCATGTTTCTAAAAGACCCTGCCCAGGGCAAAGCATTTTACATTATGCTGAGGTTACTCATTATTATTATTAAAAATAAAAACTTTTACATTTTGACTAAGAAAAAGTGAGAGATTAACTTATTTTTTTCATTCAGAATCAGTTATAGGGTTGATTTTAAAGCAGTTTTAAAATGTTAAATATGGTGGCTTAACAACAGTCCAGAGGAGTAGACATGGGGCCATGCTGAGTGTTGAAGTCTTTCAAATGACTAAATGGCTTCTGCCAGCACCAAGGGTGCTTTCACATGATGGTCAGAGGGCTTTCTGAGGTGGAAATTTCCCCTCAGAAGATGGATTTCTGCAGACTGGTGCTAGTGATTTGTTTGCTTGAACCAGCTCATTCACAGCTTCTATCCTTGGCACAGCATCAATGTCCTTTTATTTGCATTTACCCACAGAATTTATGATAATAATGATAATTATTAGTATTCTTTTTTTTACTGCAGATAAGATTAAATCAAGTATTGCCATATGCCAAGCTCTGTATTAAGCACTTTAAGTTGTTCCAGCTCAATCAGCCTACAACCACCAGGGACAAGCCTCTAGTTTTACTGAGTCAGATTACTGAGTCATTGCAACATTGCAATGAGGAAGGACACACACCAGAGGAAATGTGATGCATCTTACCAAAGAAATAAAAACATGCGGTCATCACAGGCTTTTGGAGAAGAGTGGACTTTACATGAAATTTAATTGAAGTGGCACTTTGATGGGCTCAAAGCAGCACAAGTCTGCGTGTAAGGGTTCAGCATTCTACCCGGACACAAAGGGAACACAGGATTCTTTTCCTCTGAAGAGTAAAGTTAAGGTGGATGTGAAATAGCCTGGCCAGCAACCCCTTGTTTGTAGGTCCACACAGGAGTTGGAAGTCTAGGCTGTTGCTGTGTCAGACTGACTTAGATTCTCCATGTAAGAGTGGGTTGCTTTTGTGGGAAGCTTCTAGGAGCAGAAACTAGCCTGGCTGACAGCCAGCAAAGAAACAGAACATTATTTGTTGTGTAACTGCAAGGAACCAAATTCAGCCAACAACCTAAGTGAGCTTGGAAACCTTTTCCCCAGAGCCTCCAATAAGGAGCACCACAGTACCAACACTCAGGTGTCTTTTTAAAATTATATTTTATTGATTATGCTGTTATAGTTGTCCCAGTTTTTCCCCTTGTACCCTCTCCACCTGGCACCCCCACTCCCTCAGGCAATCCCCACATTATTGTTCATGTCCATGGGTCATGCATAGGTTCTTTGGCTGCACCATTTCTTTCATTGAACTTTACATCCCCATGGCTATTGTGTAATACCTATTTGAACTTCTTAATTCCCTCATCTCTTCACCCATTCCCCCACACCCCTCTTCCATTCAGCTTTAAAAACACCTGAGATGTGTCCCAGTGGTTTGTGTCTAGCTCCCCTCATCTCACTTACTATAGGACTGACACAAACTTCCTCAGCTTTGAGTATAGAGAGTCCCCTCTCTTTGTGTGGGTGATTTTTTTCTGTATCTGGGTCTGCTTAGGGATTTGGTCTTTCTCAAATGCAGGGAATCTTGGATGATATTACACTAAGCATAGCCTGTGTCAGGCCTGCCTACACTTGCCACCAATTGGAAGATTCATTTAATTCCTCTTCCACTTGTGAAGACTCAAGGCTCTTTGCTCCTCCCTCACATACATACAGTAGTCTTTTTTATTGGTTCCCTTTTTGTGGTGCTGTGGATTCGCTCTTTGAAACCTCAGAGAACCACCCTGTGACAGTGCCTTGGGTAGCACAGCACCCCAAGTGGAGCTGGGCTCATTAGCAGGCTTGTCTGGCCCATCTGCACAGGGTCATATTGCAGTAGGTGGATAGGCAGAATGGGATCAGAACCAAATGGTGTCCAAATTATCTAACTTTGCTCCTGGCAGTAACATCCCACACTTGACCCCAAGCAGCAGCCTGCAAATTGGCCTTCAGAGTCTCCTTGATGGCTCAAAAAAGAACCACACACTGCAATTAAGTCTGGACCAGGCATTCAATTATCCTTGCGCCCTTTCTATGTCACCAGACACTCCAGAGTGATGGCAGTCCCTGTGCGGCCACAGAGGACAGCCCCAGCCCTGATTGCTTTGCTTGGAGGGACAAGTTGCTATTTGAGCCTTGGATTTTTTTTTGATGAGTTACTTTTCAGATAGTCATAAAATGGTCTTCATTATTATTCTAGGCTGTGAATGTGAACTCTTCTTTCTTCAAGTATGGAGGGGGAAACAGGAAGGCTCAGTGTGAGTACCAGGGATTTATATTCATATTCATCCTTTGAGAGTTCATTCATTTCTTAATTTATTAAAAAATATTTATTGAGCCCTGGCCAGATGACTCAGTGAATTGAAGCATTGTCTTGTGCACCAAAAGGTTGTAGGCTTGATCCTGGGCAGAGCACATACCTAGGTTGCAGGTTTGATCCCTGGTCAGGGTGCATATGGGAGACAACAGATCAGTGTTTCTCTTTCACATCAATGTTTCTCTCTCCCTCTGTCTCTCAAATCAATAAACATATCCTTGGGTGAGGATTTAAAAATATTTTTTTAATTAATTAATTAGTTAATTGCATGCTGTGTGTGGAACTTTTCTAGGTCCATTGTGCCACTCATCAGTAAATATAACAAAGACCCTACCCTCCTGGGTCTTAGGTGTATTAAGACTCATTCAGAAGGAAATACTTCACATTGCCACATCCATAGTCTTAGGACCAAAAACAGGGCCATATCCTCCATGCTGAGTCCAGCTTCCATTAATACTCAGTGGCATACCCCTGGTATCTCCAGCAGCTCACTACCTCAAAAGGCTGAGGGGAGGGCAGTTCCCATGCCCAAATATTGGGCTGCACCAGAAAACCCTTTGTGGCACACCCTTTATGTGTTCACTCCCTGTCCTTCATTTTTGCCAAGTCATAGGGGCAGTTTGGAACCTGCTGTCAGGGTTCCAACTCATCTCCTCTTCAGTTTTCTGTTGCAGGGTTTTGTTTTTTTTTTCTGAAATGGAAAAGACTACTCAGTCTGCCTTTAAGCATGGTGTGGACATGGCTGAGTTAATGACCCTTAGCCAACAGTCAACCAACACTCAACCACAAATAGGATTGGTGGATAAATGCACAAACCTCAATCCAAGGGAAACTTCAAAGGCTTGTTCTGTGTCCCCAGAGCCCCAGTTGCCATCACAGTAACAGCTCAATCATGCACATTTTGGCAGCTTCTCTCTCTGCCCTGTCTCAAGCTCTCCAGTCCCTCACTCTTGCTTCATGGAATCACTAACTAATAAACTGCACTCAAGCTCATGTCTCAGACACTGCTTCTGTGGGAACTCAAACCAAGGCACCTCTGTCACCTGTCTTCTCAAGGAGACTCATTTGAAGGCGACCTAAAGAGCGATGGAGGCAATAACAATGACATAATCATAATATATCATATCATAATATGATAGCTGGCCTTACCTATGTGAGGTCTTCCAGCTTGGCAGGTACTGTTCTGAGCACTGGCATAGACTGACATCTTTCATTGTCACTGCTGCTCTTTGGGGTGAGTATCATTATTACCCTCATGTGAAATGTGAGGAAACTGAGACACAAAGTAATTGGGTAATTTGTCCAGGGTCATCCAGTTACAAGTCAAAGAACTGAGATTTAATTATAGGCAGACTGTTTCTAGAGTCTACTACCATATTATAGACCCAAAACTCAAAAGTCAAAAGACTCTGGGCCATTTTCAAGTCAATGAATGAGCTTGTGCTGGTGTCAGGAAAGGGGTCTCCAGTGTCAATGAGGAAAAGGTGGCAGATTTGTAATTTCAAAGATTCTCTATCTACCTATCTATTGATCTACTACCTATCACCTGCTATCTCACATACCCTTTGTATAGTGTGATAATCACTCCTTCTTTTGAATTTGGGGGGCTTATTACCATAATAGATGAGATGGAAGTGATGCCATGTGAGTTCTGAGGATGGGTCAGGAGAGGTGATGGGCTTTCACCTGGCGCTCTCTCTCTCTCTCTCTCTTTCACTCTCTTTCTCTCTCTCTCTCCCTCTCAAGAAGAGACTTGGGAATCCTGAATCATGTGTAAGAAGTTTGGCCACCTGAGCATCACATTTGTGAGAACTTCTAGAGAGACCACCTGGAGACAGAGTTGTCCAAAGAGTCCCAGCTGCCCAGCCTGTGTCTGGTTGGGATGACCTCAGAGTCAGTCACATGCTGATTGACCTTCATGAGAAGCTTGAGACAGAGTTGCTCAGCTGAGATGTTCCCAAATTCCTGACCCACAGAAACCATAAGAGTTAACCAATGATTATTTTTGCTTTAAGCTACAAAGATTTGATGTGACTTGTTATATAGCATTCAATAACTAATACAGAAAGTTCCACACAGCCAATATTCATTGTGGTCTTTACTAATTACAACCTCTTTTGGTTTCATGTTTAAGATTTGCATAGTAATAGTACTAGCTAACTTTTATTGTGAATTTGGTATGATCAGGCACTAAATGCATTGCTGTATTAACTGATTTAATTTTTACGACAACCCCATAATTTCACACAATGTGAAATAAGATGAAGAGCTAAAAAAATCAAATACATGCATTATTCCATCAAATCCAAAATCATGCAGAGTTCACACAGAATCATTTTTGAACTATGCCAGGACTTTGTAATAAAACTTTATGTACAAGCACTGCCACTTGGAAAGGAGAAAATGACATCAGCATTCCTCATTTTGGTGACACTTCAAATAAAAATAACAATAAAATTACCCATGAATTTTGACCAGAATTTATCTTACAAATGGATGTTGGCATATTTCTAATGAGTAAGACTGGCTCCACATTTAACATGCTGGTATAAAGATTAAGCTTGTGCAATTCAGAAATTATTATTCAATACACACTTAATAATGACCAACATTTGTCTTTGGGACCAAAACATAATTCATTATCAGAGACCAAAGCATAATTCATTATAAGAGAGCAAAAGAAAATTAAAATAATTATAGTATTTATTGATCACTTAGTTGATGCTTTTATCATTTTATCATTTAATTCTCCCTAGAATTTTAGATCTTATTGATCTTATTTACAGATGAGGTTAAAGAGCTTGTCCAAGGTCCTGGAACTAGGCAGTGGCTGAGCTGGGATTAATCCCAAACTGGAGAGATGTCAACCAAGTTTTTAGAGTGTCCTCTTTGCCCTCTGCTTCCTAGAGGCAGGAGACAGCTGATCACACCAACACTTCACATTTGTAAATGGAGCTTTCTCATTCACTGGGAGCGGTTTAAATGGTTTTTACCTCCATGGGAAGAGAGCAAGAAAGATGATTTAAGAAGATACTTTCTTTCTCTATTCCTGCTGCTGACAAGTTTGATCTTTTTAACCCTTCACAAGGAGATAGATTTCCTTTTCACACTTTTGTCTCCTTACCTAGAGTTCTCCTCATCAATCTTACTCCAACCAACTCCCCATCTATCTGGTTCCTTTACAACTTTGTTGAAGAGTCAGCATCTCTGAGGGCCTTCCCTGACCCTCCACATCACACTGACCACTCCTTGCTTTCTGTACAATGTCAGAATAGCACATTTTTGACTTTCTGCACCACTGACCTGGGAGCTGCCTGAAGGTATGTCTGATTCACTCCTGTTTCTTCAGGTACTAGTTCAGTCTGTAGTACATAATAAGTGCCTAGAATGTACTTATAGATTAAACAGATAAAAATGAGTTTTTAAATAAAAAGCATTATGTATGTATGGCTTTGTACTTCCATTACTTAACTGTGTCTGGTGTATAGCAAGTGCTCAAAATGTTTGCTAAATGAAGTGTTTCAGCAGATTAGAGGTTTTAGCCAGAGTCCTAAGCAGTAGCAGTTTTATAGAGAACCACAAACTTAAGTATTCCCCAAATTAACATACTTCTTTTAAAGCATCTTTAAGAAATGAAATGCCCTTGCATTCCAGAGAGAACAAAGATATTTTTATTTTATGCCTAATGAGGAATAAGATGTACTTTTGGCTTTTTCCTATTTGAAAGCCAATGCACTCACCTACAACATTAACCTACCAGTTGTTTGGAAGTAAAATTAAGCTTACAGCTATATCTCTATTTCTCTGGCCTGTATTTCTTGTTGAAAAAAAAAGAATTTTTACTCCCATATTTTCATACATGCAGACCTAGTGAAAAGCCCTGAGACTGAAGATCTATCTTCTTAAGTACAGAGCAGGGAAAGAAAGAGGCTGGTCACTCCAGTCCAGTGATGATCAGAGTTTGTTATTCAGGGAAACTTACTTATGAGACATATCTTGAGTGGCTGCAAGATGAAATGAATCCCCCTCATGTCACTTAGCAGGTGCCAAAAAATTATACATGGCAAAAATGGGGAATAGTCACAGGTACTTATATGTGAACACTACCAGGTATGGGAATTTAACTTTACACAGTTGACCAGGCCAGGACAACTTGTTCCAGGAACTAGCACATAGTAAGAGAGAAAGGAAGGCTGCTGATTTATATCATAATGAACATCGATTATGATTGGACAGTCTCTCGGAGGGGTTTGTAGAAAGCAATCTCTGTTTAGCTTGGGTCCAGCTTGTGGGACAGACAGCAATCACATCATGGAACAGTCTTTTCTCCACACCATGTTCAAACTCCCAGGTAGATGGAGGCTTGGTATGAGGAAGAGGTAGCCATGTGGGCCAGATGGAATATATTTACTCAACTTCATTGTCATGACAATTTGGCTGGTGTCAGATCATTCAAGAATAGGGCTAGTGATAGTCACAAGGCCAGGCAGTGACCCCCTTGTCCAGTCTTCCCATTTCATAATTGAGGGAAATGGAGGCCCAGGGATGTGAAGTTTTTTGCTCACAGTTACACAGCCCATGGCAGAGTTAGAACTAAACACCAGTTCTTTAGAGTCTAAGTGTCATTTTCATTTTCAAGGCATTATTATTGCCCATAAACTATTAAATGAATGTACTACAGGTTTATTGGAAATAATGGCAGTGCTTCTCTCCTCTACTTTTTTTTATGATATCATAGAACAAGGCCTACATATCCTGTGCTCAGCCAATCCTGGGTCTACCCAGAACAATACATGAGGATCCCCATCACCTCCAAGCAGTGCACACAGGAAGAGCAGGTCTCCTGGGTACCTGCTTTTCTGCTTATTAAAGATTTCTCTCAAGTCCAACATCATCAAATTCTAGCTTAGTCATAATCATGACTAAACATAATCACGTGGAACCATGAGGTATGCCTAGACATTGCTTACCCAGAAAGGGCTGATGCTGGCAGAGGAAGGCATGTTGGAAGCCCTGGAGCCTTCTATTTGAAACACTCTGAAAGTCCATATTTAACTAAGACTCCCAAGTGTCAAGTCTATTTCTTTGCCTTTCTACTTTCAGGGCATAGTTTCCTTCTTGTTTTTGAAAAGTATACCTTTAATCCTTCTCTAGTTCTCTATCTGTTAAGTTAGTTCTTTGATGGCAAAGTTGGTTAACCAACTTTGGTTAACTAAACAGGAAGTAATTCTGTGGTAGGCCCCTAGGGGCTACTAGGCAGGTGGAGATTGTGAGATGCTAGCAGGAGCAGTGTAGTCTGGAGGCTGTCCCACTACCAAGAACTAGGGGATTAAGGTCTCTTGTCTCTGTTTCAGGTTCACACTCCAGGTTGAGACTATATGGCAGGTCTGGTTCTAGTCACTTGATTTAAGTGAGTGATTCCAAGCTCAGATCATATCCTATCTTAGCTTGTGTTCCCTGAAAAGCAGACCATGAGATGATAATTCAAGTACAAGTAGTATATTTTGGAGGTGAGGGCATTGGGATGGTGAGACAGGAAAGGGAAGGCAGCCAGGTGCCTAACCAAGTCAGGTGCCACACAAGTCACCTGAGGCTTAAGCCTACAGGGAAACTCAGAACCTATGTGGAACCCACATTGCAGAGTATCCCACCCAAGGAGAGAGGGAGCTGGTATTTCAGTCCATTGGATCTTTTCAGTGATTGTTCAATAGCTGTTGGGGGCAGGTGTTGGGAGTCCATCCTCAGGCACTTCTGAAATACCACAGGTAGGAGCAAAGTGATCTGAAAAAGAGAAACAGAGCCTGGCAGCTGGAAGCCAAGCTAACATGGTGTATTAATTTCTATCATTTCCCTATTAATTTCCTGATTACCACAAACTTAGAGGCAAAAGATACAAATTTATATACTAGAGATCAGAAGTCTAAAATCAAGGGGATGGAGTCAGCATTCTTTTTGGAGGCTTCAAGGAAGGATCCACTACTTCCTTACCTTTCCAGCTTCCAGCAGTGATCTCCATTCCTGGGCTCACAGCCATTTCCTCCGTCTTCAAAGCCAGCAAAATAGCATTGGGTCCCTCTGACTCTGCCTCTTTCCCCTTCATGTGTTTTTCTTCTCCTCTGACTCTAACCCACTTGTTTTCCTCTTATAGAGACCCCGTAATTACATTGGGCCACCAGGATATTGCAGGGGAATCTTCCCATCTCAAGGTCCTTAAGTTAATCACCTCTGCTAAGTCCCTATCTTCTATGTAAGATAATATATTCATAGGCTCCAGAAATTAGGATGTGGACATCTCTGACGGGTAGTTATTCAGTATACCACACAGGGTAAGTCCTCAGGCTGTCAGTCTTTATATGGGGACAGGTGGGGCTGGAGGGGAAGTTATATATCTTTCATTGACCAGCTGAAGAAGGACACATACTTTCTACAGAAAAACATTTTCTCCTTTTTTCATAGAAGTTGTCCTCTTTGCTTTCTCTATGTGTTTTAAAACAAAGTTGGATGAAGGAAAATAAAAGCCCTCACATCTTTGATCTCAGACCTGTGGACTATGAGACCCACTAAAGACCCTGCCAGATCCTCATAGAGATGCTCACACCCCCTCACCTTACCCAACTGACAGCTTGTTTGCACCCATTTCAACCATCAACTCCAAACTGACAACTTGACTTCCAGATCAAGTGCTTGTGACACACATGACATAGGAGTTCCCTAAATATTCACTAAAGAAAGAAGGGAGAAAGCAGAGAGGATGCAGATAATGATGGAGCCCTGTATGTGCATGTTCACGTGCGCTCACATTCAGCTCCTCTGCATCATAGTAAAACCCTGTATATGAGCAAAGAGGTGTAGCTGGCTTGGAGTCTTTAAGCAGAACTGAGGGGCCCTGAAATTTATTTCAGGTCACCCCTGGCAGTCGTAATCAATCTATTCTCCTCCCAGGCTGCTGATGTGCACAGGGGTGAGGATGGGAATCAGGATTCAGGGATCCCAGCCCCTGGCCCATTCTGACCTTTCGTGCTGATCTTGCCCTAGCCCTAGGCAGGAGCAGAGCCTTCCTGGAGGACAGTCCTGACCCCATCTTGGTGGCCTGACGGGCCCCTTCCCAAAGGCCTGGTATTTCCTGAGAGACTGAGTTTCAGCTGCAGGGCAAAGCTATCATCCTGGGTTACTCTAGGAACAAATTATAAGAATCACTTTCCCAAATGCCCTCCCTTGATAGAGTTTCCACAGCCAGAGAAAGGAAATCTATCTCAATCAATCCCACTGGCTCTGGTGTCAAGCCCCTAAGCCCTTCCGAGGCTCCCGCACCACAGCTCCCAACTGCTCTTCAAACCTGACTTTTTGTGTGTTCCTGTTGAGGGAGCTAAATGAAACATGTTTAAGCTGTGTGTTTGTTTACAAACAGAATGCTGTGCTGTCCAGTCAACCAAATTTTAGCTAATGGCAGTTTCTTCCAAATATAACATTCCAGGTGGGTGGAAAACCTGTAACCCTCTTTCCCCAGAAAAAAACACTCTTGCTGTTGATAATCTTTTTTTTTTTTTTTGGTCCTGGCTCTAAGCTATTATATGGAAAAAACCTGATGAATGAATAACTGAAACGAAAAGATATTTTTTTCAGTTACATTTTCTGTGGGAAAAACCTTTTCATTTTATTTTTCTTATTACTAGGACTCCCACAATACTTCACAACGTCAGCTAGACCTTTACTTTTCTGTTTGCTCTGCTCATTTGTCTAATGCAAAACTAAAAAGGAGATGAAGATTTAAGTCACTTTCCCAACTCCTCGCAGTAGGCTGGGTGCTGACCCTGAGTCTTAATTAAGAATCTTCACTCTGTCTCCTTAGGTGGTTTCAGTAAATGGCTTGGCATTGCTTGGCTAACCAAGTGGCCTGGCAGAGGAAGAACTGTATCCCAACACAAGGATGTTTTTTCCCTGCTCAGTCTTCAGAAAGCACAGGTAGAGGTGTTAGAGCGTTAAGAGGGGCCTGAGCACAGTCTTTGCCATCAGTGCCTGCCTCAGCCAGCTGCTCCTGAGATTCCCTAAAGCTATTTCCATTTTCTGTGGGGTGTGGCCAGAGGTACTGCATCCACCCTCAACTTTCACACTTGCTGCATTTGAATGTGTTTCCACTTGACACCCACCTCCTTTCTCTGTCCAGGGGGATGAAGCTCACAGAAGGATATGGAATTTGAAGCAGTTCCATGCTCCCTGGAAGCTTTCACGAAAAACATTGCAGCCAAGCCACATGTGTATAGCGCTGCCCCTTTAATAGCTCCCTCTGCTCTTGGGATACGGTGGGAGCCCTTTCTGTGGCTCAAGAGGCTCTGAAAACCCCAGTGAAATTCTGCTTCTTAACTTCCGTCACACTTAACCTGCTTTGTCAATGTCTGTCTTGTCTGCTTGTTTTTAAGCTCTGGGAAGGAAGGGACCATGTTTTTCTCATTCACAGCTTTATCCCCAGGGCTTAGCAGTGTTTCTGACACATAGCAGGTGAGCAATTATTGTTTGTTGGAAGAGTGAATGGGAACAAATTACATCTTTAGTTGACTGGAGTAGTAGACAAATGCCTGAAGCCCAGAGGATTTGGGAAAGCTCAGATCACCAGCCTCGGCCAGACCAGTACTGTGGAGACTGAATTTAGAGGCTTTTGCTGTGCTGTGTGTCCAAGGTCGCTTAGGGGAAAATGATATAACACGACTGAAAGGGACATAGAGGCTGAAGTTTCTTTCTGTTGGTTTATCTAAGTGCATGTGGCAGAAGTGGGCACCACCTGTCTTCAGACCTGGTCCACAGCAGATGTAGGTGGATGAAAATGGGTCCAGTTTCTTTCCTTTTCTTGGAACAGAGTTATATCTAATCTCCTTTTTTGGGTAGTTATGCTGGGATGGGCTCAAATTAGGTAACACTGCCTTCCAAAAGGTTGAAGAAGCACATTCAATGACAGCTCATACACTGACTGCCCCCTACCACCACCTTTCCAGGTGCCCATCTGTCTGCAGACACTTAGGCTCAAACTCCAACAACTGAAGCGGGGACAGAGAGCCCTTCCGGGTTATGATCTACTTCAGATATTCTCGGGGAAGCAGAAGTGGGCCTATGACGCCCAAGATCCATTAGATGGCTGTATTGCCTTTCTTTCCAGTAACATGTTGCTTCTCCCAGAGCAGAGAGCTCTGCAGTTGAAGGCCGCTACCTGTGTGTCAAACAAACCCAGAAAAACCAGAGCAAGGCTTTGTATCTCAGACTTGCATGGGACACTGTGTGGTTTGGGTTCCCTCCGTACTTCTCTATCTGGGAGTGTGAAGATGTGCTGGAATGTTCCTCTGGAACACAGCTGGGACCAAGCCTGTTGGCTTCCAGACTACATGGAGACAGCATGGTCTGATGCAGAGGCACTGGACTAGTTTGTCAGGAGATCTGGCTTTTGCCCCATTTCTTACATTACCCGAGGATTGTGAGACTACATTACATGGCCATAGTTCTTCCTTCCCTCCCCACCCTTGTCATGGTTCACTGGGGGTGCAGTATCCTGCCTTCCTCAGTGGCTGTGGGCTTGGTCATGTGATTTGCTTTGGCCAAAGCGAGGTGGACATGCTAGGATGCAAGTTATAAGCTAAGGCTCAAAGGGCCCTCACAGCTCACTTCTTTTCTGCTTTTGTCAGCACCATGAGAAGAATTTGCCCTGGGAGGCTGCTAAAACCTCCAGAGGAGACAAAGTCTCGCAGGACTACTGGGCAATCTGCATGTCTGGGAGCAAGAGACAAATTTCTATTGTTGCAAGTCAGGAGTTTTGTGATTGCTTGGCACTAGACATTATTGCAGCAATATCTGATTAATATAAAAACCCTCAAATTCCTTAATTTTACGTGGATTTAGTGGAGTTTCATTTGGTCTGAGGTATGATTTGTGTGCAATAAAATAAAAAGATCTTACAATTCTAAACTCTTTTTAAGTAACTTCCACAGTGTTATATGCAGCCACCAAACAAGATATTGAACATTTTCTATCATTCCAGCAAATCCCTTCATACCCCTTCAGAACAATTCAGCCTTCCCTGCAGAAGAGGCAACCACTTTCTGCTTTCTAGCACTGGAGTTGAGTTTTACCTGTTCTTGAGTTTCATGCAGTATAGACTCTTTGAGTCTGGCTTCTTTTGATTAACATAACTTTTTAAAAGATTTATTTATGTTGTATACATTAGTTTGTTCTCTGTATTGCAGACTAGTATTTCATTGTATGGATACAGTACCACAATATACCACAATTTGTTTTTACATGTACCTGGTGACAGATAACTGAATTGTTATCAGATTTAGAATATTCCTAATAAACTTGCTTTGTGTGCACATGCTTTCAGTTTCCCTCTTTATATATCTGGAAATGAAATGACCAGGTAATAGGGCAAACTATTTTCTAAACTGGCCAACCACATTATTTTAAAAAAATATTTATCGATTATGCTATTACAGTTGTCCCATTTTTTCCTCCCCTTTATTTCCTCCCCTCTGCCCTGTACCTCCCCTTCCACCACCATTTTCCCACCTTAGTTCATGTCCATGGGTCACACACATAAGTTCTTTGGCTTCTCCATTTCCCATACTATTCTAAACCTCCCCCTGTCTATTTTGTACCTACAATTTATGCTTTTTATTCCCTGTAACTTTTCCCCAACTTCCCCCTCCCACTCCCCACTGATAACTTTCCATGTGATCTTTATTTCTGTGATTCTGTTCCTGTTCTAGTTTGTTTAGTTCTTTTTTTCTTTTTAGGTTTGGTTGTTGATAGTTATGAGTTTGTTGTCATTTTACTGTTCATAGTTTTTGATCTCCTTTTTCTTAGATAAGTCCCTTTAACATTTCATATAATAAGGATTTGGTGATGATGAACTCCTTTAACTTGATGTCATCTGGGAAGCACTTTATCTGTCCTTCCATTCTAAATGATGACTTTCCTGGATAGAGTAATCTTGGGGGTAGGTCCTTGCCTTTCATGACTTGGAAAAATTCTTTCCAGCCCCTTACTGCCTGTAAAGTTTCTTCTGAGAAATCAGCTGCTAGTCGAATGGGAACTCCTCTGTAGGTAACTATCTCCTTTTCTCTTGCTGCTTTTAAGATTCTCTCCTTCATTCAAATCTTGGCTAATGTAATTATGATGTGCCTTGGTGTTTCTCCTTGGGTCCAACTTCTTTGGGACTCTGAGCTTCCTGGACTTCCTGGAAGTCTATTTCCTTTGCCAGGTTAGGGAAGTTCTCCTTCATTATGTTTTTAGATAAATTTTCAGTTTCTTGCTCTTCCTCTTCTCCTTCTGGCACCCCAATGATTCAGATGTTGAATCATTGTGCCAGAGATTCTTAAGCCTCCCCTCATTTTTTTGAATTCTTGTTTTTTCATTCTGTGCTGGTTGAATGTTTATTTCTTCCTTCTACTCCAAACCGTTCATTGATTTGAGTCCTGGTTTCCTTCCCTTTACTGTTTGTGCCCTGTACATTTTCCTTTATTTTGCTTTTTATTGCCTTTACTTTTTCTTCCATTTTTTTTGACCATACTCAACCATTTCTGTGAGCATCCTGATCACCAGTGTTTTGAACTGCACATCTGATAGGTTGGCTATCTCTTCATTGCTTAGTTGTATTTTTTTCTGGAGCTTTGATCTGTTCTTTCATTTGGGCCATATTTTTTTGTCTCAGTGCACCTGTTATGTAGTAAGGGGTGGAGCTTTAGGTATGCACCAGGGTGGGGCAACCCACTTTGCTGCATTATGGTGCTGTATGTGGAGGAGTGGTCCAAGAGGGAATAATGCTGCTTGTTCAGCTCTTGACTTTCACTCACTTCCTCTGCTACCAAAAAGCAAATTGAACCCTTTTGGTGCTGATTTCCGGGTGGGTGTGTTTGTGTACATTCTAGGACTCTGTGGGTCTCTCCAACAAACTCTCCTGTGAGGCTGGGAGTTTCTCCTGCCACCATAACCCCCACAGATTTTTTCCGTCAGAGGTTTTGAAGCTTTATTTCCCACACTGGTACCCTGGATTGTGTGGTCTGTCTCACCCCCCAGTTGTTCCTCCTGGTTTATCTGCATGCAAATGTGGGACTGCCCGCTCTGCCAGCAAGTTCTCTCTGCACTGGCTGCCCATCTCCGCCCCTCCTAACAGTCTGGATGAATATTTCTTCTTTAACTCCTTGGTAGTCAGACATTCATACAGTTTGAGTTTTTGGCAGTTCTGCTTATCTTTTATTTTTTAAATTTGTTCTTATCCTTCTTTTGGTTGAGTGAGGAGGCACAATGTATCTACCTATGCTCCATCTTGGCCATAAGTCAACCACATTTCTTTGATTAACAACGTATTATAATTCTAGTGCCTTCACACACTCGTCAACATTTGGTGTGTTCAGTCTTTTTATTTTTAACCCTTCCAGAGGATGTGTAGAGGCACCATGCCATGGCTTTAATTTTATTTCTCTGATGAGTAATGGTGGTGATCATCTTTTCATGACCTTATTGGCCATTACTATAGCTTCTTTTATGTGTCTGTTTAGGCTTTTTGCCCATTTTTTTAAATTGCATTTTTGGTTTTATTATTTAGTTGTAAAAGTTCTTTATATGATCAGGACAAAAGTCCTTTATGCATTGCAAATATCTTCTCCCAGATCTATCAATAATAGAAAACTGAATGTTGAAATCTCTATTATTGTGATCTGTCTATTTCTTCCTTTAGTTATATTAGTTTTTACTTAATGTGTTTTGAAGTTCTGTGACTCAATGTATCACTTATTTGGAATTGTCTCCTAGATATATTTCTTCTTTTGCATTATAAAATTTCCACATTTTCTCTTGTAATACTGTCTGCCTTGAAGTTTAATTTGCTTCATATTAATATAGCCACTCCAGCTTTTATTTGCTTATTGTTTATATTTTTTCTACTTTCACTTTTAACCAGTTTGTGTCTTTATAATTAAAGGGTCTCTTTAGACAGGAAATAGCTCAGTTTTCCTATTTTGTCTGGTCAGATACTGTCTGTTTTTCAATTGTATGTGGCTTTCTTGTATATTTAACTTAATATAATTATTGTTGTAGTGGTTTATGACTAGCATTTCACATTTATTTTTATTTTCAGTTTGCCCATCTGATCATCCTTCCTTCATTTCTCCTTTTCTGACTTCTTATGGGTGAATCAAGTATTTTTTTCAGTATTCCATTTTATTTTACCTCTCAGTTTTTCTTAGCTATATCTCTTTGTATCACTTTTATCAGTTGAATTGGATTATAATAAACATTTTTAAATTATCACAGTCTACTTTTATATATTATATTTTTTCTCACTGTAAGAATTTGTAGCTTCATAGTTAAATTTGCTTCCCTCCTGACTTCTATTCCCTTGTTGTCATTTATTCTTACCGTTATGTGCTATAAACCCTACAGAGTACTTTTAGTATTTTTGCTTTAATCAACAGACTTTTAAAGGACTTTAATTATAATATGATAATGTAAAAAGTATTTTCTGTTTATCCACATGTTTACCCTTTCTGGTATTCTTCATTTTTTACTAGGGATTCAAGTTTCCATCTGATATTTTTACACACTGATACTGAATGTATAAAACATCTTTTATATTCTCTTGTAATGTGGGTCCCTGTCTATAGAGGAGTCCTCTGCCTCCACTACTGTGCTAGGGATGACAGCAGGCACATGATTTTCTTCTCTCTCAGGGAAAGATTGTCGCTTTCTACATTTAGCTCATTTAGGTTTCTTTGTGTCCTAGGCTCTCTGATATGTTTGGAAAAATATTGTAAATATTATTCCTTTTGCGTTCTTGGTTAGGGTGGGAGTGACACTGTCTTGAAACCTTCAAAATATGAAACAGAAGGTCAGAATTTAGTTTGTTCATTTTAAAGTGAGAAGTTTAAGCTCTATTTATCTATTCAGTCAATAAACATTTCTGAGCAGCTACTCCAGAAGCTCAGCATCCAAATTATAGAGAAAAATACAGCTTTCCTCTCAGTAATTTCTTAGGATAAGTTTTACATTTTTAATATGATCCTGACCATCACATTTTTATTTTTTTATTTTTTTATTTTTTTTTAAATTTTTATTTTAGTTTATTCAGTACAGTTTCTATCCTTTATTCCCATTCCAGCCCACCC
>CM052547.1:62927215-62996662 GCA_028533065.1 Trachops cirrhosus
GAGTCATCATTGTTCACACATGCACAATCCAGTCCGCTTTCCTTGGCTGCCAGGTTACATCAATGTCACACAAATTTGTCTCATTATTTTAACAATGGCTGGATCTTTTCAGGACAGACCTTGTATACTCAATACATATTTGTTGAATAAGTTAAGTGTCTTCGGGGTGGTTGCATGGGACGGTGCAGGTTTTCCAGCTGCTAGGCCCTGTTTTATGCACTGGAATACAAAGATAAATGAGGCACTGTTCCTGGCCTTAACTGGGATCCTTACATGTATGTTTCAGTCCATATGCAACCATTTCAGACTTTTGTTTTGGACATTGCTATGGACATCTGCTGCATACCAGTGTCTCCCAAGTATACTTGCTATACCCCATAGCTCTTGCTTTTCACAATTATTGCCAATATTCTCTGAATCTACCCTTGATCACTGGGGTGAAGGGCCTAGAAAGTAAATCCTCTTTTTATTTGGTAGGCAGACAGTTCTGGCACACTTTATACAGTCCCTCAGAGGATTGCCACTGGGTAAAGTCTACTTACTGCATATGGTGTTGATCAGCTCACTTCTTGGATTGCCTTTCCCTCCTCTTGTATTTCATTTTTCCCAGCCCCAAGTCTTGTTCCTTGGAATCACTTCCTAAAGTAAAGTCCCTGGATGCAAGTGTTGTCTCTGTTTTTTAGGAGTCCTGGGCTGAGCTAACTTGTAAGCAAGTAATCACTGTATAATATCATCACTGTGTTAATCATCAAGACCATGAGAACCATAGAGTTCTTTACCAAAAAATTACATTTGAATTTTACTCATCCTTAAAGATGAGTAGAAGTAAGGCTGACAGACGAGACTGATGAGGGTATTCCATGCTAAGAGAACAGTGTAGAAAGGCAAGGATGGTAGGCAGCCTCCAGGATGGCCCCCAGTGATCCCCATCTCTTGGAATTCACACCCTGATGTAGTTCCCTTTCCCTCCCTTATTGTGCCAGGACTGATCTGTGTGATTAGTGGTTACTAATTAAAAGTATTGAGTATACCTTCACACTTCTTCAAATTCTTAGGCTCCTGGAACTCAGTTGATTAGGAAGAAAGGGGATAGTTTCTGCTGAATTTATTCTTGAAAACTGCTAACAGAGACTTAAAAAAAAAAACAGAGAAAGGAAGTCTATGACCTTATGCTATAACCTATCTTTACAACTGAAGTTTGGAGCTTGGATATGTGTCCTTTACAGGATATGTGTCTTACAGAATTAATGGTATGTCTTTTTTGAAATTGGGTTATAAAAGACTTCTGCTTCCATCATAGGTTCTGTCCTTCTTGGGTCATGTACTGTGGATGCATACAGCTGCCATGTCATGAGAATGCTAGGGCTACTTGTGGAGAGGCCATGTGGTGAGGAACTAAAAAGTCTCCGGTCAACAGTCAGTAAAGAACTGTCAGCAATCACATAAGTGAGCTCAGAGGTAAGTTAGCCCCAGGCAAGCCTTCAGATGACAGCAGCCCGTCGCCACCAGTTTGACTGCAACTTGGATGGGACCTGAAGCCAGACAACCCTGCTAAACTGCTCCTAGATTGAGACAAAAGATGTTTGGGATAATTTGTTAGGCAGCAATAAAAAAACCTGTGCTGAAATGAATTGTGAGAAAATGATGCATTTTGGAACTATAAATGTTTTTTTTTTAGGTTGTTCCCACTCTGAAAATAAAAGAAATGCATTGTCTTTGGAGACACACTACCCATAGTCCCTCTTCTGGTGTGTACTAACTTTCTGATATGGGACAATTTGCTTGGCTTTTAAGCTTTAATTTTCTCATCTGTAATATGGGAATAGAAATCATAACAATCTCATATAATCCATATAATTGTGAGAGTTAAGTAAGATGGTGAATATGAAACTGATATTATTTTCCTTGCTCATCATGAACATGCAGTAAAAAGTACTTAGCTGTAATTATTCTTACAGGATGGTCCCAAGCTCCAAACTTCAATTGTAAAGATAAGTTATAGCATAAGGTCATAGATTTCCTTTCTCTGTTTTTTTTTAAGTCTCCGTTAGCAGTTTTCGAGAATAAATTCAGCAGAAACTATCCCCTTTTCTTCCTAATCAACTGAGTTCCAGGAGTCTAAGAATTTGAAGAAGTGTGAAGGTATACTCAATACTTTTAATTAGTAACCACTAATACATTTCCCCAATGTGCCAACAAAAAGGTTGAAAGTAATCAGTTGATAAAAGGTTAATTAACTCAATCTTTTATAGTTCAGAACAGGCTGGGCTGCATTTCAAAACTTCTGGGCAGAGAACCTCATTCCCCTCACCCCCTTAAAGAAAGAGAGAGAAATAAAACTCAATTTAAACTAAACTGAGGACAAATAAGCAAACAAAGACAGGAAAACTGGCTGACAACCCAGCTTATTCCCTTTTTCTTTAACATCCCTACACCCCGGGGATGGCAGGGGCTGGTGCCAAGAGTGCTGCTGAGAGGACATAGTCTGAGCCAGGCCCTCTGCAGGCAGAACTCTGGGTGGAGTGGTGTGGGAGAAGTACCAGTTAGTGCCCTGATGCCAGTCCACAGTAACATTACCCATTCGGTGAAGGTTCTCTGAATGACCTTGGCCTCTCCTTCTGCATCTTTCCCCCATCTTCACAACCTTCTCTAATGCTCCTAAAGATTCTGTGTCTAAAAAGCATCTATTCTCTCTGTCATTTCTCCCTATGGATTGCTACTCCTAGGGGCATTTGTGCTTAAAGTTCCTCTGTCCCCCCTGAGAGGAGGATTTCAAGCATCAGGGAATAGTTGGGGCAGATTTTTGTCTAAGTGTCCATGAACTTCTCAAAACCCAGGGAATTACTCCTGGGTGGGGTGTTACTGAGAGCATGCCTCAGGGTCCTTACAGCCTAGAGTACAAGGCAGAGGCACAATGACTGAGCCCAGAGAAGAGCTAAACCTCTGGAAAGGCAGGCTGACATGAGTATGAAGTTTAGTGAATCCTGTTGACGTTACGGGATTCAATTTAAGGAAAATATTTCCCTTTTGTTCCTTGTTAAGCATTACACTTAGAGCCTGGGATTCTTTGTGTCAGAGTTTTGTCATTACATCAGATACGCCTTATAAAGAAAATCTTTATAGCAACTTTTCCTTGTCTCCCAACCTGGTTGTGACTACTTTTTGGGCTTCTCTAATTACCCATAATGCCCACTGCAGTGCTGAGGGTGGAGTGGGGACAGGCAAACTGCATGGTGCCTTGGTGATTACACAGCTTTGGGAGGCATGGAAGGGCCCCTAGTTCCAGCATGGACAAGGCAGTACTCAACATGGTGAGGACAGCTTGAAGAAATGGTGCCTAGCCCTTGTCCAGGACTTAGGATCTGGAAACAAAACAAAACAAAAAACCAAATAAAAAAAGGAAATACTCTCTTTTTTTTTCTTAATTTTTAAAAAGATTATTTATTTATTTTTAGACAGAGGTGGAGGGAGGGAGAAAGAGAGGGAGAGAAACATCAATGTGTGTTTGCCTCTCACTCACCCCCTACTGGGGATCTGGCCCACAACCCAGGAATGTGCCCTGCTGGGAATCAAACTAGTGACCCTTAGGTTCACAGGCTGGTGCTCAATCCACTGAGCCATACCAGCAGGGGCATACTCTCTCTTTTTTTTTTTTTTTTTAAGATTTTATTTATTTATCTTCAGAGGGGAAGGGAAGGAGAGAGGGAGAGAAATATCAATGTATGGTTGCTTCCTGTGCATTCCCTGCTGGAAACTGGCCTTTAACCCAGGCATGTGCCCTGACTGGGAATCGAACCGTGATCTCTTGGTTCACAGGCCCGCGCTTAATCCACTAAGCTACACCAGCCAGGGCACACTCTCTTTTTTCTTTCATCTTTATGTCTCAATCTTAAATCTTCAGAGAAAGGAGAAGAGGCATAGAAAATAGTGAGAAAAAAATGAGGAGAGGCTTAAGGGAGGGGTTTGTGGATTGGTGGGTACTTTGAAGGAGTTTGCTGCATTCTCACAAGGAGCAGCACAGCAACTGACAGAAGACACACTGTCACTCTCCCTCCAGCAGGACTGTCACCCCTCTGCATGCAAGGAGAGAACTGCCTATTGTCGGGTGTCCTGATGTACCTGTGGGGCATACCTGCATCCTGTGAAGCTGTGTTGGAAGCGCTTTGTGTTTTTGCCAGTCTGAATCATAGTAATCTTGGAAAGGATCATCCTGGAGGCTAGGAATGTCTATTTTTACTGATGTCATCTGGTCCACTGACTAATGTCACAAAAAACATGCACTTACTGATACCTTGAAGGACAGTGCATCATTCTTAAGTGTGTTTTAGTGAAACCATCAATATCACTGGGACACTGGCTCAGTGAAATGAGCACTGTTCAGAACCTGGAGGCGGGTATCCAGACTTGGCTATGACACACTGGACTCTTCCGAGCCATCAGGTTCACTCATGCCAAATGAGAGCATCACATTGTATGAGTTCATCCTCCCCGTGCTCCTCCATCAGTGTTGAGATTTACTTTCTATCAGCTCTTTATAGGTCTAAATAATGTGGCATGAAAATGCATAGCTATGTTAGACCTCAACCTTTGGAATTAACTAGCTTTCTAGGTCTTACTCCCTTCAAACTTGGGTCATGACTTGCAATTTTATAACCAGCTGTTCCTGCTCAAGTCATACCCAACCCACCTTAATTTATGATTTCTATGCTGTTGGTAAAAAATATGTCATGCCTTTAGAAACTTGAAATATCTTCAAATACTTGCTCTCATGTACACACAGCTATGGGCCCATAATATAAACTTCTATGAGCAGATTCGGGAAATGAATCATTAGGCAAACAACATAATAGTAATTAGTTTCAACTCATATACTGTTTTCAGTGTGCCAGGCACACATGCCATGAGTTGTATGTATTAATTCTTTTAATCCTCACAAAAACCCTATGGAGTGGGCTTTCTTTTTTACAGTTGAGGAGACATACTGCACATGGGCAGTCAGGCTGTGTAGGACAGTGCCTCTGGGTTTTTCCAGACACACTCTCCACTATTCACAATCCCTGGAATTCAGTTCCACTGCATCTACATCATTAGCCACAAGGAGGGACAAATGCTACAGGCTTAATTTTTTCCCTAAATCTCCCAGAACTTCATTTCTGTTCTCTATAGAATGATAGTAATTTTATTTACATGGCAGGTTACATTGGGCACTAAAATAGATTAATGAGAGTGTGTGGCGTAATGAAGTTTTCTAGATAATACTGCTTTCTTTCCTTCCTTGCATCTTCTGCAACATTTCCTCTCTCCCCCATCTACCTGATTCCTTTTGCTTCCTAAGTCATGCATTGTCTATTTTTTTGGTACTTCTCCAGAAGAAAAGTTATTATTCTCTGCATTTCTGTTATCCCCTCCTGTGATATGTTTTCTCTTTTCTACTCAACTCTTTCTCGATTCACCAACTTCCTTAGGCTGAGATGCTCCAACCTTCACATTCTTTGCAGAACGGCCCAGGGGGACTTTGAATATCCTGTCCCTTCCTGCTCAGTGCAATCACATCACAACATCCAAGCACAGTCATGTAACAGCAGCAGAGACAAGAGTCAGGGGAGGTCAGTGGATTCTAATTATAAATAAAGCAAACCAGAGTTGTATAATTAGATTGGAAGGGTCAGAGTTATAGCTGCTTTAAGGGTTGTGACTCAAACTGACAAAAGATAGGAAACTCAGGGAGGCAGATGTCTCATCAACTTTGCCTTTGATGGCCTGGTTTTCTGGGCTGATATTTTGTTCCCTTCAAGGTATTTTGAGCTTCTAATTTCTGAATTTTCATTTTTAAGGCATTCACAGTACTTTATACCTGGGAGACTGATGGACTCCTTTGAAACTTAAATAACCCAGAGAAGCCATCTAAACCTGTGGGTGGAATACCTATTCATGCATTTTTTAAAAAGGCATATTATATACATCAGAGACTTGGATGGCTTATTAGGAAGGGTTTGGTGGAGTATGCAGTTCAGGATATAATGTGCTGTCCGTGGACTAAGCTTTCTGGGGCCATATTAAAGCTGTTTTATTTTACTTTATAAATAAAGTAACATTTAAAGCCTAAAGCATTTACACAAAATGACTGACTAAACTTTTGCAAGTTTAATTTTTGAAATGTAAGCCTTTTTCAAGTTAGATAAAAACCAGACATACCTGAGAGCCAATATGCCTTCCACGACCTTGGTAAATCTACTTTTTTTCTTTTAATTGACTAAGCTGAGACTGAATTTTTAACTTTTGTCTCTGGAGAAATTTTTGTCTTTAATTCCCTATAATAAATTTTTGAGGTTGCTCATAGAAAATAAGCTTAAATTGGATTAAGATATACAAATATTTATTCATAGTTTACTCTTTAGTGAATTAATCATCCTTTATATTTTTCACGCTGTTTTTTTTTTTAAAGAAGGAAAGAAAATGGTGAGCAGGATTTGGTAGGAAGCCAATGTGATGACCATGATTTGGAAACTATATATTTAAAAGGAGACAAGAGTGAGCACATGGAGCGACACAAAACTCAGCTCTCTGCACCTTGTGTAGATTCTAAGATCCACATTTTCCCTAGTCCCTGCACATTCCAGGTCTTTGCTTCATTTATTTTCTGCCAAATTTATAGACATAAAACATATTTCTCATTTTGTTGCTGTCCAAATTGTCCACATAGAAATATCTAAACTACTACTGGGTCCATATGGCTAGTGAGCATCACTAAACATTTATTTTTTCTGGACCTTGGGGAGCTACAGAGAGAAGCTGATTCAGTTTTATCTGGGAAGGAGCAATCTCTCCTCTCTCAGTTTGTGGAGAAGGGTCATATTGAAAGTGCTGCTAAGGGCATGAGAAACACAGGCTCTTACCCAGAGCCTCTTGAGCATCTTGAGAGTATTGTTGCTGCAAGAGATGCTGCATGGAAAGATGTTTTTATAAAGCAGTATTTGAAAATCAACATAAACAGCTTCTAAACTATTTAATAGTTCATGGATAGAAATAGAGAAATGTGTTTCCTTTGAAATGTGAAGGGAGTGTGTGAAATGCCCTTATTTATGTCCCCTTAAAGGTGGAAAAAAGTTGTTTTTTTTTTTAACTTATTTTGGGTAGCATTAGGTGTAGCATCATATTCAGGAAGAAAGGGTGAACTGAAAGGGGAGAGAAAAATTTATTGAACATCTACTATGTCCCAATCCAGCCAATCACTGTGCTAGGTATTTTACATATATCACTCATTTCATGCCCCACCACCCAGCAAAACAATAATTTTACAGGTAAAGAAATTGGTACAAAAGGTGAGAAACTTAACTGATACTATACTGATTAGCAGATGTCTTGGTTCTGCAGCTAAATAGCTCTGTGACCTGTTCTAATTCATAGAGAATCTCCAATTTTTCTCCTTTTTTAAATGAATGAGTTTGATTGGGGTCTTGTAGATTCTAGAAGGAAAGTTCTGAACGCTAATATTCCAAGTATTTTCTCTGGATTCTATGACTGTTTGTATTCCACAGAGCCTGTAAACCCATCTGGTAGAATAGTCCCAGATAGTCCCCAGCACACAGGAAAGCCCAAAGTGCCATCTGGAACCTCCACTCTTAGATCTGGGGGAATCACCATAAGGAAGATGGTTTTGTTCTGGATGGAGAAAGTGAGGGGTCAGATTATGGGCTTTGGAAAAGTGATGAGTTGAGGAACAGCAAGTTAGTTTGCACAGAAAACATGAGGTGTGAGATTTGTGGTCAGTAACTGAAGTAGTCTCTTGGTCACTACTCAGAGGTCCCTGACTCCTTTTCTAAGTTGGACAGGGTGCCACATCCTTCTACTTTTTTCCAGACTCATAAATTAGCCTCATCTTTCTTGCCTGATCTCCGCTTTTCCTTAGTGCTTTCTAGCCTTCTCTCTAAACCTTTCTCTTACCTCTGGCCTCATTTATGATATTTTATGTAAACTTCTCCCAAGACTACTATGGCACTCTTAAGATGATAAACTGGGTGATACTCTCAGGGCTATGGTTAGTTGCTCTATGTCAGACATAAAAGCAGCATCTTCCAACACAGCCATCTCTTGATCACCAGATCTTTGTGTTGTGGTAGATATGTTTAATACTGGATTGGCTAAAAAGTTTGTTTAGTTTTCTTCCATAAGATGTCTCTAGTAGTGCTTAGTTGTCTTTAAATTCATTTTAAACAATTTTGTTATATTGTATTGTGAAAGCTGTCATATTGGCCTGCATGTGAAAAACATCAAAATTGGTGTATTTTTGTGTAGCCATTTTAACATTGAAGATGGAAGAAAATATGCAACATTTTTGGCATATTATGCTTTATTATTTCAGAGAGGTAAAAATGCAACTGAAATGCAAAAAATATTTGTGCAGTGTATGGAGAAGGTGCTGTGACTGATGGAATGTGTCAAAAGTTCTTTTCAAAGTTTTGTGCAGGAGATTTCTTGCCAGGTGATGTTCCATGTTCTGGTAGACCAATTGAAGTTGATAGCGGTAAAATTGAGAAATTAATTGACAAAAATCACTGTTCTACTATGCAGGAGATAGCTGACATATTCAAAATATCCAAATCAATAAAGTTATTGTTGAAAATGAAGAATCTGCCTTTTATTTTACAGAAAAAGCTAAATGGACTTTTTGGCCAACCCAACAAATGTCTTGAATCAATCTCTTGCCACCTCCCTTATCATGCCTTTGGCAGTGACCAGCATGGTTTTCATCTGGATTCATGCAACTGCTGCCTCTGCTCCCACTCCAGCAACGATCTTGACATGCCAATCTCACAGTTCTATTTTCACCCTCCATAAGTCCCTTCCATGATGCTCTTTTCCTTATATACTTATTAGGCAGAAAGGCAAACAGAAAACAAAAGCCCAAACCTCTGTTGTTTTTCCTTGTTTCCCCCCCATGCAGAGACATAATCACTCCTCTTTTCTGTATGAGATTCTACTTATTTGATCTTGCTTGTACCCCATGAGGTTACCAAGGGCATTTCCAAAATAAACACAGCTTCCTGCTTGAGAGAAATCTGCTATATTTTTCAGAATAGTAAAGTGGGTGCATAATCAGAAATGGGGAGAAGTTGAAATGTCCCTGCCTTCCATTTCCTGCCTTCATGTAATATGACTCATATTACATGAGTCAATCTGCCCATCACAGGTACCAACAGAGGAGCATTTATTTTCACTGCAATAATGATATCAGTGCCACTGATTCAAAAGGAACATATTTCAAAGGCAGCAGATTATATAATGTGAGAATTTACTGTTTTTATCATAATTCTGCTTACAGTTGGCCTTCTTCTTCATTTGAATTTTGCTATTACTGGGAGAAGATAGGGTGTTAGCCTGGCTCTTATATGGAAATTAATTGGAGTTCTTCTTCACACTGGGCTGAATAATTTAAAAATTAATATACTGTGCAGACAGCAGTGCCTAAAGGTTATGGAGACTGACTGGTGAGCTGCAGGCATTTGAGCCTGCCAAGCAGAATAAGAAATAGATAAAGCTAAATTACAGACCTATTAAAAATAAATTAGTGATGCCAAAAAAGCAAATTAAGATGCAGATAATCAATCTAATTTCAGGGTCTCTGGTGAGTGTTAGTGCTTAATTCTTCTCATGTTTGATGAAGGCATCTATTAATTAAAAATATTTATATAAAATAAGCCTACTACACAAGGTCTTTATTTCAAGAGGGATCAACTTCAATTAATATGACTTTTAGAAGATGGCTTTGATTTTATAGCAAAAGGCAAGACCTGCCTTCATGCCGTCTAAATTAGAGCCAATTTTCATAAAATATCTATGGCAGTTGGAGAGAGCGTTTGCCTCACTTTCCTCCACTTCTATTTTTATCCACTTCCTCTTTTGGCTTCTTGTGACCAATTTTAAATCATCCATCCTGTGTCCTTCTACTTCATGATTATTCTTAATGAGGGGTTGTAGCTGAACATTAAAGCATAGGAAAGAGTTGGATTCATAACTGATTTTGGAGAGAAAAGGGGTTAAATGAGTAGAGAAATCATGAGCTAAAAGGGTAGGTGGGTTCAGAGAAGTGCAGGGGCATAGCTGGATGCCAAGTCCTTGAACAAACATACAGGAAGAAATTATGGAAGGATTTGAAGTCCTGTGAACGTTGTTAGATATGAAATGTATGGATCAGAAGAAAGAATGGGTTATCATAATACAATTTTCTGACATCATTTTGCTTCTTTCTACTCAATATACTGGGGAAGAGGATTACTACATAAGGAATGGAAGCATAGAGCCAAATGAAGTTTAGCTTTCACATCTATTCCTCTTACCAAACCTCTGACAGATGGTAAGAGAATAACTCAGCAGAGAGGCCACACAGAACTGTGTCCTGCACTCTGGGCCTTCTGGAGTGAAAGGAGTTTACAGTTTTGCAACTCTGGAATAAAGAGAGCAAAGAAGGCCAATCCTGCTGCTATATCTCACTGCCCTACTTTGTAGCAGAAAGGGATTGAGTCAGAGGCTGGATTCAAAGCAAATCTTCCCAGCCTGCTGCAAGTCTTGCTCCTGCAGTTTAGTTCCTGCTAACAGTGATAGGAGGAATGGACTGGAACATGCAGATAGGTGGACTCATTTTTTAACTGAAAAAGTCATACAATTCACAGAAAAAATAAAAATAAATTAATTATAAAGGGTAGATAGAGTGTGAAAAGTGAGTCTTTCCTAATTCTCTCAGTCTAGGATTGATTTTCACAGAGAAAAATTTGTTTGCATAGAAGATAGAAAAAATAAGTAAGGAAAGTGACATGCAGCTCTGATAAGACATTGAGCATCTGCGGTTCAGAGCAATCAGTGTCACAGAATGCAATCAAAGTGGCAAATCCTTTCATGCTCTCCTGGGAACAAAGAACTGTGATTATGGCATGGCAGAGCTCTGGCCTGGTTGGGCCCTAACCTTGTGGCATGTGCCATGCTCATTTTTAGCCATTTCACATGTTGTTAAAGACAAATCACCCATTTGTTCCTGCCAGTTGTCTGTGGGGAAGTGCTAGGCACACTTTACCAGGCCACCTCCACCTAGATCCCTGGAAACTGCTTGCATGCAGCAGGTTTTTCTCAGTGAGATTACACCTGGGATTTTCAGTTTCGTGCTTTATTTTGTATTTAGTCTGTGTAACTAAAACAACAACCAAAAAGTCATCAGTATTTATTAAAAATCCTATTCTGTTACAGTCTACCATATATATATGGTCTACTATATATATAATCATATTAATATAGGGTTCTCCAAGTTCAGATTAGGGGTCTCTGTGATGTGCCCCAAAGGACTCTTTGCTAATATGTTGTATTTTAAGTCTATCTTGTTTTTACATTTTTTTCTCTCTGTCATATGTTTCATGTCTCTTTCTCTCATCTATATTATATCTTCTCTCTCTCTCTTTCTCTCTTAATTGTTTTATCAGGACCTGGTGTACTTTTCTGTATTTTTTCTTTCTTAACATCCCCATTTGTCTTAATGGGTCTAGAAGGCAGTAGTGTATTCCCAGGCAGGTCCCAGCCACTGTGTCAAGTCAAGATCTCCAGCTGCTGTGCCCACCTGGTTTCGGACCTCCTCTCTGAGGTGTGCCACTGCACGTGAACAGTGCAGATAGCACCACCCTGCAGACAAGCTGCATTGCTAATAGGCCACAGTACTATTTTTATGCCTGAGTATTTTTATACCTCTCTCTATGTGTGTGCATAAAAATAATGCTACTGCTTTGTGGCACCTTGGAAATATAGAGGTATCTGCCAGGAGATTGGCAAGTGACTCAAGAACCTAAAACTTTTCTTATTCTGCAATTCCCCCATGGGCTTCTAGCTTTGGAGCGAAAGAGAAATAGTTTATATAAGTGTGCAGAAAAACATTGCTATTTAAAATTTAGAGATGGGGAGGGTTAGGTTCCAGCCAAGATGGAGGTGTAGGTAGAAATGCTTCGCTTCCTCACACAACTAAAAGAAGGATAGAAACCAATTTAAAAACAATAAACAACCAGAACTGCCAGAATAGCAATCTTCACTGAATTCCAACAACCATGGAGTTAAAGAAACATTCATCTAGACTGGTAGGAGGGGTGGAGATGGGGAGATGGGCAGCCGGGCAGGTGGAGAGGATCTGTGGCAAGGTGGTGGACTGTGGGTGAAGAGGAGCTGACTCATGGAGAAAATTAAAGACTCAAAACCTCTAGCTGTAAATACTGTAGTGGTTGCGAAGGTGGGAGAAACTCCCAATGTCACAGAAGAGTTCTTTGGAAAGTGGGGCTAGAGCTGAGCAAGGAAGCGGCATTGTTCCCTCTCTGACCCCTCCCCCACAAACAGTGCCACAGGGCAGCAAAGAAGATTGCCCTGCCTTGGTGAATACCTAAGGTCCTGCCCCCTAACAACTTAACAGGTGCCCTGAGACAAAGAAATATGACCCAAATGAAAGAACAGATCAAAACTCCAGAAAAATTGCTAAGCAATGAGGAGATAAATAACCTATCTGATGTAGAGTTCAAAACACTGGTAATCAGGATGCTCACAGAATTGATTGAGCTCAGTCACAAAATGAAGGGAGAAATGAAGGCTACACAAAGTGAAATAAAGCAAAATATATAGGGAACCAAAAGTGAAGGGAAGGAAACTGGGCTCAAATCAATGATTTGGAGCAGAAGGAAGAAATAAACATTTGACGAATAGAATGAAGAAACAAGAATTCAAAGAAATGAGGACAACTTTAGGACAACTTTAGGACAACTTTAAATGTTCCAACATCTGAATCATTGGGGTGCCAGAAGGAGAAGAGGAAGAGCAAGAAATTGAAAACTTGTTTGAACAAATAATGAAGGAAAAATTTCCCTAATCTAGCAAAGGAAATAAATGACTTCCAGGAAGTCCAGGAAGCCCAGAGAATCAAAAAGAAGTCAAACCCAAGGAGGAACACACCAAGGCACATCATAATTAAGTTACATGAAATTAAAGATAAGGAGAGAATCTTAAAAGCAGCAAGAGAAAAGAAGACAGTAACCTCTGAAGGAGTTCCCATAAGACTATCAGCTGATTTCTTAAAAGAAACCTTACAGGCAAGAAGGGGCAGGAATGAAGTGTTCCCAGTTATGAAAGGTAAGGACCTACATCCAATATTGCTCTATCCAGCAAAGCTATCATTTAGAATGGAAGGACAGATAAAGTGCTTCCCAGATAAGGTCAAGTTAAAGGAGATCATCATCAACAAGCTGTTATTATATGAAAGATTAAAGGGACTTACCTAAGAAGTAGAAGATGAAAAACAATGAACAATAAAATGACAAGAGACTCATAACTATCAACTGAATCTAAAAAGCAAAAACTAAGCAAACAACTAGAACAGGAACAGAATCACAGAAATGGAGATCACATGGAGGTTATCAATGGGGAGGGGAGGGAGGGAATGGGAGAAAAGGTACATGGAATAAGAAGCATAATTGGTAGGCATAAAATTGACCAGGGTAGGTTAAGAATAATGTAGAAAATAGAGAAGCTGAAGAACTTACATATACAACCCATGGACATGAACTAAGCGGGGGATGCTGGAGGGTGGTGGTGTGTAGGGTAGGGGGAGATAAAGGGTAGAAAAATTGGGACAGCTGTAATAGCATAATCAATAAAATATAGCTAAAAATAAAATAAATAAAGTTTAGAGATGGCACTGGCTTTCTTTTTAATGTTACAAAATCTATTTATACTTGATAGAAGGTGGAGGGAAGTGCATCAGATGACACCCCCTGTATTTGATTTACTGTTTGCTGCTGTGACCTGGGCACCTTATGTATTCCTGTAGTTCTACTGCTTAGGCCACCGTGTACTCTCTGTCATTTAATTCTATGGTGGTTTCACAATGTGTCAGCTAGGTCTGACTGAGATTCTGGGGTGAGAGATGGAGTGTGACAGTGAAGTGGCAGCCAGATTGTGGTTCGTATCATCATGGCAATCTGCTGACTCACCTCACTGGTGAAGGCGATGGTTGGGCCTTCAACTGCTTCATTGCCCAATGATCCTCCAGTGGCTCCTCTGACTCAGAGGCCTGGTGTGTGTATTTAGCAACATGACAAAGAGTTTCAGCTTCTATAGGACAATAAAATTCTAAGGTCAAAGGCAATAAGAAGAGATAGAGATTTCAGTCCATTTTTCTGCTTTCAGCTCATGCATGTGGGCTTCATTTCATTCTTATTCTTCCCCACCTTAAAGCATCTTTCCTTCCAGCTGCCTGATTTGCCTCCAGCATCAGACTTTAATCTACAGCATCAGACTCAGACCTCTAAAAGAACACACACATACACACACGTCCCTGAGAGAGGGATGTATCTCAGTAGGAAATGAAGAACAGGTCTTAGGTTCATTCAAACTCTGTTTGTTGATTGAAGCAAAGCTTGGCCACTGACATGTGATACTTCTAGCAAAGCTGGAGCTAGTAGCATTCAGGCTTGCCTGACATCCAATCAGTAGCTGCAGTCAGTGCCCCCTCTTTGTTTTCTGGTTTTAGGAAAAGAGATTGGTAGTATTGCTCTATAGTCAGGGGCCACTTTGAGAAGTTAGAGTCCCAGGTCTGCAGCAACCCAGTGTTGGCATCTAGCAGGGATAGAAACTAGCTGCTTTTGTCTGCTCAGCACCCTGTGGCTCACCAGCTTCTGCTTTCTTTGTCTGGAAATGCTCTAGGGGCCAATACTGGGGGAAAAATGAAAGGACAGCAATGGCAAGAGGGCAGTGTTAGGGATTCTCAGGAGTGAGCAAGCAGTGGAACATGGCCTTCTGCTGAGTTGCTAGTATTCCTAATCACATATTAAGAAACATCCCCTTGCTTAGGTATGGTGGGATAACGTATGGAGATTGTCCCCTTTGTTTTCTTTTTGCACTGGACTTCCCCTTTTTCCCTTTAGTTAAGCAGGTAGTTGTTGCCTCAGATGAGAGATGTATAAGGCAAGGCCAAAAGAACAGAAATAGTCTGCAAATCTCCCAGGCTTTTGTGTTCTAAAACCCTTGACTCTTAGGGAAAATTAAAGATATGAAGCTAAGAAAAAGAAAGGACTAGAGCTTTGCTCCCATCTTCAGACTAGAAAAGTGTTTTCTTTGATCCAGGGTTGAGAGAGGAGGAAAGAGTGGATGGGGTCTGCAGTAGCTTTTCAAGAGTGCATTTGGAAGGTGGCCTAGCCTTCTCTGCAATAACCCAAGTGAAAAGACTCTACCCTTCCCTACACCTTGCCACCCCAGGCCTCTATATACATATATTCCATCAATATTTGAGGATAATGATGACATAATGATAAAAGCTACTTCTTATATTTTATCAGGCAATATATTGCAGCCACTATGTGCCAGCCACAATTCTAATCACTTTACAAATATTAACTCATTTAATCATCATGAAAACTCTATAAGGTGATACTTTATGACCTGTTTTACAGATGGAGAAACTTAGGCCACACAGCCAGGATCCAAACTTAGACAGTTTAGCTATAGAGCTCATGTTTGGGTTGTCAAAGAAAGTAATATTTCTTGTATGTACTTATATACGTGAACTTGCAGGCATAATGTCATACCTACTAAATAAATAACCATATTTGCAATTAGCATATTTTGGCAATTCTACAAGGGGAGAATCAGTCACTTAATCTGGAGTTGAAAGCAAGAGATATATACTCATATCTATTCACAACTCTGGCAGCCTAACAGGGGACAGCAGTTAAGATTCTCAATGGTACCTGTCTGTGGCCTCAACAGTATCACACTCACAGCTAAGCATCTGGGACATAAACCCCTAATAAATATCAGCTGGTTTAATGACGATAATGATATTATCACCCCAGAGGAGGCTACCCAGAGCCAATTTGCCATTGCAGAATGTCTCCCTCAGATGATCTGCATCCCCTATCATAAGAATGGGTTCATCTGAGGTCATTATGGTAATCACTCCACCACTGCTTAGGCTTCCCAGTCCTTAATTCTACTCTCCCTCCCATTGAGGAAGAACAAAGTCTGATTCCCTAAATTAGGAATTTGGTTTACTAACCTTTTCAAAAGTATTTGCATTTAAAAGGAGTAGGTAGGCCCTAGCTGGTGTGGCTCGGTGGATTGAGAGCCAGCCTGCAAACCAAAGGGTTGACAGTTCGATTCCCAGTCTAGGGCACATGCCTGGGTTGCAGACCAGGTCACCAGTAGGGGGCTCATGAGAGGCAACCACACATTGATGTTTCTCTCCCTGCCTCCCTCCCTTCCCCTCTGTCTAAAAAATAAATAAATAATATCTAAAAAATAAAATAAAAGGAGTAGGTAGTGCTCAACAGAAATGAATGCATGTAATGATGGAAGCACAGGATTTCACAGAATATTTGAAGATGGAACAGTAGAATTCAATAGCTGTGATATCTCGGGCTTACCATGGCCTCTCATGTCTTCCCTGTGGCCAAATGCTTGCTCCACAATCATCTTCTACCTGACTTATAGGTAAGACACAACAATATGGACCAAGAGCTGAAACACGGCTGCATAACGGGGCAACCAGGAGCACTGATGACAAAACAATCACTTTTGTGATATCTAAAAAATCATGGCCTTTTAAAGCCTGCTGGGAAGTAGCTCTGTTTCCACAGGGCAGCATGGAGCTGGCCTGTTGTTTTTTTGAAAAGGAGGTGCCAATGGAGATAGCATTTGCCAAGAGCAACTATACCAGGAAACAGGGGTGTGTCATGGAAGGGGTGCTCACTGAAACTTGACTGCGTGGTTAGAGAAGTGTCATTTGGAGAGCAATGACATGAATCAACAAATGAGTCTCAGTGATATTAAGTCCCATTGTTCAACGGACTCTTAGGTAAAGACCAATTGCTTTATTTGATCAAAATGAGAACATATGGTGTTAAATTATTCCCATGGAAGCTAGTACAATACCTTAATCACACATAATGTTCAATTAAGATTTATGAGGTTAGTGAATATAATGTATGTGTAGAAAGATCAACAAAAAATGACTCTAGAGGCCCCAAGTTCACTCATAGCATATAGTCCCTAAACAGATGTGTGACCTTGGTTTAGCTTCTCAGACTCTCAGTCGTCAGATGCTACCTCTGCAAAATGAAAGGACAAGGTTAGATAATATTTAGGGTCCTTTCTAGCTAGATACTGACATAGGAGTTCATTCTGTGTTTGGGCACCTTCAAATGAGAGTTGATGGTTACTCATTGGAATATAATACTTCCACTTGCGTACATCCACCCTCAGATAAATGGCTACCCAGAGACAGACTCTTTCCATGTCCTTCCCTGAATCTCCTATAATGATCCACCATGCCTGACAGTTATCAATTGCTGAGTCTCAGATGAAACTGTTTCCTTGCTTCTAATTTAGCCTCTGCTATAGAGTTATATGTGACAGGTGATAAAAAGTTAATTCCCTTAAGTTCCGTCATGTATCTATCATATGTCTGTGGATTCATACAATCAGTAGAAACATGTAGAAATAACAGGTTTTGGTGGTAAGATTTACATTCTTTATTTTATAGAATCTGCTCATAGATAGTAAGTGTCCTTAGAGTTTGACATTTATGCTCAGACATTTTAATCCTCCATTTTAGTTCTTTGACTTGTATTTTAAATATTTGTAGATAAAGTGATTTACTACTATACCTCCCCTCCCATTCCGTTTCATCACCTTGTAATCAAATACAAATGGTGCTAAAAATGTCCTTAGTTTTCTGTTTATTAGTAGAAAAGTATTTACTTTTAAGTTTGATTTCATGTTAAACTTAGAAAAAAAGCAATTTACTTATTTTTCCTCCAGAAAGAAAAATGTTCATATGTCAGCTATTTGTGGGCTTTTCCTGACTATCTGGCTTATGACACATATATGAGAATTTGCCAGTTGTGTTTTTTAACAGCCCATCTCAGAGGTGATAAATAAAATGAGTTGACAGGACCAAATGCTCTACCACAGTCCTCTCCAGGAACAATTGCCTTAAACTCACAGTTATTGCAGTGCTCTAGAGGAGACCATAATCTTTTCTGAAGAGCCAGCCTACAGAGAATCAGAAAAGTCCAACTTCAGTTCTCAGTTTGCTCCTTATCACAAGGGGTGGACGCTGGGTGTCATTACCCACTCAATAAGGAACTTACATTTTAGTCTGTAATCTCATCAGAGACTAGTCTCTGATATTGCTATAGGAGATGATGGAGGACAGATACAACATGAGCAGAAAAACAAAAGCCATGAATATTACTTGAAGCCCTCTCCTAAAGCAGAGTTTCAGTGAGCCCAGCCCCAGCCCGCAGTATAGGTTCCAGGTATCTGAGAGTTCTAGACAACCTTTCACCCTGTCCCATATTTTGGGCACTGAATGTTTCCACTCCTCACTGCTATTGATGTATATATGTATGGCATGTTGGTCTAGGCCAGTGATTTTCAACCAGTGTGCTGCAGCAGGCACACTGGTATGTCATGAAAATTTTTTAAAAGTGCAATACCTGACTATTCAGTCAGGCACATTGACTTTGTTTTTCCTTAGATCGTCAAATAAAAAATAACAACAGCCAACACAACAATAGCCATCCAGTGTGAATGAATCAAAACTATACCTATTTTTTGTTATATCAGTATAACATATATTTTTTGGTATGCCATAAAATTACAGTAATTAGTTTTCTTGTGTCCTGTGATGAAAAATGTTGAAAATCACTGGTCTGGGATAAGATGCTTCCTAACTGGCCAACAGATAATGATTTTGCTGTCTAAGATGACACTAGAATTTAGGATAATCTGCTAGGTCTTTAAGGGGTGGGAAATCTTGTGGGCCTGGGCTTTTCTGCTCAATGTTGAACTCCTCACTGGTCATTCTTTGCACTGGAGCTCCCCATTGGGTGGTTAAGACTTTCTCATAATCTTTCTTGCCTTTCTCCACTCACTGTTGTCAGAACTGGATCATGGTCTGAAGGCTTTCCCTCACCTCTTTACATTTCACATATGTTACTTTTCAATAAATCTCATGTACTTCTAACTGCCTTGGTGTCTGCTTCCTTGAGATCCTGAACGGACAAACATACTCTAGAAAGATTGTTTTCTCACGCTTGCCAGAAGGCACAAGTAGTATCGTGGAAGAGGTTCAGGAAAATTTGAAACGGCTAGATGACCACCTACATCTTGGGCTTAGATTATGTTCATCTGAAGCATTAAGGAAAGTCTGTTGATCCATGTGGGAATAACAACGCAGGAAGTGACATTTCGAAGTCAGGAAAAAGTGTCATATGTGGTCATGGGGATCAATCAGTCGCTAGCTCTTTTCCCCATTTTTGGATATAAGCAGAGTGTGGAGTTGGCCAAAGTTGGCATCTATGGCTGCAGTGCATAAGTCAAGAATAACTCATCCAGGACTGCAGAGTTAATCTCAAGTCTTCTACTAACTAGGGAGATAATGTTATCCTAGAATTGGGGAAGATTTCACTAGCATGGTATGCTTGGCCTTAGCCTAAAATTGATATTAGATAATATCGATGGTAAGTACTGGCTGATATAATTTAATGGACTATTAAATTATTATAGGATACTGAGGATACTAGAAGCAGTGTTTTGGGAGACATGGTAATGACTATTAACTCTTCCCAAGGCCCAACATAATATAGGGTGTGGTAAAAGTAGGTTACAGTTGTTCATATGAAAATAATAAGTAATTAATAAATAATAATACAAGAATAAAATGTTTCATGTACTCACAACTATAAACCTAGTTTTGCCCCACCATATATATTAGATGCAACAGCATGACAGATAAAATGACTCCAACTTTTAGAAATGCAATCAAGAATGCAGGGTAGCCTGGATGACAATCCTACCAGATCATCCAAGTGCAAGACAAGTGGTAGGCAACAGTCCTTTTATCACCTGCACCACTACAACTACCTGGAGATTCAGTTATTTCAGTCATACCAGTCATAGGGCTTCTTCTTCCAGCTATGTGAGACTTTATGTTTCATGATCAAATGATAATACTAGCATTTTTATTTTTTGATGATACATTAATTATTGCTTTGCTTATAACTACTTTTTATTTAACAGTATGTCCATGTGATTTAGATACATAAACCATCCTTGTGTTTTCTCCATCTTTGTTAAAATTTCTAAGGTAAAGGTACTTAACAAGCATGAAAATAATCTACAAGGATGGCTTCCTTTGTACCTTTTTATTCTTAATTTTCAAGTTTTATTTGAAAAATAGATATTGGATAGGCAATAAATTATTAGTCTTTTGAATTATGAGGAAAAGTTTTTAACATCAGAAAGGCTTATAGAAATCTGTCTGATTAAAGTTGGCATTTTAGAACTGATTGATTGATAAAATACCCAATAACAAAGAATTACTATGAATTCATGTGAGTTTAGTGATATGTTCTCATAATTTTTCTTCTATGAATCACAATAGTAAACATGTATATAGACTATATATGTACATATGCATATTTGTATATGTATGTACATATATATATGTATATGAAAAATATTAGCATATAAGGGTGAGATGTAATATTTACTTAGATGGCAATATTTGATGTCCATGTGGAATATTAGAGCCTCTTATAGCTATAGAAGCAACAGATGTATCCTTTTCATAGCTAGAACCATTCTTTTAAAGAGAAGAATCTTAATTTAGGAACATGCTTTTAAAAGCTTTTTGGGATGGAAGGAGAGACCCTGAAGCATGAAGACAGAAAAATCAAAGGCAAGAAAGGAGAATACTAAATTGTTTTGTGTGAGATGAAGAGAGCAGTTTGTTTTACCCTGGAGAGCATGAGGGGAAGAGATGAAGTAAAGCAGGGACAGGGAGGTTGATGTGGGGTTAGGGAAACCTATAAGGTAGCATGTTCATGAAAAATCCCTGTGGGGTGGAAACTGAAGGCTTTTTAAGAAGAATGAGGAAACTTACTTCAAAGTTTCTCTTTACAAAAATCTCTGTAAAAGCTTTGTCTTTTACTGTCCATAAATCCCCAGTAAAGTTTAGCAAACAGACGAGTTGCCTTATGTGTAAAAGTTTTAGTGGGGTAAAGATGGCATACATAGATGACAAGATGATTCATAAACCAAGACAGGAAGCGTTCAGAACTAGAGGTGCTCTGAGAACATAAAGGTGCTCAGACTCTTAGAAGTCTAGGGCAGAGTGGTAGGGTAGGTCAGGAAAGCATTGGCTAAATCTCAAAGGACTTTGAGACTCCCGTTAATATTTAAGTTTCATTCATTCATTTACTTACCAAATATTTGTTGAAAATGTACAATATACTCATCTTGATCCTGGAGATAGAGTAATGAACAAATAATTGGTCTTGCCTGTGTAGAGCTTACATTCTGTTGAAGAAAACAGTTAATAAATAAAAGGGAAGAATCCCTTCTGGCTGGTTCTAAATAAGAGTATGATGAACTACTGATAGTATTTATTAACTTTTTCAAAAACTCACTAGCTGCTGTACAAACGGGAATCCCCCAAAACCCTGGAATTTATTTATAAAAGTTGTGTGTTTTTTCTTACATGTTTAAACTTCAGTAACCTTCAAAGTATTCTCCATCTGATACAATACACCTATCAATAAATTTTTTTCAACTGCTCAAAATATCTTTTGAACTCATTGATTTTTGATACCTTTTAAGTGTTCCTGCTGTTTTTTGTTTCATCTCTTCCACATCAGTAAAACATTTCCCTTTGAGAACATTTTTCATCTGGGGAAACAAAAAAAAGAAGTTGCTCAGGGTGAGATTGGATGATAGAGAGGGTGGGGAATGGAGGTCATCCCATTTTTGGTAAAAAAGACCTGCTGAATACAGCGTGGTTTGAGCAGGTGCGCACGTAAATCACCCGTCATGAAGTGGGCAAACATGTTGAAAGAGTCCTTGAAAAAATTCACTGAAGCCAAATGCAGCCTCTCACAAAACGCCGGCTGGTACACTGATACAGGTGAGTTCCTAGAACACTCACTTAGCGGGGGAAGCCTGTATTATAAGGTGCCTGTCATTCAGGAGATAATTTCAATTCTGGGGGATCTCCCCTTCTATAGAGAATAGACCACAGGAAGCGGGGAAGGAAGGATATCAGGTCTACTGTAATTGTCTGGGAGAGAGAAGACTATAACGAGAACTAATGTGGTGGTGGAAGCAGTGAGACATTATCTGACCATGGATACATTGTGAAGGATTTTTTAATAGGATTCATTAACAGATTGGATATGAATTGTGGTAGAAACAGAGAACTCAAAGTTAACTCTGTAGTTCTTCAACGGCCACATAATGAGAATCACTTGGGTGGGAGTTTTGACTTTTAGATGAGTTCTAGAAATCAACTATATAGGTAAATTAGCACTATTTCCACTAGAAATTTATTGTTTTTGATGATGCTAATGATTGTGGGTATAGTTTATGAGAGCAAAAATACTTTTTACAATTTGCATATGATCTAATTGCTATTCTCAGTGGTTAAAGACTATAAGCAATTTTTGAGCTATTCAGTGTTTGTAATGCAAATAATAAAGGGTCCTCAATTAAAGTATTACATAAATGTTGGCTCATTTTCTATCAAGTATTTGGCTATCACAAATATTTATATAATATAAATACCTAATAAAGCCAAATGAGAATAATTGCAATAATGAAGAATCCTTATAGGTTCTATAATATGTGTTATAATTGGAAACTCCTTTTAAGTTGGAAAATCTCTCTTCAAATCTAAGTTTTAACATAAAATATGCTCTCTTAGCAAGTTTCTAAGTATACAACATTGTTGCTAACAGTTAATGCTATGCTGTACTGTAGATCTTTAGAACTTATCTTGTGTAAGTAAAACTTTGTTCCCTTTGACACACAACTCCCCATTTCTCTCTCCCCCAGTCCCCTGACAATAATCATTCTACTCTCTGCTTCTATAATTTTGACTATTTTAGACTCTTCATATAAGTGGTATATTACATGTTCTTCACAGAGAAAATAATAAATAAGGATGATGGTAGAAAACTTTTAGAAGTGATGGATATGTTAATGTCATAGACTATGGTGATAGTTTCAAGGCTGTACACAAAAAAGACCACAATACAATAAGATATTCACACCCTAATTTCAAAATAAAATGCAGTAGTATTCTTATAATAAAGATCCAGCTAACTCAAAAACAGAAATCTCATTTTTGCCTTTTTAAAAAATCTTTGGGTCTTTGAACAATTCACTTAGCTTCAGCTTAATTTCAATATCAGTGGCATGAAATAATTATATCTAACTGGAAGAGTAGTTGTAAGGATTTATGGATGATTAACCAATGCCTACCATATAAAAGGATGCAATCAAGTTTATTTAAGTGCAAATTTACTTATATTGATATAGAGAAAATACTATATTACTGACATTTTTATATTGCAATTGACAATGTTTATTATACCTTAAACGTTTGACTATTTCTCTAAATTAGTGATTCTAAATGTTGGCATTTTTGACTGCAAGGGAACATAAGGCAGTGTCTGGAGACACTTTTATTTTTATGACTAGAAAGTGCCACTGACATCTAGTAAATAGAGACCAGGAATGTGGTTAATCCTCCTACAATGCATAAGACAGCTCCCCAAACAAAGAATTATCCAGTCTAAAATATCCATCATGCTAACAGTGAGAAACTCTGCTCCAAATCATAGCTGGGCCAGATAAATTGGTCTCAGTTGTAATTACATAGTTTGTATAGTTGATTTAGACATTTGAGTATGGTGAAATATGCATTGGAGCCCTACAGCATGTTCATTGTCTTAAGGGAATGCCAGGAAGAAACCTGTGGTGTGTGAAATACTGGATTAGGGTCCAGCACTACTCCCCTTCTTCTATTGTGGGCATTTGTGGTTACCTCATTGATACTGGGATCAGTCATGTAATTTACTTTGGAATATTAAACATGATGCAAATAGAGGCCTTAAGTGGGTTTAGGTGGTTTGGCATATTGGCTTACCTTTTACTCTTCTGCCATTTGCTATTATCCCCTGGTCCACAAATACAAAAGACACTTGGATCAGACCCAAACCCAAGCCAAGCCAAGTCAAGCCAGGCCCACCTGATGTACAGCCTGAAGCAGCATTGTCTGGCTGAACCTAGACCAGATATGCCCAAATGCAGATGTGCAGACCTGTTAGTATAAGAAATGCTAGCTGTTGTAAACCACTCAGTTTTGAGATGGTTGGTTATGCAACATAATTGTGGTAATTGTTGGCTAATATATGATGCATTGAGAAGGCATCATTTACTAAGTTTGCAGCATATTCAATGGGCTTAAATAAGTAAGGAAAAGTAGCAATTTGAATATGGAGAGGAAAACTATATAATAAGGCGGTGATGTTTATATTTAATAAGTATCCCTAAAGATCTTGACATTGCATCAGACAATCACAGGCTCAAGGATTTCAGAGAAGGGTTTGACATTTGCTATTTGAACATTTGAATATTATCAGATCTTGAATATTTGAACATTTTCTAAAACAGTAAGGTAAGAGAAAATGGTTTCAAGAGTAATTATATTTTTGGATCACTGACAAATGTGTGTGCATGTATTTGGGGGGGACAAGGTCCAAAACTTTTAATTCTCAATAGTATTTTAGATCTTTTTTTGCTCTGCCCCCAAACACATACATACTACCAATGACCAAAAAGACCCCCAAAAACAAAAAACAAAAAACTAAGGATTTTCAATCCATATAATGGGTGCTATAAAACTGGCCCTTTGTTGAAATTTTCTGGAATGCTATTCTTCCATTCTGTGAGATTCCATTACCCAACCAAACCTGCTCTTTTTCTCCCTATTTCACATTACTTATTTGTAGCATGCTTACTGATAGGTTTACTAGGCAAAACCACTTTGGGGGTAAAAACCATGCTTTGTGAGCCATCTGTTGAGGCTTATGTGCTGCTGTAGTTAACTGGTGTTTGGCAGTGTTATAATTCTGATTTCAAACTTTATTTGAGTAAAAAATAGAAATTGCAATGACTTAACATTTGTATGTAGGTTTCCATGACTTAGCATGTGTTTGTATATTTAGATGAGTGGAAGTTCAAAATAAAGTGGTGAGTCAGAACCTTCTGGGCCTGGAAGGGAGACCAGAGTGTGGGCAGCCTGGAGGAGGGAATCTATACAGATGGTGGAATATGTGCCTCATGTGCCAAGTGAATTTACAGAGGAGCAGCTCCCTGACAGCTTAGAATTGAGCATGTGCATTTTAAACATTAGCTGTAAAACTATGACTAAGAAGCCTATGTTGACTTTTTAAATTAAAATTTGTATTTTGAGATAAGTATAGATGTACATTATACTTGTAAGAGAAATACACGATGATTCAATATATTCTTTACCCAATTTTCTGAAAATGACATTATCTTGTAAAACTGTAGTAAAATATCACAACTAGGATATTGACATTGACACAGTCAAGATAAAGAATATTTCACTCACCAGAGGATTCCTCATTTTGCCCTTTTATAGCCACACCCACTTTCCTCCTGTCATCACTCCTCCTTAACCATCAACAAAGATTATTCTCTTCTCCATTTCTGCAATTTTGTCATTTCAGAAATGTCATATAAATGAAATCATACAGTATGTAATCATTTTAGATCAGCTTTTTTTCACTTAGCATAATTCCTTGGAAATAAATTTAGATTGTTTAGTATATCAATAATTTGTTCCCTTTTATTAGTGAGTAGTAAAATTGATTTGTGATAGTTAACATTGTGCAAAAATTTGTATTCATATCCCTTGTGTCATTCTTGATATTGGTTATTTGTGTTTCCTCTCTTTTTGTAGTCTAGCCAGATGTTTTTCAACTTTATTAATCTTTTAAAAACCAGATCTTTTATTTTTAATTGACTTTGTTCTATAATTTTGTTTTCAATTCCATTGTTTTCTCCTCTAATTTTTATTATTTGCTTTCTTTTGGATTTATTTTTCTTTTATTTTTTCTAGGTACCTGAGATGCGATCACAGTCTATAATTTGAGACTCTCCTTCTTTTCTAATATATGTATTTAGTGTTATAAGTTTTCCTTTCAAAGCTGCTTTAATTTAGTAGTATCTCACAAATTTTGATATATATTTTCATTCAGTTAAATTTATTTTTACATTTCTTTTGAGACTTTCTTTTTAACTCATGAATTATTTAGAAGTGTGTTATTAGTTTCCATATATTTAGAGATGTTCCTATTATTTCTTTGGTATCGATTTGTAGTTTGATTCCACTGATGTGATGGAATACACTCTATTCAGGTTTGTCTTGTGATCTAGAATATGGTGTATCTTGATAAAAGTTCCATAAGTCTTTGAAAAGAATGTACATTATGCTATGCTGGTTGAGTTGTTTTATAAATGTCATTTGATTTTGTTGTTTGATGGTGTTGTTGAAATATTCTATGTCCTTGTTGATTTTCTCTCTAGAAGTTTTATCATTTGTTGAGAGAGAAATATTGAAGTCCCCAAACACAATTGTGGCTATATCTCTTCAGTTCTCAGTTTTTATTCAAACCTTTGCCAGATTTGTTTTTTGGTGCATATATATTTAAGACTGCTATATATCTTTTTTGGTGGATTGGCTCCTCTATTATAATGTAATGCCTCTGATTTTTCTCATTTTTTTTGCTCTAAAGTCTACGTTATTAATATTAATGTAGCCATTCCTAGGTTCTTCTTTTAATTAATATTTATATAATATATCATTTTCCATTCCTTTTACTTTCATTTTACTTTTAATTTATATTGTTGTGTATGAAGTGATTTTTTGTAGACAATATATAATTGGGCAATATTTTTAAGCCATTCTACCAGTCTCTGTATTTTAGTGGATGCATTTGAACTTTTTACATCTAATATACTTAATGCCATGAGTTGGTTTTTGTTTTGTTCTAGATTATTTGCTGAAGAAATGTGGGTATTGTCTAAAACATTTTGATCTTGTTAGGCTTCCCCTTCTGGTCCTCTGGCTAAAGGAAGCAGGTTTCTGCGCTTCTTTTTTGTTTTCTTTTGTTTTGTTTTTGTCTGTGTCCATTGACATTTCCAAATTGCCACCATTTTTAGCTCCAGGTCTGGAGTATGAGACAAAGGTAAAATCCAGGAAACTTACCACCATTTTGTTTCATGGGTCCTGAGATCCCTTGCTTATCTACATTATTCTCTCCACATTTCAGAGTCCTTTTATCTTTGTTTTATATATAATATCTTAGAATTTTAGTTGTACCTTGTAGAAGAAATATGGGACAGTGTGTTTAAGTCATCTTCCTGCAAATGATGTCCTCATATTTACATTTCGAGGAGGTAAACTAAGACTCATTATTTAGACTTTGATTACAATCTTGGCTCTAGCCTTTGCTGATTACAGGTGTTTAGGCAATTAACTTACATCTGTGATTCACCTTCCTCTTCTGCAAAATGAGTAACCCAGACTTGTGATAATCAAATGAATTAATCTGGGAAAAACATGCAGCACAGTGAAGGCACACAGTAAACTCTCATTAAATATGACTTCTTTCTTTTACCTTCTTGATTAGGTTTATTCCTAGGTACTTTATTTTTCTTGTTGCTGTATCAAATAGGATTTTTCTCCTGATTTCTGTTTCTGATGTTTCATTGTTGGTGCACAAAAATGCCTTTGATTTCTGAATATTGACTTTGTATCCTGCTGTTTTGTCACATTCATTTGTTAGGCTTAGTAGTTTTTTGGTGGAGTCTATGGGATTTTCTATGTACACTACCATGTCACCTGCAAACAATGACAGTTTTGCTTCTTCCTTCCCAATTTGGATGCCTTTTATTTCTTTTTCTTGTCTGATGACTGTGGCTAGGACTTCTGATACTATGTTGAATGGAAATTGTGAAAGTGGACATCCTTGTGTTGTTCCTGATCTTAGTAGGAAACCTTTTAGATTTTCCCCATTGAATATGATGATGTCAGCTGTAGGTCTTTTGTATATGGCCTTTATTATGTTGAAGAATGCTTACTCTATTCTCATTTTGCTGAGTGTTTTTATCATAAATGAGTGCTGTACCTTATCAAATGCTTTTCCCACATCTATGATATGATCATGTGATTTTTGTCTTTCCTTTTGTTTATATGATGTATTATGTTTATTGATTTGTGAATATTGTACCATCCTTGCACCCCGGGGTGAATCCCATTTGATCATGGTGCATGATATTTGTAATGTATCGCTGGATGTGGTTTGCCAATATTTTGTTGAGGATTTTAGCGTCTGTGTTCATTAGCGATATTGGCCTATAGTTTTCTTTCATTGTTGTGTCTTTATCTGGTTTTGGGATCAGGATGATGCTGGCTTCGTAAAGAGTTTGGGCATTTGACCTTTCCTTGGATTTTTTGAAATAGTCTATGAAGGATAGGGGTTAGCTCTTCCTTAAATGTTTTGTAAAATTCTCCTGTGAAATCATCTGCTCCAGCAAACAAAGCACAGAACAAGTAGAAGGAAGGAAATAACCAAGATTAGAGCAGAATTAAATGACATAGAAACTAAAAGAACAATTCTAAGGATCAATAAATCTAGAAGCTGGTTCTTTGAAAACATAAACAAAATCAACAAGCCTTTAAGCAGACTCATCAAGAGAAAAAGACAGAAGACCCCAATAAACAAAATCAGAAATGAAAGAGGAGAGATTACAACTGATACCACAGAAATACAAAAGATTGTAAGAAATTACCATGAAAAAGTATATGCCAAGAAATTTGAAAACCTGGGTGAAATGGACAAATTTCTAGAAAAATATAGTTTTCCAAAACTGAATGAAGAAGAAGTAGAAAGCCTGAACAGACTGATAACAGCTGTTGAAATTGAAGTAGTAATCAAAAAAGTCCCGGTACACAAAAGCCCTAGAAAACTACACAACACTGAAGAAAGAAATTAAGGAAGACACAAACAAATGGAAGCATATACCATGTTCATGGACTGGAAGAATTAACATCATCAAAATGTCCATACTACCCAAAGCAATTTATGGATTCAGTGCAATCACTAATAAAATACCAATGACATATTTCACAGATATAGAACAAAAATTCAAAAATTTATATAAAACCATAAATGATCCCAAATAGCCACAGCAATTTTGAGAAAGAAGAACAAAGTAAGAGGGTTTACAATACCTGGCATCAAACTATATTACAAGGCCACAGTAATCAAAACAGTCTGGCACTGGCATAAGAACAGACACATAGACCAATGGAACAGAATAGAGAGCCCAAAAATAAACCCAAGTCTCTATGGTCAATTAATATTCAACAAAGGGGGCAGAAGCATAAAACAGAGTAAAAATAGCCTCTTCAATGAATGATGTTGGGAGATCTCGACAGTTACATGCAAAAAAAAAATGAAACTTGACCAGCAAATTATACCATACACAAAAATAAACTCAAAATGGATAAAAGACTTAAATATAAGTCAGAACACTATCAAAGTCCTAGAGGAGAACATAGGCAGGAAAATCCCAGATATTCCATGTAGCAATATTTTCATCGATTACCCCCTAAGACAAGGGACTTAAAGGAAAGAATAAATAAATGGGACTTCATCAAAATAAAAAGCTTCTACATGGATAAATAAAACATCAGCAAAATGAAGAGGGAACCAACTGTATGGGAAAATATATTTGCAAATGATACCTCAGACAAGAGTTTGATCTCCAAAATATATAAAGAACTAACACAACTCTACTTCAGGAAGACAAAAATCCCAATTAAAAAATGGGCAGAGGACTCGAACAGACACTTCTCCAAGGAGGATATACAAGGGGCCCAGAGACACATGAAAGGATACTCAGCATCACTAGCTATCAGAGAGATGCGAATTTAAACCACAATGAGACAACACTTCACACTGGTCAGGATGACCATCATAAACAAATCAACAAACAACAAGTGCTGGTGAGGTTGTGGAGAAAAGGAAACCCTAGAACCCTGTTAGTGGGAATGCAAACTGGTGTAGTCACTGTGGAAAACAGTATAGATTTTCCTCAGAAAACAAAAGATGGAATTGCGTTTCACCCAGCAATTCCACTGCTGGGATTACACCCTAAGAATCCTAAAATATCAATTCAAAAGAACCTATGTACCACAATGTTCATAGTAGCACAATTTACAATAGCCAAGTGCCAGAATCAGCCTAGGTGCCCATCAGTAAATGAGTGGATCAAAAAACTGTGGTACATTTACACAGTGGAATACTACGCAGCAGAAAGAAAGAAGGAGCTCCTACCCTTTGTGATGGCATGTATAGATCTGAAGAGCATTATGCTAAGTGAAATAAGCCAGGCGGTGAAAGAGAAATACCATATGATCTCACCTTTAAGTGGAACCTAATCAATAAAACAAGCAAGTAAGCAAAATATAACCAGAGACATTGAAATAAAGAGCAAACTGACAGTAACTGGAGGGGTGGGGGAAAGAAGGGTAAGGATCATCAAGGAACATGTATAAAGAACACATGGACAAAGCCAAAGGGGGGTAGGATTGATGATGGGAGGTGGAGGTAGGATTGAGGATGGGAGGTAGGGGTGGGTGGGACAGAGGGGTGTGGTAGGAGGAAGATGGAGACAACTGTACTTGAACAACAATAAAAAAGAGAAAAAAATATGATTTGTTTTTCTACTATTATTACTACAGTTACTGTCTTTGCAACAGTTATTTTTATTACAACTGTTACTACTTACAGCTGCTGTCTTTGTGAGTCTCTCTATGAACACAAAAAGTCTTCAGTGACTTCCAGAGTGGACGATGGTTTATAAAAATAATAACCAATGGGGAAGTCTGAATGATTCCTTTTGAGAAATAAAAATGATGTTATAACCTCTTGCCTCTTTTGTTGAAGAGAATGATACATTCAGGTAGACCCAAGTCCAAAAATGGGCATACACCAAACTCAGGGATTAGGCTTTTATAATTACAAGATTTGCTCCTGATCTGCTTTTATTCCACAGCTCTGTTCCTCCCTGCCTCTGCCTCCTTTTACACTTGGTCTCTTACTGCTTTTTCTCTTTGTCATAACTTGTTTCTTCCTCCTTAGATTGTTCTCCTTCTCTCTGTGAGGAGCCTGGGAGCTATTTTTCCAAGCATACATTTGGGATTGTCTGGCTTAGCACTGCTTGATGGCTAGACTGGATGACTGAAGGTTGGGTAATGGCAATAGTAACAACATATCCAAGAGAGACTTTTCTTAGACTCTAGAATTTAAATGTAATATGAATATAAATACTATATTAAGAAGTACATATGATTCCTTGGAAAAGTTAAAATCCTTTTGCATTTTTTCTTGTCTTTTTTTAAAATAGAAAATGTGCAGGAAAAAGAAGCATATATAAGTCCACCTCTCATTCCCACAACAACTACTTCGTTTAGTTCTTGGGTGCATATTCTTCTAGCCCCCCCAGTCCTTAATATTTTTTTCTTTTCCAACTTCTGCATCTAATGATGCTATTGAGAAGCTTTTCTGGTTATTAAAGCTATTGCTCTCCAAAGACAATTCAAATGAAACTAGACAAGGTAATTCATTGATCCACTTTGAGGTTGCTTTAAGGATTAAAATAATGATTTATTTTACCATGAAGAACCAAGTCTTACTCACAGTTCTTAGCTATTATTATTGCTGTTGCTATTGTTATATTATACAAGCTATGTCCTTTAACTAACAAACAAGGCAAGGGAAATGAGGTCAGAAAAATTGTTTCAAATTCAATGATTATTTTTCTTTTTGTGTAAGAATTTACAAATCTTCGGCAAATTTGTTCCCATAAGGCCACAACATATGAGATACAGAACACCAAGAATTCTTGATTGGATTTCACAGTTTATACATAACTGGGAAAATCTTTGCTGTGAAATGGATCAAAAACAGCAGGGGCCAGATGTCTTTCAGGGTTGTTCTTGCTGGTTTTGCTTTAGGGAGTTCAGGTTGGAAGTGGGAAGCTACTAAATCATTTTGCCCCAGTCAGAAGCCTAGAAGGATTCAAACAGTGGAATGGGGGTTTGGTGAAATACCTTACAAAAGGAAAAGAAGACTATGAATCTGAACAACTTGTAGTGTTCTTAAAGTCAAGTTAATGCTAAACTTTACTTCAAAGTTGCATATGGGCTGACTTTCTAACCTTTGACTTTAAGCTGACAGGGGTGAATATGCCAGTCATGGTCATTTCTTTCCAAAGCTAGTATATGCAAATGACTGCAGAGCAGCTGATTCCCATTTGTGGGAAAAAATTCGGTTCCTTCTCGGCCTTGGCAGAAGATGAAAACGGTGGGCACCTTTTCAGAGATTTTCAATGGGCTTCTCACGTAAAGCTGACATTTCCCCCAGCAACAATCTCTGCCTCCCCCTTTCACTGCGTGTCAGTCTTGGGTTAGATCTAACAAATTGTCAATGTTTCTGCTTCATTCCCCAGAACCTTTTTTTTTTTTAACTTGATAGTCTCAGTGGTGACAGATTTCTCTTCTATCTTTCTTTGGCCCCAGATTGTTTTAATTACCACTGCTGTATTTTGTTAGATGGTAAACTGTGAAAATGGCCTCTGGTTGTTTAGAATGCTTAGCTTAAAAAAAAAACAAAAACAAAAACCCTTACTTTGAGTAAAAAGAGGCTCATAGGACGTAGGGATCTATTGATTTAGTCATTTATTCATTAGGAAGGGAAGCAGAACTAAAGATAAGAGGCAATTCATCTGTTGTGTTTACCCTGTTTTGACTGCAGAGATTTTTCTTAGTTTACACTCTATTGACAGAGCACCTCATGGTCAGGGTGGGGGAGCTGGCATTTGGTTCCTCCCTGGGAAATACTAGTCCTGAAGCCATGCCATTTCCCTGACCTGTTTTCTTCAGAGTTCTGAGAAGGGGGAAATTGGAAGAGAAGGTCAGCCTCTCCTTGACCATGGGATGCCCTGCAGTGGAGTGTGAGTACAGATTGTATTATCTGCACTGAGTCCTTAAGGCAGAGTCCTCTAAAGCTTACTTTCTGCATGTATAACATGGAGATACTAACTCAACTTGTTAAACATGTGTGGTTTTGCTATTATATGAGTATACTGTAGACTGTTATGTTTATGGTGGTTCTTTTCTTTCATGACAGAGGAACTTTGAACTCCCTGATTGACACCTCTTAGCCACTTAGTCTATTGTGCACAATGCTTGATTTATTAAAGAAACTTGATACATTAAAATAACGTTTTAAAGTGCATGCATAAGTAAAGGAATGAATTAAACTGATGACATTAAGGAAATGAGAGGAAAGGAAAAATGAAAAATGCTTGAAAAAATGCAGCTTATTTTTAACCTTGTAAACATAGCAAACATCTTTAGAGAAAGAAATTTTATAGTCCACAGAGAGAAGTATAAGTTAACTAACACTGTAAATGGGGTTCAGCGTAGCATTTAAGTTTAATTTGGTAATATTTATTCAAATGATTATAATAATTCCTTAGATGAGAAAAATACCTGTTAAAATAATATTAATAACAATAACTAATATTTGTGAGAGCTTACTCTTGCTCTGGCTACTATCTTAATTGCATTATGTGTCTTAAGCTATTTAATTCCAAATTAATTTTCATGAGGCCACAAAGTAGGCACAACTGTTATCCCATATCACAGATGAGAAAACTAGTGACAAAGGTGACAGTGACAAATTGATAGTACCAGAATTGATAAATTTCTGAAAACAAACCCAACTTCAGAATTTAACTTCAGACATTATGTGTTTGTTTTTGTTATTGTTGTTGTTTTCCATTTGGCAATGGAGTTCTTTTTGCCTAACTGCACATACCCAGCCACCGCTGTGCAGGCAATCTGAATATGTCACTATTTATTAACTGTACCAATATTCCTGCTGCATTTTTAGAATGTCACATTGACAATGTGCTAAATAGCCCTCTGCTATGAATAACCCTCAGTACGAATCAGCTTGTAGACTGGCAGGATTGCTCTTGTCAAATCAGTCCTAATCTTGACTCACCTAATCACAAACTTTCTTTTTTTGTTTGTTTGTTTGTTTTTTCCTCAGTAGCTCTCAAGCAACTCTGGATAAATACTACTTCAACTAACAAGAGCTCCTTCCTCCATCTGGGTATTACTACCTCCTTTCCTGATTTGAAGCCTGGTTACTCTGCTGTTAAACAACTACTATCAGTTTCAGCACTGGAGACAGTGTATTTTAATGAAGTGGTAATGGGATGTAGTGTTGGATGAGCCTTGATTAAAATGAAGCACTCTGCTTAAAGATTATAGTCCATTCTCATTTCTTTAGCAATTCTGTTTGTTCTTCTGGTTATCAGGCTTCCTTCACAGCCATAGAAGACTGCACTGCAGTTTGTGCATGCTGTGCCTCCAAACAACATTTAATTACACATTTAAATGAGACTGGCACTGGTTCACTGAATCTAGCATTTTTATATTCTTCCAATCCAATTATTAGGTGTTTTTAATTTCCCAATTTATGGCTTGTCATTTATTTTAATATTACTTATATGACATTAAAACTATAATTCCTAGATTTTCTCATAAAGAAAATGAGAAATAAATGTCTACAATTAAGAACAAAAATTTTAAGCAGTCAACCTCATAATAAAAAATAAAACTGGCTTAAGCCATCAAATCCATAATCAAAAATTAACTATTCTCTAGACAGGTGCTGGATGAAAGAGAATGAAAATATTCTAATATGAGGGAAAACACACAGAAGATCTTAAAGGATTTTTTTTATTGAGGTTTTTATTGAGTATGGATCTTCTCACTGAAATGTGCACTGCACAGATCCATTGCAGTCTACACTAGCCAGAACTGTGCCTCAGCTGTAGGAGTTCCTCCTGGGTGAGGGAGCCTGAGTCATGAGCTGAGGAGTCAAGCAAATGGATGGAAGCATGGAGAAGATATGGATCTGATGCATAGCCTGGAGGCAACTCCAGCCAGCCTGCCATTTGAAGCAATTCCATTCTAGTTGACTCACAGACCCAGAAGCAAGAAAAATAGGTAATAGAATGCTTGTTATTCTGCATTATTGAAGCAACACCTCCCACCCCGATCAATACAGCACTCATGTGCTATGTGTAGTCTTGTGGGGAGAGGAAACTCAGGTACTCCATGCTCACTGTTGAAGATTAGTAGGACCATATACCCTGCTTTTTCTCCTATATAGGTTTATTTGGGGGGATGTTAGGCAGACCACCCACAACTTAAGTTAGACAATCAGTTGGTCTCTTCTAGGACTTTAAACCTTGAGGCAGTGACCCAAGAACACCCTGACAGTATGTCATATATGACAAAGGTAATTATTCTGACTAGGGTTTTCCAGACAGGACAGAATGTTGCTATGACTTTTGCTTCCTGCTCTCTGTAACTCTCTTGGCTCCTTCCTCCTCCAAAATGCACCCACCCATTCTTTGAGCTTGCAATATTTTCCAATATATTTTTGTGACTTAAATAAATCAGAGTCAGTGTCTGATGCCTATACCCTAACTCATGAAAAGTAATACTGTGAATACGCAAATACTGCATCAGGAAATTACTTAGTCATGGAAACAACCACACTCACATGAATGTCCTTTTAGGTGCTGTTAAATAATAGTATGCTACATTGGGAGCTGCATGTCTGTGCCTCTTAAGGTTCCTTTTATATCTTGCCCTTCCGCCACTGGACAGGTATTTGTGATGAGAAACCACCTGGCTTTTAGTTTTCCTAGAGTGCATCAATAAGACTTTTAAAGTGTAGGGATCTTTGAATTTCCTATGGCTTGAGATAAGCTCTTTCTCATTACTATAAGAATAGCCCTGCTCCCAAAGTCATTGAGAAATCCACTGAGGGAGATCTGCCTTGCAGGCCTTGCAATAAACTCTTATTAACACTATCAGAAGTAATCTGCTTTTGTCTTGACCTCACTTTAGATTCTCGGCAGGTATAATGGACAGATTTGTAGCATTTCCTTTCCCCTTTTAAAAGACTAGATAAATGTACCCTTTCTCTCATCAGATTATAAAAGTTCAATGTAAATAGAAAAGTTCATTGCTTTATTTGATAACAGGCATAATTTTCCCCATTGATGCCCTTCTGTCAGAAGACATTCAAGATAGTCCTGCAGATTGTTTTCTGTTAAAGCAGGCTGAGAATAAGCTTAATTTCTCAGACTGTGCACTTTAAACTCTCAGACTGAAGCAATAAAAAATGTTTTGTATCAACTTTCAGTGAAAAAAGATGTATGCTTTTTGCTGCTTCCAGTTACACTGGGGAGAGGCTGCTTGGTTACTATTGGCCCAATGTCCAAACATTTCAATTAGATTAAGCTCCTCGTTATTAGTTTATTTTGGTGGTTAGGAGCATTGAGAGACATACTGAGAGACCATTGACATCAAGGCTGATTAACACTGACTGTTCAAATCAGCTCAGGCACCAAGTATAGATAAAAGTACATTAAGATAACGTTCATTTCATATGACTAGCATTTTACACATTTCACCATATACCCATTTCTATCATCTCAGCTTGTCCTAACACAACTCTGCAGAGTAAGAAGTCTTTATGTCCCTTAAACAGCTGGGGAAATCAAGGCTCACACAAATAGGGGTAGGTCACACAGTTAATACTAGCTATGGGTGTAGTTTGAATCTTCAGGCTCTTGGCTCATTCTCCTTCCCTTAGTCCACATGGCAGATGGGAATCTAGAAAACATGCCGGGATTTGAAACCAGAAGATCAGAGTTGTGGTTCCAGGTGTTGTCTTTTCTTGTTGTTTGTTTATGTGTCTGTGTGTGTGCACATGCACTTATGCCAAGACCGAGCTATAGTTTATTCATTTGTGAAACAGGAATAATAACAATGCCTAGGTTAAAATGAGGTGATTTTCATGAGAAACACATTATAAAGTGCAAAATGTGATAAAGTAAAATTAGTATTATTATATATTGATGATTATGATAATTAATACTTATTATTTCCTATGTGCCAGGCATGACATACATCATTTTACACTGTTAAATATTTATAGAAAACTTCTTAAAACATCATTGTAAAATGTTAAAGTTTGTTTTGAATTTTACAGCTGTGAGCTACCATCAAGTCAAGAATCAGAACATTGTCAGCAAATTAGAAACTGCATCCCTACCTCTTCCTCCCCCTAGGGGTGACTACTATTCTACTATTTAGGCAATCATTTCTATATTTTTCTTTGTATTTTAACAATCCCTAAATAATATAGTTAACTTCTACTTGTTTTTGAATTGTATGTCAATGAAATCAAATAGTATGTATTTTTTCATCTAGTTTCTTTTGTCAGAATCATGCTTTAAATATTCATTCATCTTGTTCTATATAATGTTAGTCATTTATTTTCATTACTCCTACATGAATGTATGTTAATTTACCTGAACTTTGTATCGTTGACAAGCACTTTGGTTGTTCTAGCCTTTTGATCTTTATAATGGTGCACCTATAAACAAGTACACATATTGTAGGCTGTTCTGTAGGTTATTTATGTAAGGTTGAAATGACTGAGTCACAGGTTTTATACATATGTGTGTATACATATATATATTTAAATATATATATTTAACTGTATTGCCAAGTTGTTTCTTTTTAAAATGAATGTTCTTATTTGCATTCCCACTAGCAACATATATTTTATATTGTTCCATACCTTCTCCAGAATTTAATATTGTGATATATTTAAATAATAACTAGTCTGGTATGCATATAGTAGTTAGCATCTCAGAGAAGTGTCAATATGCATTTAAGTATATTGCACCTGTTTAAAAATTTATTTAAGCTATTTTATTTTTTGTGTTTGTTTACAGCTACTGCCCATTTTATTAGGTTATCTTTTTCTGATTGATTTATATAATTTTTAAAATACAATCTTGATCGAAATGCTCTGTTGATTATTCATGTATCAAATGTTTTTCTTCACTTTGTATGTTGCCTTTTCATTTTCTTAATAGTGTGTTTGATGACCACACATTCTTATTTTTAACATTGTTCAATGTATTAATCATTTTCTCTTTCCATATGGCTTTTTGTACCTGGTATTCTATTTCCCTGAGGTTGTAAAGCCATTTTTTTGTATTATTTTCTATAAGCTGGTGGTCAGGGTGGGATCTCTACAGATTTCACTATCTGGCAGCGGGAGCTGACCTGCTGGTGGGAATGGGGAGAAAGGAGATGCAGATTTCAGGCTTGTAGCACACATTTTAACTTAGAAGGTTGAGGAGGGTCTGTGCATAGAGATAAAAGTATACAAATGGAGGGTGGATGCAAGAAGCAGTTTTTGGGAGAAAGTCTATGGTTGGACCATGGAAGAGAGCAAGTGTTTTAATTCAATTTCAGACATCCACACATAAAAAAATAAAGAAAGTTTTGTTTTAAATTATGTTTGGTCAATTCTGATCCAGGGTGTTCTGTTTTTCATAAAAGAAAAATTTCTAAAAATAAGAGGGATAAATAGAGCCTGTTCGTATAAAATTTCTCCTCCTCTGACATGGAAAACTCAAAATTTAGGCAAAATTTAAGACATACATGCAAGAACATAGAAGAAATTGTGAAATTAATGTTACAATGTTTTGTGTCTTTTAGTTTAAGAGTATGGATTACCAATTCTGTGGAAGTTGTTTAAGTTTACAGTCTCTTCTTTCCCCTGTTCCTCAGCCCTCCCTACGGGTGTTTTATAGAATCTTAGAATTAGCAGATCTCATGCAATCTTTTTATTTTTTAGTTGGGGATACCAGACTTGCCTGTGGTCATAGAGCTGTTAAGTGAAATGACAAAACAAAGTTGATGACTCTCCATACATTGCTTCAAAAGTGTTATAGGGTACATTTTTTGAATAAAATTGAATTGCCCACAGAGACTTCTGACAATTTGAGACACCATTAATGATAACTATTAAAAAATCTACAGTTACTGTGAAATTAGGACAAGAGGTAGAAAAGTCCAAAGTTTGGCCAACTCTTTAACTCTAGCCTTACAAAAAACTTGTTTTTAAACCAATAAGAAAAGTAATAAAAATTCAAAAATATACATGATATTTGAATAGACATTTTACAAAGGAGGAGATACCAAGGTGGCAAATAAATCTGTGAAAATGTGCTTAACTATGTCACTTGGAAAATCCAAATTAAAACCATAATGAAGTATAATTACCCAGCCACCAGCATGCCAAAAAAAAGTTGAAAGAAATAAAAAACATCACAGACAACCAAGAGTTGGTGAGGATGTTGAACAACTGAAACTCATACTATGATGGTGGAAGCATGAAATAATCCAATCACTGTTAAATTGGTGGTCTACTAAAGCTGAATATATGAATCCCCAATGCCCCAGCAATTCCACTGCTAGATATGTGCACAAAAAGCCTTGTACAAGAATCTTAATAGCATAACTTTTCATAAGAGCCTCACTTTGAAGACTTTCCAAATGCTCATCAACAATAGAAGAGATAATGAATTGCGACATGTTTGTACAACGGAACACTACCCAGCAATAAGAAAACATGAACTTCTATGTCATGAAGGAGTATGAATACATCTCACAAACACAATATTTAAGGAATGGAGGCAGACAGAACAGAGTACATCATGTATGATTTCATTTATACAAAATTCAAAAAATGAATTTATGCTGCTAGAAGTCAAGATAGTGGTCATGTTTTGGACAAAGTGGTAATGATGGGTGAGTGGAGTCCTGGCAATGTTCTCTTGATAGAAGTACTGGTTAGACAGGTGTGTTTAGTTTTCGAAAAGTCATCAGGCCATATATTTATGATGTGTACATTTTTTTTCTTCTGGTGTGTTGTGCTTCAATAAGCTGTTAACTTTTTTTAACTTTCAGCAAAGTTTCAAGGCCAGGAAAAAAAACGCTACCATCCTCATGGTACAGAATACATTTGACGACCTGAATATGTTTTCCATTTGACACAATGTTCCTTCCACTTAGCCTGACATCTGCTGCACATCTGTATCCCCCATGGCACACAGTAAGTTAAACAACCCAGATACTGAAGAAAAATCATAACAGTGGGAGAACTGAATTTAAGATGAATAGAATGGGGAGGGAAAGATAAGTTTTCAATTGACATTAGGCATGAATACGAGAGTCCTTGGGGGAGCAAAGAAAGAGAAAATGATTATTTTTGGCAGGAATGAAGGCAGATTTTGCAGTGGAGTCTGGCAGATCATGAATGGGCAGATACAACACTAAATTAAGCAATGGTTAAGACCAGTGTAGGGGACAAAGTGGGGAAGTGGGGAGTACTCTGCCTCTGATAAAAACACATTGCTGTCACTAGCCAATGCTGCCAGAGAAGGTTTGTATTTCTGTATCATACAATACTTTTGAAAACTACATAATGGAAAGAGAGGGGGAGGGAGGGATGGAGGGGAAAGGGGAGAGAGAAAGACACACAGAGAGCATGCAATCGACTTCAAAATGTTCTTTTTTGGCACTAGAATTGATAGTGAAGGGTGCTTTGATAGCAAGAAATGAAAAAAAAATAACACTTTTATTGAGCATGCAAGAAATATCCCTAGGTATCATAATATTTAACAGCCCTAAAATGGTGACATTTTCACTTATAAATTGGACTTGGGGCTCAGAGAGTTTGTGACTCTTGCCCATTCTCCCATCAGTAGTTTAAAACAGAGTCTAGTTCTGAGCACATAGCAGTGTTACTAAAACTTCTTGTTCTTACTGTGAAAACAAGCACCCTCCTGTGGAAATAACTCTGGTTCTTCCACTCTGCATTGCTTTCCAGAAAGGATGAGAGTTCTCTAAAGAGACAACTGGCCTGAAATATCTGGTTAGAAAGTCTTTTGGGGGAATACTCAAGGCAGAGATTGTGGCTATATTGATACTAATAGGTAAGGAACATACTGAATCCCAAACATTGTCGCTGGGTGCGCAGGCTCTGAAATGTCACCAGGGCACCGAGGACATGCTGATCTCTGCTCTTGGTTCTTTAGTGAAAACCAGTTTCCCTATATGTGAGAACCCAGGCTTAGTCTAGCCACAGGCTGATAGGTGGACATAGGTTTATATGATGTAGTTTGGGTTGTACCACAAATCCCCACAGGAGCCTCAAATCTCTTGTGCCTACTCCAGTGACAGGCATTCCCGTCCCAGCTGCCTCTCTGCATTAAGGTATCATCCTCTGAGGGTGAGTTGTGACCATGAGAAGAATTCTAGTTATTTATCACGTGGGACTCTATTGTTTCTTTTAGAGAACCCATTGCCCATTTAGTGGGCAGGTCACACGGCTCTGGAGTCTGAGGCTCCAAAGGGGACATTTGATAGAGGAGAAGGGGAGAATCAGTACTGCTGATCTGAGGTTGGTCCTATTGCATTAGGCATGGAGTAGGGGCCTGGGATAGGTGCGGAAAAGAGAGAACTGGTTGCTTCACTTGGAAGTAAGAGTGGAGAGGGGAAGAAACCACACACATATGCACACACACACATACTCACATTTTCCCCAAAGGTACTCTGTGAGCGAAGTATTATATTGGAGTCAAATATTCAGTATTTTAACCTCCTCCCTTCGCTCCCATGTTAGTGTATAACCCAGGGTAAGTTATTTAATCTTCCGGAGTCTCATTGACCTCATCTGAAAAGTGATTTTCAGATGTAGTGAATTTCATCTGTAGTGAAGATTGAATGAAAGAAAATTTTTCTATCACCTCCTGTTCTGTGAACACAGTGTCTGTTCCAAGGTCCTTGTGAATATATCTGAAATGGCACTACAGAGCTGAGAACCAAGTCCAGGATGGGCTCAGGAGTGAGGTTGGGCCAGAGAACAAGAGAGGGGATGCAGATTTAGATATTGTACCATTATTATACAACAAGCAGGACTTTCTCACTACAGAAGAGACTGACTTATGAGAGAGGGTGCCCCCTATAGGTAGAAGAATCACACAGAGACTGCATGAACACCTGTGCGGCACATTGGAGACTGGATTCCTGCACCAGAGGAGATTATTTTGGATTGGCATCCACATTGAGGCAGATTCTTGGGTCACTTTCCTTCTAAGCATTAACCATGAGATTGGGAAGCTAGTTGTCCAAAAATGAGTGTAGACATGCAGGGGAGCTGACTTGGGAGAGGACCTAGAGACAAGTAGGAGGATGCTGTTTTCATGTGTGGCTGTTTTATTGTTTGGTGACTGACTTCTGGTTTCATTGTGTAGTGGATGCTGGATGGGTGACTTCCACCCATTCATTTTGTCTCTTTCCTTTTAACTACATCTCAATTTTTATTTAAGGAACTGCATCTCCTTTGGTACTTGTCGCAGATGCTGCCAATGCCCCACCCTGCTTATCCAGTTCTGGCTTCTCATCATTGCATTTAGCCTAATTTCCAAAAGTCAGTTTCTACATTTCTTATGCCAACATTTTTCTTTGACATCTAGAGTTTTTCTTGTTACAGAGGCAATTACAGAGACTTACTGGGTATGGAAGCAGCCCAGTTCCTTTGACCTTCACCCTTCCTTCCTCTCACTCCTCACTTCCCTACTGGTGTTTTTTAGAATGGCCTCCAAGATAAGCTACATACATTTAAATCTTTGTTTTAAGAACATAGTTCTAGGAAAACATAAAGTAAGACAGTAGCTGTCCTAAGTTTTGCATGGGATCAGTCTCAGTTTTTATTTCATAGGTAGCCTCTAAATGGCATTAAGTAAATGAGAATGATTTCATGCCCTGTGTCTTCAGCAATTGGTTTAGGGGTGGCAGTAATCAAGACCTATATAAGTCATCCTACAGCTTCAAGCCTGGTTGTCTAGTCCACAGGGCAGAAATTCTGACTTGTCCATTTCTGTGTCTGCAGTTCCTAGCAGAACAAAGGGCTCCTATATCAGCTCTGTCTCTCAATGCTGGAGTCTACACATGCTAAAGTAATAATTCCTTATACATCCATGCTATCACTCCTCCAAGGGAAAATTACACTTTATAAGAAACAAAGTAATTCAACTACAAGCATGTATTCTTACCCAGGGGATACTGGCAGTGTGCCAGGTGAGTTGGGAGCTGATTTCGAGTAGAAATGCGTATTCTGACACTCAACAGCATAGATTAATTTTGTCTACTTGTGTTGTTTATACGAATGGAATCATACAGGGGATGTTCTTGGTTCTAGCTTCTTTTGTTCAACATGATGTTTGAGAGAATTCATGTTGTGGTGGATAGCAGTGATTCACTTATTATCCTTGCTGAAGAGTTAGTTATTCTATCCCATGGATATGCACAGTGTATCTATCTGTTCACGAACATTTGTGTCCTTTTTGGTTTGGAGCTATTATTAGTAGTGCTTCTATGACATCCTGGTACATGTCTTTTGGTGCTCATAAGTATCTTCTCTTGAGTGTTTACCCAGGAGTGGAATGGCTTCATCATGGGGTATTCACATGCTATGCTTTAGCAGGCACCACCTAATGACTTTCCAAATTTGTTGTATTGTGCTTTGTATTTTTTAAAAGTTTGAATTAGTTCTCAGTATTTAAAAATCAGATTTTCTATGAGAGGATTTACCAAACCAAAGGTTGCATTGCCAAATGAAATTAAACTAGCTGGAGCTCATTGCAGTCGCTTGCATTAACCAGGGCTCACCCCGAAACCCAAACCCCAAATAGTTGCTTCATTCACTGACAATAATTTCTTGACCCCTTGCTAATGGATTTTGTTTTCTTTCATTTGTGACTAATGAGATATCCTGGATGAATATAAGGGTCCCACAACTAGTTATTTATAGAATTCTAAAGCCTAGCAAACCTATTTATTTGATTTGGGTTGTATTGGAAGTAGATCCTGAGATAAGAGTATGAATGCAGTTAGTTTATTTGGGAGGTGGTTCCAGGAAATGAGATTGGGGAGTGGTAAAGGGAGGCAGGGAAAGAGAGAGGCCAATGATAATACCAAGTGTGGGAATCTGGATCTCATGGAAGTCACTTTCAACTGAGAACCTGGGAACCAGAGTGGAACACTCAGCCATGAGCCAGTTGAGTGGAGGGGTGCAGCCTCATTCATTGCTTGAGGACTGCTGGGGGAGGGCTATGTTCTTTCCCCATAACCTCTGGCCTACCATACTTGCATGCAAAGTGGGCTTTAGAGGTCTGAGGATTTCTCAGACAAATAGAAGCAGGTGCTGACAGTTGGAAGGCAAACAGTAGTATAATAAAAGGGGAACACAAGTGAGAGACCAACAATGGCAGCTCCATTGATATATTCTATGTTACTCCCAGATTTCTAGTCCCTAGAATCTTATATCCTAGAATCTTGGTCCCTATTACCTCAACACAGAGCTTGTTTTCATTAATGCATATAAAATCTGTGTTCTCATTTCAGAAAGTCCACCCACCCTCCTCCCACTATCCCCTTAAAAAACGTGTTAGAATAACTGCATAGTTATGGCAGTCCTGTTGTATTACAACCCAGAGCTTCCAGCATCTATGCACAGAGAAGCTTGCTCTGCTCATTTCTTCCCATCCAGTTAGATTTCCATTGCTTCAGTGCAAACATATTTAAAAGATTTTAATAATGTATTTGCCAAGATAGATTCATCTTCTCACATGTCCTGTGATTTTCAATCAAGTAGAACAATTAGATTGTTACACAGCCCCCTAAGCTGCAGTAGGAGTAGCCCGGAGATGGAAATTCTGTGTGAAGGTGAAGTAGAAATTAGTTTTCTTTTTATTGCTCTTCAACTTTCAATTTATATTCCAAAGTGATTTTTTTTAAAAAAGAATTCAGAGTGGTGATTGCAGGGGGGAGGGAAGCATAAGGGGATTACATAGTAATGGAAAAAATACAACAAAAAATTTAAAAAATAAAAAAGAATTATCAGATTCTTAGAAGAAAATAAGATGTGTGTGAACAAAACAAGACCTATTTATTAATCAGTTTGTGTTAATAACACACATGTGTTGCAATGCCAAAAAACAGTTGCAAATGGTCCCTTTGACACACAGCCCTATGGGGTTTTTGCAGAAGGAAAATGATACAATTTCTCATTTAAGAAATAACAAATTCTTAGCCATTCTCTGAGACTTGAGTGTATGTCCCTCAATTACAATAATTTGTAGGGGATACAGTCAGTGCCCAGTTACTTTTAATTTTTATCAAAAAACTGCACAAGACCTAAAAACAAACTCTTTAAAACCTCAAAGATAGCTAAAAGCAATTAGAAGAAAGACCATCAGTCACAATTCCTGTGCTGGCTGATTTTAAAAACTCATTTAAAAATGACAAAGGATTGAAAGAATTTAAACCAAGGTAAAACAATAAAAGCTTGTGAAAATGCCATATGGCTAACACGTGCAAGGAAGATTTTGATTTGAAAATGCTAATTACCTGGCTGGAGAATCTGAAGAAAATTAAACTGAACCTCACTCATCATGGAATAACTTTCAGTTAGTAATAGATATTTACACACACACACACACACACACACACACACACACACACACACACACACAAAGTTAGTGCTCGTTACTCACAGTGGTTATATTCTACAAAGTCACTATGGACACTGAATTAACAAATATTGAAAAACAGGGTTACATTCCTACATGCTTCTAATCAAAATTTTTTTGGTCAACCAGAAAACCATTCGTGCTATACAGGTTTGTTTTCCCACATTCTTGTAAAACAAGCCAGTCTCATCATTATTAAAATGTACTCTTTCATATAATTATTTTTCCTGTATAACAATTTAAAAAATCTTTCGTAGACTCTTGACCTACAGAATCTGCACAACTTGCAAATTTAACATTTTTTATGCCATTTAGCTTTTGGAACATGCAAGCCAGCCATAGTTTGACATTTTCCTAACCCTGTGTAGCACGACCATAAATTTCCTTGGTTTCTAGCCTCACAACAATACCATCCACAATGGGTTTTTTTTTTTTGGTTGTCATCTCATGAATTCACAAATTTAGCTGTTTTTTATTATTTTCATAGCATTATAGATATTATTTTAGAACTTTCTGGAATGGCCTCACATACAAATTAGCTAAATTCTTTTTTTCCCTCTGGATATGTCATGTTATTGATGAACTAAGTTTGAAGTCATGGCCATCAGCACTATAACTCATACCTGGATGAAGTTCATCTAACACACACACTTTCTTTGTAAAACACACCACAGCTTTCTTGGACTTGGGAACATTAGATAGCACTTCAGCACTTCACTGGGGACATTTTTAAAAAACAAAATTAACAAAAAATACAAAGTTGTGAAAAATGTGACGCTAAAGAAACTATGGAAAGGACACTTGTTTATAGGACAAGAGGTGAGACAAGAAAGCAGATAGTTGCTTTGTTTAACCTTCACTGGCATGTATCTGTCAGGCAGCTCAAAATTTTCACCACTCTGTGCATGTCTGTGACTGTTCCATGAGTACTGATTTTGGAGTTACAACAACTTTTAGTGAGTAGGTTAGTTTGCAAATATGGGATCCACGGTAATGAAGATCAACTGTGTACTCTTCTTACTTGTTGTTAATACACCAGCTCTGGGTAATTTAAATAAAATTTTCACATGTATTTTTGATGCTTTCAAAGGGCAGGGTTTATATAAGCATATTCTTGGAATACACATGTTTTATGTGGTATCTTCCCTCACTAGTTCTCAACATGTTGACATTTCCTTACCTCCCTTGCCTTATAGAAAAGGTTTTTCTTCAAATTCTTAAGTGCTATGTTCCGCTTCTGGCTTATTTTTAGTTAGGTGAACTTTGGAAAATTACTTAACCTTAAACAATACTCCTAACACCACTATAAGAATTAAATAAAAAATGAAAAATGCTTTGCATATCATTTATTACGCGCTAATTCCTTTTCTATACCTTGATTTGATTAGAGAGGCATATAAAATAATGATTAAATAAGTGGACTTGGTAGTCACTTGCCTTACTCAAATACTAAGATGATGCCTCTTCTTCCCTGGGTCCCTGAGTGACCACGCACAGCTGAGCCCCCACTGAACCACATTATGACATGAGTGTAAAATGAACCTGTGTTGTGCTCTGAAAGTACCATATGGCTTAAATGTGCAATGTGAGATTTGTACTTCAGAATAAATTCATACATTCAGGGATTAATAAATTTCTATAGTATAACCAAGACTAATCTGACAAATACTCATAGGCCCACAGGCCTGTGACTTTCTCCAGAGGCAAACAATTAGGAGGGTCTATGGTCAAGTAGAAGGACAGTGTGCTTGTGAGAGCTTAGAAAAGAATGTGATGATCTCAAGAGACCCAGGTGTGACTATTGTATAGGTGTATATGTACAGGGTGGGGAAAAAGTAGGTTTACAGCTATGACTACATGAAACACAGTTTATTGTCTTATTATTTATTAATTATTATATTATTTTCCATGCAAACAACTGTAAACCTACTTATGCCCCACCCTGTATCTAGAGTCAGGGTGAGGTGCATGTCAAAAAGGAGGTACCCCAAGAGGGAAGAACTCAAAGAGGATTAAAGCTTTAGCAGAATCTCAAATAATTAGTAAAATTTAGCCATCTAGATAAGGGAAAATGAAAATGATCGAAGATTCTACACAGAGGAAATTTTCTGGGACTATATACAGAAGTATAAGAGAGCCGGTAATGGTAAGGGCTAGAATTCCCTATCTTATTCTAAGAAGTCATTAAAGACTTTGGAGTAGGGGAATGATAGGGGCAGAACTAGGCTCTAGAAAGATTATGCAATTATCAGCACTGATCACTGATTGGAATAGAAGATTGCCGTGAACAAGGAGAGCACTAGGAGGCTCTCATATTATCTTTTTGCAAAGTCAAAGTGTTTATCCCAAGGAAAGAGAAAGCATTACACATGATGAGTCTATCTGTCAGCTATATCCATAATAATGCTTCATAACAGCACTGACAAAAACAACAAACCAAAAATCAGTGGCTAGACACACCATTTTTCTCACTCATGAGTCTGCCAGTTAGTTAAAGTTTGGCTAATCTTTTTTGGGCTCATCAGGGCTTTGCTCTAGGCTTCAAGTCAAATTCAAGCCTATTCTACTTGCTCATTATGAGGTGTAGCCTGGAGGGGTAGTGGCTACTCAGAATATGTTCTTTTCACAACAAAGGCACAAGTTCAAGAGGTCAAAACCAACTATGCAAACACACGGAAAGACTTTACTCACATCATGACCACTGACATCCCATTGGAAGGTTGTCTGTTTTGTTTTATTTAGATTTTTAACTGATTGGATGAGGCCCACTTACATTTTGGAAGGCAAATATACTTTACTCAGTCTACTCATTTAAATAGTTATCCCATCCAAAATATCCTCACAGACACACCCACACCCAGAACAGTGTTTGATCAAATATCGGGGCACATTGTGGTCCAGACAATTTAAACATAGAATTAACTACCACAGTGAGGAATTTCATTCTGCCAACCACCAGGGCACACAGGGGTCAATACTGAGATCAATCATTGATCTGTAGTAGTGGTTTTGAGAGAAAGTGAAATCAAATTTATCTCAAGATTTAGAAACTGATTAACTGAAGACTGTCCACCTTCCGTCTATTTATTTGACCAGAAAAATGTGTTGCAGACCAGGTATCTAAGTCCTGCTCTAGCTGGAGAATAAATGAGTCCAAATTTATCTACCTGCAATGCAAAAAGTTGTATGAGCTTCAGGAAATATCTTGGGGCTTTCCTCAAATTTCTCATTCTTAATTTAGCTGTCTCACTTTGAAGGCTGTCATGGTGTCAGAGGCCCTAGTTTTACCACTTATAAACTGCTGGTAAATTATCTTAACCTTACTGTATCTCAGTTTTTTTGATTGGTAAAATGGATATAGTAATTCTACCTGCTTCATATTAAACTTTGTAATATAAGTAAAGCACTTAAAGCATTACTGGACCTTGAATAACTGCTTCATACATACAATCCATTTTGTAATTAACTTATTTAATCCTCACAACAACTCCATCATGTAGACATTAAAAATAATTTGCATATTATAAATGAAGAATCCAAAGCAGAGTGAATATGTAAATTTCCCAGGAGTACATAATTGGTGAGATAAGTCTAAATTCGTCTTGACCACCACCTCCACACCCAGAATCGTCTTAGAGAATAATTTTTTTTATCATCCAATGGGACTAATTCCAGACCATCCCCTATGTATTTATATTTATATTTGTAAAAGTATAATATTGTTTTATATACATATGCAGGTTCTCTTTTTAAAAATGCTATCTTATTATAGCCATATATATTTTTAATGCAAGGCATTTTTTATGGTTGCTCGAGTACAGTCATCTCCATCCCCACTCTCCCCCACCCCACCCACCCCCACCTCCCACCTTCAATCCTACTCCCCTTTGGTTTTTTCCATGGGTCCTTTATACATGTCCCTTGATGATCCTTCTCCTTCTCTCCCTCATTATCCCCTTCCCTCATCCCTATTGGTTACTGTCAGTTTGTTCTTTATTTCAATGTTTCTGGTTATATTTTGCTTGCTTGTTTTGTTGATTAGGTTCCACTTATAGGTGAGATTACAGTAGTAATTTGTCTTTCACCGCCTGGCTTATTTCACTTAGCATAATACTCTCCAGTCCCATCCATGCAGTCACAAAGGGTAGGAGCTCCTTCTTTCTTCCTGCTGTGTAGTATTCCATTGTGTAAATGTAGCATAGTTTTCTGATCTATTCATTTACTGTTGGGCACTTAGGTTGCTCCCAGTACTTGGCTATTATAGCCATATTTTGTTCTGCTACTTGCTTTTACTCAAAGCTATATTTTGGAAGTCTTCTGGTGTCACTAATATAAATCCATCTTATGTAAATGTGGCAAATAATTCAATAACCTAAATATACTATTATCTAGTTCTTACACCATTGATAAGCAAAGTTCCTTTCCAAGTCTCCACTATTGCAAACAATGCTGTATTAGCTCCCCTACTACAATTATCTGGTGTGCATGGGTGAGTGTTTCTCTAGGCAAGTACTTGCCTAAAGAAGTAAACTTTTACTGAGAAGTAAACTTGTTGGACCATTGAGTGTATACAATTACAATTGTAGTAGATACCAGCAAGTTGCCCCCACTCCCAGTATGGCTACTGTAGCTCACACTTCCACTGGCCATGAAGGGGTTGGGTTGGCTACCCTGTCATCAAGAATGTAGCAAGTGCTGGGGGAAAGTGACAAGATGTGCTGAGGACAAGAAAGTGTCCCTAAGAACCACAGGAAACTCAAGGCAATGTGTGTTCCTCTATTGTTTTCATTGGGATCTCCTGGATTTTTGTTTGCTTGTTTGTTTGTTGCCAAGTCCCAACTACTTTTTGGAAAAAAATGACCCAAGGGAAATTCTTTTCTTTTTTTAATGAACAGAACATTATTTCCTATTTGTCTGTGCTCAGGTGGCTTCTAAAATCTTAGTTCTTTATTAGGAAACAAACTGGGGTCTTTTGTTGGAGCAGAAATAATATTTTCCCCATTGCCTATCTAACATAGTATGCCCAGCTTGCACTATTATAAAACCTCTTTTAGGAGCTACACACCCTCCGGATTCTCTTGCTATATTTAGAGGAACAATTCAACATGACAAATTTTGGTTAACTAAGAAAGTCTGGGCAAGTCAAGAATTTTAAAAGATGTAAGAACAAAATCTTTCCAAATGATCAATAAACAAACATAATTTACTATGAGGCATTTTCCTTACAGCAATTGGTAGCAATTTTTGTAACTATCTACAATAGTAAGCAGACAATCAGAAAAGTGCTCTTCTTCTGACAATTTAGAAAGTTCAGTCTTTGGAAACTGGACAGCAAAGCTTGGTTCTAACCTAGTAACCGAACCTATATAATTAATTATTTCTATCAGGTTGCAGGCAGAAAATGGCATTGCTATGTTACAGTAATAATCCTGGTTGTCATTGAGTTATCAGCAAACTGCAGCTCCTCTCTTTGGAGAAGAAACCATGTAATTTAACAAATCACTATATTTTGGGTTTTGACATTGCACATGCTTTTCAATTTCCATCTGTTCCTTTGGTTCATTAGTATTTCATTGTTGCTACAGTCAGAAACATTTTAATAGGTTTTCTCCCTCTAAAATAACATACCATCAACTATCTTCTGTCATCCCTTTGAACACCTAAAAATGGTATGTCCATTCCAATTTTAAGGAATGCTTTTAGGAAATATTATTATGGGTGTTTTTCCCCCCAAAATGGGAAAAGATACCTGCCTTTGGCTATGAACTAGAATAATTGCTTTGTGTGTGAAAACAAATATTCAAAGTCTACTTCAAACACAGATTTAAAGAAAAAGAATAGAGAAATGTCCTCTTGTATTCCTAAATCTCTTTATTAGATGAGAACATGCTCAAAGAACTCAGTGTGTATACCAACAAGTGCATATATACACAATTTCACATATGTGTTCTCTGAAACACAGTATATATATATATATAGATAATTCATACCACATATAGCAGACACCCATGCCACATGTCTACATCCATCTGCATTCCATGTACATACACACCACAGTCTTCCAAGCACAAACCAAATGCATACCATGTATGAACACATACTTCAATGCACATGTGTACCACAAAGACACAATCACATCCATGCTACACATATATACACAACTTCAAATACACACATCCTAATTACACACATTTCACTTTCTCTCAAACACAGCATAAATACATATACATAAATACATACAGTCCACATACACACATGCACATACACTAATGATCTACATATATGCAAACCACAAACACACACACATACCAAAACCAATAGTAAAAAACATATATGAATTCAGGTAAAGTGTATACAAGGGAATATATGCATTGAAATGTATAAAAGGACATGTTTTGGAATAGCGTTTACGATTATTGTAGAGAAATTTTAGTAACTTTCAAAAGAGTCAGATTTTGGTGGGCAATGTCCTATACACGCAGTCAGACCCGTTCCTCCTCAATTGAAATGAAAGGTCAAGTACAATGTTTCAAGAATGAAATCATTGTATCTGACCAACACACAACACCCCCCCCTCACAACACACACACACTCACACAGACACTCAGCTTTTGTCAAGCATATTTACAGCTTTTGTCAATATGCATGGAGTGATTGTGGAGGACAGTACTGATTCCAGAGTATATTGGGAATGTACCATATATTATGAAAAAAAAAGAGAGAAATCTCTGAAGATATAGTTATCACCATGGAGGGTGCGACAGTTCTCCCTGGAAATACATTCTAGAATGGATGGCCCTATCATTCTCAGGCTCCCCTTTGTTCTGCAGTATTTCTGTGCTGTGCTTGATCCCTAGCCTCCCAAAGACTGATTCCTTGGGGGACAGGCCCTGCCTGGAATTATGCTCACAGGGAGACTAAGAGCCCTCACTGCTGGGAGTGGCAAATAGGTCCCTCTTGAGGACAGAGGCCAGCTTAGTGCCTGTAAAAGTTCAAATAAATGTCAACATACTCTAAGAGAGATCCCACTCATCAGAAGGATGGGCATCCCTCCAGATCTGCAGGGCATACTTTCATGTCCGTACTGAAACTGTCCTTTCTCCAGTGTCACCTTATGAAAAAGTTCTAAATGCACTGCAGACCACTGTCAGAACTGTGAAGGTGAAGGTCAAATACAGAGGAAGCTTGAATTTAGAGTGACATCTGACTTCACAAGTTTAATGGCTGTCTAAAGTCAGCTCTGACACAAAATCAATTCATGGAAATTACTTAGTACCCTACTAAACTAAACAGCTTTTCTGCTCACCATTTTCTCTTTCTCACTATTTTCTTCCATTTGTAACCACGTTCTTGCTTTTCCTTCCTTCCTTCTTTCCTTCCTCTTTTCTATTTTTTTATCTTCTCCTCCCTGTGTAGGTTTTAAAAATTAAGATCAGAAAGAGTTACTGTATTTTGTTCCAGAAGAAAGAGTATATGGCAAGCTTCTACTTAAATATAATCCATGCCAGCTGGAAGTCTAGTTGTTTAGAGGAGGACTGTGTTTCACATTTGTTATAAAATATATTCAATCAACTAACAGGCATTGAGCATTGACTTAACTAATCTCCCAGTTTTTTCTCAATAGAGAACCATCTTTAATAACTAGTCTCTTACTGTTTGGAGTCACTTATGGCCAGCTGAAACTAGTTCAGATGTGATCATATAGGCTACATATTGTTTTTTTGTCAAAAGGCTCATTAAACTTATGAAATTCATCCCACATGCACTGCTTTAATACTCTGACAATTTTTTTCCCTAAATTGACCTTAAAACTTTCCATCAGTATCATTTCCTTCCTTAGACATTTGTCAAATTTCCCTCCTTTAATAAAGTCTAAACTTCAATAAGTTCACACTCAAAGATGCCCTTTGCAATCTGGCTGCAATCCACCATTGATTCACTTCCTAAACTCCAAGATTTGGTCATATGTCTCTAAACTTTAGCTCTTTCTTTCTTGTGGGCTCCACATATTGTAAACCCTGCCATTTTTGAAGCCCACAAAGTCTTTTCTTGTGTCTCAGGCAGAAATAATTACTCCTCCTCCTGCAGTCCAAAGCACAATGTGTGGGGGGTCTTCACCCGCAGGGTCCCCCAGCCACCACGGATGAGAATAAGTCTATCAAGACATGATCTGCTTGGGGAGGAAAGGTGTCCAATCTCTCAAAGGAGAAAGGCCAAGAGCCTTTTCCTCAGTGGGCTTTATTAGGTTCATTTTGCAGAGGAATACAGGCAAAGCTCATTAATCATTGTTAGGCAATAAGGATCAAACAATAGATAACATACAAAGAACTACTAGGGCTTATTCTGAGTTAGGGTCTGTTAGCTAAAGGGCTACAAAACTTTGGGAAACAAACTCATTGCCGGCTCGGACCCTTATCATTTAATTGAGAGCATTCTTAGCAAAGCAGGTTTCATAGGATTTATGTATTCTTTCTTAGGCCTGATCACCTGGGCAACTCGCCCTTTTCAGCACAGGGCTGCACTGCCCTTTGTCATTGTTTCAGGCTTAAATCAGACAGGGGAAGTAAGACAGAGAAGAGATTAGGAGACTTGTTGCAGACAGAATGAGGACTTGGACTATGTCAAAGCCAAGGGGTGAGCGTCCATCACCCTCTTTTGCTATAGCCCCCCAAGTCCTTCCCTGGGGCCTCCCCATGATCGTGCCTGTCTTCGGTCGTTCCTCCCTTGAGGAATCTTACCCATCATTGGCTAACTTACCAAGCATTGGGGGCAGGCAGGGTAAAGGAAAAGGAGCAGAGGTGGCACCTCTTCCAGGGCGATAAGCTTTGTCTCCTTAGTGGCTTATAGTCCGAAGATCACTCACTCAGCCTTAGCCATGGGTGGGTTATAGCTTCTGAAACCAGGCACAGTAGTTCCCAACAACAATGGCTTGTGCTTTCACTTACCCTTGCACAATAATTAAGGGTCTGCTCTCCCTCTCTTCTGAGGACTGGTACTATTCATCTTGGCATAACCCAAAGTTTCTAGCCATTTTTCTGACACAAGTGGTATCTCAGTAAATTATAATAGACATGTTAACTTGAAAGACACCAAAGAACAGGGTATCTGCTGTTGTTGCTTGCCTAGTACTCATTCTCTCTCTTTTGAGTAAGAACGTCTGAATTTTTCTTTGGAAATCACATCTTCCAAACTCAAAGGTCATGGGGACTGACCTTACTCCAGGGGACATGCATGTGACTTGATCTGGCCAATCAGACTCATAATAATTGCTCCAGTGATGGATACAGGGTTGAATTGGGTTTACTGAAGAGAATCCCAAATTTTTATTAAATAATTCAAAATGAAGTTTGTTCCTTTGCTATTATAGGACAACTGTTACAATTCAAGCCTGGGTTTGCTGATGGCCACATTTGCTACTTCACGGGTCTGCTTTCCAAAAAATGTTCATGTAGAGGAAAGAGCCAAAAGAAAGGGAAAGACAAATTCCCAGTGACAAATTTTGGTTCAGCCATGCCTGAAGACATGGACATTTTATCATATGACCTAATGTATTCACTTTTGCCTTAACCAGCTTAATTTTTCTTTTATTTTTATTCTTTTTCTCTTGCATTCATTCTTTTACTTTTTTCCTGTTGTTTACATCCAAAGATTCTTGAGAGATAGTGCCATTTAGTGAGATGAGAGAAAGCAGGTGTCTGTCTCTGAAGACTAAGAGATAATTAGGATAGGTTTGCATTCTGTAACTTCCAACATCATGGTTTTGAAAGTATCTTTCTGGAACCCAATGATCACATGTAACATTGAACACTGTTTCTGAGTCTTAACTGTATACATGAATCCCCTGAGGATCTTGTTAAAATGCAGTTTATGAGCAGTTCTGGAGTGGACCTAAGATCTTAAATTTCAAATAAGTTCCCAGGGGCTTCTTTGATGCTGGTCCACAGACCACATTTTGTGTAGCAGGAACTAGAGTCAAGGGTCATTATCCATGCCTAGACCCTCCTGCTCAACAGAAATGATCTTTTGCATGCCATTTTTGCTTAACGTGGTGATAGTTGAATATGCCACACTTTCTCAGAAAACTTCCTTACTTTTAAACTGACTTTCCGAAGAAAAAAAAGCTGAGCCAAAAGCAGGATCACTAATGGGGAAATGTGTGAGCAATGTGTGAAGCCAACGCAAAAAGGCAGGTGAACTAACTGCTTAAAATGCCACAGATACACATGCACATATTGAAGTACTCTCTTCCCCCATTCTTGAATCACAAATTTGTCTTATTGAAAGCATTTAGTGCAACATAGCTCATCTCTGCTGGGACTCAGCAGAATTATGGCACATGCTTGCTTCTGGGGCTCAACCTGCTGCCCAACAGAATGACTATCCCACCTGGGCTGTGAATCTAATTTATTTCCTCCCTTCAGTGCCAGATTCCTGGGTACTGGTGCTGGGAACTGAAACAGCACCATTGCTCACCCGTATCCAAAGCTGGCTGCTTCCTGACATTGATGTGTGGCTCAGGATAATCTTTACATGTTATCCAGTCTGATGATGCAGTGACTTGGTTTCACTGTAACTGAAACATATGCCTTGTGAGTTTGTTGTGTTTTGGGATTACTAATAATTGCACAAAAGTATTTAAGCAGGCATGAGCATCTCATCTCCCAGTAAACATGTCACTGTCAAATATAGATTCTGCCCCCCCATATTCATAAACTCCTCTTGTCAAAATCACTTTTTGTGTTGAAACTGGGCATGCTTCCCATTTTTATTACATCCTTTCTGAATCTCTTTGTTTCTCCTAATCAAGAGTTAGTCAAGCAGATGTGGCATTACTTGGTCCCAAGAGCATCTGTTCTCAGCAGAGGTAAATGTGAGATGCCTAATATTCTTTGAACCCCTTCTGTAGGTCTTGAGTAAAGGGTGGACGATAAGGATGGAATCCTATCATTTGTGTTTTCATAAACAGATGTGACTTCAGATTTCAGCAGTACTGGATTCACTGTGTACAATAACTTGAGAAAACACTTGTTGGGTTACTTCATAACTTCCAGAAAGAATGTGATGACAGAGTGTTGTAGCTACAGGCAACAATAGGAAAGAATAATTAGAAAAATCTGTTAGATTCAAGTTTGTTTTTCTGTTATCAGTGTTTTGAGAGGGAGCTGGGACTTAGTCTTTGGAATAAGACTTGATATTCAAAATAATATTTAGCATAGATGGGTCCTATATGAAAGTCACTATAGAAACTGAATGATCAGCTTTATAGAATGAACAAAGCTGTCTTTGCATCAAGACAGACTTCTTCCTGTTTCTCGGCAGGCTTCTGGAGGCATCTCCTTCTATCTGAATGATATATATGCAAAGAATGCAAACTGATTATTTTATTAGATTAAGAAAAGGCCTAGCCAATAACCTAGATCTTTTTTGTAAAACAATTGGACACATTACACTCTATACACAAATAGAAGATTTGTGTACAAATCAAATTAAATATGTCCAGTAAGAGGGGAGAGGGATGCATAGAAGTGCCAAGGAGTGGGGGACAGAAGATGGCCTTTATTCCAAATTACTTTTGCTTCATTCCAGAGCTAGTATTCTTAATTCAGACCCACATGAATGGAAAATAAGTCTTATAGGTGTTTTTAGGAGGTTTCTTTTACAATACATAAATAAAAGTGTTGTTGGCAGAGGATCCCCACTGATACCAAACAGACTTGTGAGCAGTGTGGAAAACTTAAATTTTGGTTTTGCAGGGTTTTGAGACTACTCAAGGGGGTTTTGCTGTTGATAGCCAAATAGCTCCATAGACATTATTAGAAGAGTGGAAGGTATGTTTGTGAGAAATGTCAAAGTGATAACCAAAAAAAGAGAACAGAGCATGTTACTCATTGTGGCAAGGACTTTTCCATCAGCCCATGCACCATTACAGTCATGAAAAGACTCCAAGACTTTACTGAGAGGTTACTGTTTATCAATAAATAAAGAGGAAAATCTGTTGTGTGCACCTTCTCTGAGAACATAGCTGTTAGCTGGCACTGGGTATCTCTACCATGAAAAATGTCACTGCTCTCAAGAAAGAAGGGTCAGGTTGTGGCAGGAGAGGAGCCCAACAGAGGAATATCCATCTTTCAGGTCATTCATTCATGGCCTCTCTCAATGGGACTGGCCAGTCTGAAAAATAGCCTATGTGACTGAAAGGCATCAGTTAGGATGAGGGGACACTGAAATTCGGAGTTCTGGCCTCTACTCCCAGCCCACCTATGTGTCTCTGGACAAGTAACTTTCACTCTCTGAATGTCTGACAGGGTCCTCTACTGTAACATGACAGTCTGAGACTAGAGTACCAGTCCAGGGCTTTATGTTCTGACACTATGATTATCTTGTTTCCCTTATCTAGACCTTCTGGAAATTCCCCTCTTTAACCAAAATTTAGCTAGATTCTGTACACCATCACCACCGTTACCACCTGGTCTAGTCTTATTCATCCTTCACTTGGATTATCTCAGTAGCCTCTGTACTGACCCATCTGTGTTCTCTTCTGCCCTCCACAGGTTATTCTTATGTTAGGTTATTCTTAACCTAACAGACTGGGTGATCTCATTAAAATCCCACCATACTGCTCCCCCAGGAACTTCCCTTTTCTCCCTGTCCATGTAATAGTCCATAGAGCCTGAGAACTGGCCCAGCTTTATCTCTCCAATTCCATCTTCTGATATCTCACACATGATTATTTTTATCCAGCCACATAGCCACCTTCTTCCTGCGTCACCCATCAAACTATCTCCATTACCCTTCTGGAATGTTATTCTCACTCCCTCCCCAACCCCACCATTCCCCGATACCTGCATGACTGACTCTGTCACCCCCTTCCAATCTCTACTCAAATGTCACCTCCTTGATGAAGCTTTCCCTGATCATTATTTGATCTGGCAATTCCACTGCTAGGCTTATATCCTAAGAGCCCTGTCCAAAAGACAGGGTTCCAATCCAAAAGATTGGAAACAATGCCAATCCAAAAGAACCTATGCTCATAGGTTCTATGCTCACAGGTTCTATGCTCATAGGTTCATATGAGTGCTATGCTCATATGTACCCCAATGTTCATAGCAGCACAATTTACAATAGGCAAGTACTAGAAGCAACCTAAGTGCCCATCAGTAAATGAAATGGATCAGAAAACTATGATACATTTACACAATGGAATACTATGCAGCAGAAAGAAAGAAGGTGCTCCTACCCTTTGCAAAAGAATGGATGGAACTGGAGAGCATTATGCTAAGTGAAATAAGCCAGGCAGTGAGGGACAAATACCATATGATCTCACCTTTAACTGGAACCTAATCAACAAAACAAACAAGCAAGCAAAATATAACCAGAAACATTGAAATAAAGAACAATCTGACAGTAACCAGAGGGGAGATGGGAGGTGATAATGGGGGGAAGGGGAGAACGGTTTTCAGGAACAACTATGAGGGAGACATGGACAAAACCAAGGGGGTTAGAAACAGGGGATGGAGGTGGGGATGGCTGGGGTGGGTGGGGAGTGGTGTGGGGTAAATGTGGACAACTATAATTGAACAATAAAATAAAAAAATAAAATTGCATCAGCACTTTCCAATGCCCTCATTCTGTCTTTTATTTTCCATAGCACTGAACTTCTAGCATATAACACAATTCACATATCAATTATGGTTTTTTTCATGTCTCCCTCTACCAGAATGGAAGCTCCATTTTCAGGACCTTTGCCTATACATATATCCTTTTTAGTGTTGTATTTCCAGTGCCTGGAAGAGTTCCTGGTTCACAGAAGTGCTCAATACAGACTTATTGGATGAAGTTACAAATCCTTGTCATGCTTTTGGGTGTGCATGGTGCTAATAACTGACAGCAGCAAAAGTCCAAGAAGAGACAATGCCTCCATAATGGAGAGGCAGGAGCATTGTTGTGCACAGACAAAGAAGAGACAACGCCTCCATAATAGAGAGGCAGGAGCATTGTTGTGCACAGACAACTACATAACATAACTATTCCTAAGTGGATGAGCTGTTCATAGTTGGTATGTGTACCTCACACTTCATTGTGCATGCTGTCAGTTGTGCCCTGATGTTTGCTGTCCCTTTTACTTTAGCACCTGTGTTTCTACCTCAAAACTTGCTCTGTCCATAGAAGCATGTAAGGGACCTGTGTGCAGAAATGGGCTAATGGTGCCGTGGAGTTAATGCCCCTAGAAGAATCCTCAAGTGATAAGGAATGGTAGTTGTTGGCTCCTATATGTCTCAGCCTCCTTGATCTTTAGGCAGGACCATGCTCAGTCATGTTTACCTGTGTCCCAGTGGTCTGCACTGGGTTCAAGTCCACTGATGAGGTGATGACCTGCTGATAAACATATGCTTTACTAACTTCTGCCCCTTCCCAGTATTATTTTCCTATGCCTCTACTCTACCAGGGATCTACTTGTGATTACCTCCCAAATAAACTGCATTCTTATTTCATAGGATGTTATCAGTGGAACCCAAATGCTCATAAGCATGTGACAAAAACCATCCTCCTCCCTCATGTGTGTTCAGGATCTCTTTGTGTCAAGAAGATCATAGGCTTATGCAATTTAAGGCTCGGCTAAAGATATGGACCAGGTCATCTCTAAAGCCCCTTACTACTGCATGCCCCAAGATTCCAGCTTATGAGACAGGCTGACAGGCAGTGCTCTAAATTCTGGAGCCAGACTGCCAAGGTTCAAGTCCTGCCAGCTGTATGACCTTGGGCATGCTATTTAACCTTTATCTTTCCCAGTTCACTCACCCACAAAACAATCCTGCTAACAGTGCTCTCTCCTGAGGTTGCCGTAACTATTAAATGATTAAATGTGTTCACATATGCAAACTACTCTGACCAATACATGGCCCAGAGAAGGTGCTACATAATGTTAAATAATTAAATCCCTTCATCTTGCCAACAAAGAGGCTAAAGCTAAAAGAGGTTAAATTCACTGACCAAGGTCGTACAACTCCAGAACTGGAAAGCTACTCTTTGGAACCCAAATAAAATATTGTATTTCTCTGAATTAAAAATAAATAAATAAAAACCTGAATCCAAGTGCTCACATTTTCTTGAAACTTATTATATAATAAAGATTGGGAATCTTTTTAATAATTACCACCAGTTAATTAGTGGAAAGGCATAAGCAATTTAATATGTAGTACAAGTTAATTTGAAATAATATTAGCTTTATATATTTGAATTATTCCAAATATATAATGCACTTCATGGAAGAACATCTGCTGGGTAAATATTTCACTTTGATAATAAATCAATCTCTCTCTCTTTTTGCCAGTACTATAATCCTCAAATATATGAAAAAATTTTGTGTGAAGGAAAGCAATGCACTTTGCTCACTCTCCATAGAGCAGTGTAGGAAAGGATTTAGGTTAAATTTTGCTGGAAGGAATTTCATTCAGATGTAGGGCAGAGATTTTCTGATTAAGCAGAGTCAGAATTAAAGTTAGCTCTTTGTGATATTTGAGCTGCATTCTGAAAACCTCGTCCATGAACATCTTTGATACTGGCTTATATTGGTACCTAAAATCTTACTATTAGAGATTCATTCTTTTGGTGACTTTAGTTCAAACAATTCATTGAATATGGTTCATGAAACAGTCACTAGGTTATGCATTAGGTAAAAGGTAAGACTTGGCTATTTCAAAGATAATTCTCCTCAGAATATGCAAATATATCTGAGCAGATGATACATTATGCTATTGTCAACAATTAACACTTCAGTGAGAATTAGCTTGACAGATCCTTTTTTAACTATGACAGCATTCCTGTGAATACAATCCCAAGAGAATAAGAGGCAACACTCTAGTTCTGGACAGGGAGATGGAGATGGTGTAGAGAAGGGCTGTTGTACAGGTCAGGGCTGCCAAGGAGAGTATTTAACATTCATTGGGTATGTGCCATGGACCAAACACTGTGCTAGCCATCTTCCCAACCATTCTAAGGGAAGCTAGTCAGCCGCTTTAATGGGTCCCCCAGGCAAGGTTGAGGGCACAGTGGGGAGGAAGAGGAGAGGAACATTGTAAAAACTCACTTTGCCTCACTCCATGGTGGTTCCAAGACCCCTTGTTGAACCATAATCAGGAAGAATGGATTCTTATTTGCCTCGGCTCACTTCTGGGATAGAAGAGTAACTCAGAGTGGAGCAAAACTGAAATTCTCCTACTGCCACATATAATTCTTAACCAATGTGAATGAAACTTATTTAGAGAAGTGAAGAATCTGCAATGAGTGTTCAGGGTTACCAAATTTCTTTCTACCATAAAATGCAAGTCTCATGGTCATAGTAGTTTTATAAATATATCCCAGTTGAGAAGCACATATCATTGTGTGAATGTTTATAATCCTTAGTTAGCATACACAAACCTGTTTAGAAGTGCAAATTGGTGTTACTGAGGTTAAATTAACAAATTTGGCAGAAAGAAGAAAAATTGATATTTTTTACCACAAATACATTTATTTCACTTTCTTCCCCTCATGCCCCATTTTGCGGTCATTCATTCAATAGGTATTTATTGAACATTTACTATATGACACTTAGCCTACGTGAACACCTCCATATTTTGCCTCCTGTGGGTTAAAAATATGACATGCCTTTAACATCTGTTCTCGTTGCTATTAGATAGAGCATCTGCTTCTCTATTTTTCAGAAATGTAGACATTTTTCCTTCAGACGAAAAACCAAGATATGAGCCTTTGCCAAATAGTTTATAAAATTAATTTCTAAGAGATACAAGGAAACAAACATCATTCAAAAATATTTAAGGCATATGGGACTAATGGCAAACCATTATCTCCAATTAAATTTTTAATTTCTCCTAGTTCATTACACTCATTATTTATTACACTTGTAATGTTGCTAGGAAGTCCACAATTTCTGTAACATGTCCCCATGTGTGCACTCCCCCCCTTTCCCCACCCCCACAGGCCATGTCCTATCAAGATTCACAGCTGTAGTCTGTCACTTAATACAATTCAACTTTGCCCAAGTGGTGTGATCTCTCTGACCCCAGTATCTTCCTCTACAAAATGAGGATGATTATACACTCCATGCTCGAGTTCTGTGAGGAAAAGGTAAACTAAATGAAATTATATGTACCTGGTGTCTAGAATGGCTCTGACACAGGATCCATGCTCAATAAACAGTGACTATAATCTTGTCCCAAATTCTGGAGGTTCCTCTGAGCTTTGCATTCTTACTTGCTCTCTCTACCAGGCACTGGGGTGAGCTCTGACACCTCAGCTACAGCTCCTCTGAGATTATTTCTTGCTGTTTTATAGCAGGTCAAAGTGCAACTATTTTACTTTAAGTTCCCTCTGAGCCCCTCTTCTTGGTTTTGTGTTCCCAATCAGAAAATTTCCCTTTACCATTTTATCATGGCAACCAACTGTTTCTAGAGAAGCCTTATCCTGGTTCTTACTATCGAGGGAAAAGCAGTTTACAACTTCTTCCCTCTGACCCACCCCATGGATTAGTTTTATCCATTTGGCTAAATATTCTCTAACTCCTACGATAAATAAATAACTTTAGACCATGACCCTGCTTATATTTTAATATATTCCTGATTTCTGCCTCCCTATTCATAAAAGAAAAATAAAGGCCTGGAGGCTGACCAGGCTGTTTGAAGAAGCCCATTTGTAAATCTCCTCTCCCAGAGGAAGGTTCTCAGCCCCCTCAATTCAGACAGTGTGCCCAGCTGTGACTTGCACAATGCTGTCCAATGGCTTAGGCCTATCTGTCCAGGCAGGGCCAGCTTGTCACATAAGACCTCATGTTTTATTTCATGCCGTCATTACTCTCTTGAGATTCTTTGTCATTTTTGAATAAGGGACCCAACATTTTCATTTGGTGTTGAGCCCACCAGTTAAGCCCTGTGCCAGGGCTTGAGTCCTTTGCTGGGTGTCACCTCAGCCACTACCTGCTAATGTGCCACCTCAGTGAGCATTGCCTTGCACTACTGTGGCTGCTGTGTTGGACACTCCGCCAAGATTGTGCTGCGATCAGACTCAAACACATTTTTATTAGGAACTCCAGTTTTAGAAAATAAGAGGGTCCTCAGTGGTTACTTGGGGCCCTTTGTGTTTACACTGTTTTCATCTCTTCTAATCCTTGTAAAATGAAAATGGGAATAAGCAAACAAACAGACAGACAAAAAACACAAAAGCATGCATGTTCACTCAGCTTTCCAGTTGTAGTTGATTTAGCAAGACTTTGCAGCCTTCGATAGACTTCTTATTAAAGAAGAACATGTGAGATGAACATCCAGTTTAGGTAAACAAATAGAACTTATTGCCCCTCAGAGGTGCAAATGCCTCTAGTTTTAAGTTTGCCATTTGTTATAAAGAAGGCAAAGTATTTCATCAGTCAGCTATGTGATAAAAGCACATTGTTTCCATCTCACTTGGTAGCACACACCAACTAGAAGCCTGATATATAATAACTCAGGTATCCTGAGCTTCATATCTTCTGAGATCAGAAAATTCACCAATCTAAAAAAGGGAAAAAGTGACAACTGGCTGAGTTACTGCATTAAAAATAAAGACATCTGAGGTTGAGAGCCAAAGCATCAGAAACTTGCAATGGATAAATATCCACTAATAAATATCATTCTAATTTGATTCATCAACAAAACCCATAGACTAGCATCCAGGAAAACGCAGAAGATGAATCTCATGAATTACAGAAAGCAGGTAAAGGTTGAAAATGCCAGTAGGAAGACTTTGAGGAAGGAGCAATCAGCCATGTCTCTACAAACAATAAAGCAAAGACTAAGCTAAGATGGGATTTTCCCATTAAATTCCCATGGGAATCTTTTCCTTTCAATCATCGTTTGGTAAAAACAGGAAAATTTTGAGTGGAGTGGTGCTGCTATGATTTTCCACTAAACCCCTGGTGAGCTCTGCCACCTGACTGTCTGTGGATGAGAACTATTCCTTTTTTGTTATTTTGTAATTATTGGGGATTAAATCCTCTCACATCGTGCATCAGTGCTGATTGTGTTTCATTACATTTTAATCCTATGTGATTGGAAAACAAGATGTGGTTGGTGCAGGTTTCTGTCTTCAAACCCACTTGCGCCAGTGTTTTTTTAAATAACATAAACCTGACCAAGTGGCTTAACTGTTGGAAAGTCATTGTTGGCTTTATATTACTCTTTTTCTCCTAATATTTCTTTTATTTTATTTTTTTATATAAAATATGTTATAATTTTCTTTTTGTATTGTTGTTCTGTTACAGTTGTCTCAATTTTCTTCCATTGTTCTCCCCATCTTCCCCCACTCCTTGATCCCACAGTCAATCCCCACCCTGCTGTCCATGTCCATGGGTCATTTATACATGTTCTTTGACGATACCCTTCCTCTTCTGTCCCACCTTATCTCTGTCCCCTTTCCCCTCTGGTCACTGTCAGTCTGTTCCTTGTTTCCATGCCCCTGGTTCATGCTACTGTTTGAATTAGCCTAGAATCCTTGATCTGCCAGGAGCGTCCATGAGTTCAGGTCCGCCTCCTTCCCCTAATTCTTACCATTCATTATTCTCCTTGCTTGTGAGCCCCTCAGTAAAGAAAAAACATATTTTCTATTTCACTTCTAAAATTTTCCTCTCTATTTGTGGTGCTAAGAGCAGGGGCTGTGGGTGTGCTGCATTCACTCCTTATCCACATGACCTAGCAGCGCATCTGGCAATATCATGTGCTCATTAAACAATATTTTAAAATGAATCAGTAAGCATGTACAACAAAGAATCTTCCACACTAATAGTCTGAGCTGAAGTTCAATTGTTATTCAGATAGTAATAGTAAAGTATGGAAGATTAGAGGAGGAAAATGTAGGTTCACTAGCTAACTTTAAAAGAGTAATTTTAGTGATAGTTTTAATTTACCAGCTATTTTTATTTATAAAATATTATGTACAAAAGTAATGCATGAAAAAATTGGCTTTTCAAGGTTTTTTGAGGGTCTGATATCTTTTTTGTCCACCTTTCCTAATCTCCATAGGTAACCACTATTATTAAATTTTATGTGAATATTCTGTAGACCTTTTTCTATTTGTGTAGTGGCTCTATACAGTGATGCGTAGAAATTATACCACAGTGGATACTTCATTAGTTCTGCTCCTGCTGCGGAGTAGCCACAAATCAGGGACAGATAGCGTTAAATGAGGAATGTCCGGTGGGGGCTGTCAGTTTTTTGGGCCTAGGGCAGTGGGTAATGACAGCATCAGAATGCACTCTCAGCTATTCTGTGGCTGCAATGAAATGTTGGGCACCAAGGACCTAGTCATTTTCCATTTAATAATGAAAATTTTTGGAGAGCTTGATATGACTCCCTGTCACCTCAGAGTCAAAGAGATGTACTTGGGGATGGCCACATCCCACAAAAGATCACACAACATTTTCTAAAACTAACACATAATTAGGGAACTATTAGGTTGATTTAATGAGTAATTTGTGTTGCAATTTATATCACTTAATAAATATCGTAATAATTCTATTTATATTTATAATTTAGTTAGAGAATAAAAGGATTTAGTTAGAGAATAAAACACTTTCATGCTTTGACTTACAAATTGATTAATATAATTTATATTATTATGTTGGAAATATTTTAAATATTACTCTTGTTTTTTCTAATTATTACTATTAAGATCATTATTATTTATAATGATAAAATAGATTTGCCACCTTATGCAATACTATATAATACTATACAATACTATGCAATATTAATAAGTTATCTAATTTGTTTATGCCTCAGTTTCCTTGTCTGTAAAATGAGATAGATAATAGCACTTACCTGTTAGAATTATTATATTAAATAAATTACTACATGTAAATTTCTAGGGTACTTTCTGACTCATGGTCAAAGATGATTAAATTCAATTATTATTATTTTCATTAACCCTATGAATGCTTTCCTATATTATTATCTGTAAGTATATATCTTGGTTTTCAGAAAAAAATGTTCTCTAGAGCTACAACAATATTCAGTCACAAGCTTAAAATTAATAGGCCTTTCCAGAATTAAACTCTAATTGCTATAATAAACTTGAGTAGAGAGATTCAGGCATTGTAATAATATCCAGAACCCCAAGGTCTGACTAAACCTCTATCATACACAGTGATGTATTCAAAAAAAGACTTTATCTACTAGAGAACTAGTATATCTTGCAAGCATCAGAAAAAGAGAGCTCATTTCAATAATGTGCAAGCACACAGTCCACTTCTGGGTGTTGAAAGTGCAGTGAGTCTCGCCCTCTGGGAATCACTCCCTCTGGCTGGTCAGGGGAGGTGTTGAGGTTCAGAGGGCAGTGTGACAGTACCTGCTCAGGACTATTCTGGAGAGGAAGCCTCCTCTTACTAGTGTAACCAGAAGAGGCAGACAAAATCCTATGGTTGGTGGGAACAGATGTTTATGGCTCTCATAGTCTTATTTTTAATCTGTCTTTGAATTTGATGTTGGATCTTAGACTTCAAGAAAACTCCTCCTATAGACTGTAATTCACTTATTAGTGAATCTCGCCCAGAGGAAGGGAAGGCGTCAAATGGTAGATGAGAGTGGCCATCTTCCTGGAAGATAGATTTCACCATATTTTCTCAACAGATATTTACTGAGGGCCCAATCTGTTAACTGCAATGTTCTATTTGCTGGGGATAAAGTAGTGATTAAAGCAAACACTAAGCCATGGCCATTTAGGGTATTTATCATACTTAGGGAATCAGGCATAAACAAAACAAAACAAAAACAAAAACAAAAAACCTATCTATTATCTATCTATCATCTATCTATCTACCATCTATCAATTTATCTATCTATCTATCTATCTATCTATCTATCTATCTATCATCTATCTATCAGGGGATGAAGTGCTAGGAGTGACAGGAAGTTTTTTTGAGAAGAGGACTTTTGAGTAAATCCTGTAGGAAGTGAGGGATGGAGTCCTGGGGAACTATTGGAATAAATGCAAGCAGAGGAACCACAAGTGTGGGAGCCCAGGCAGGGAGTGGGAGCCCTGGGTGGCCAAAGCAGAGTGACTAGAGGAGAATTCAGGGAACAGGCACACAGATCCTGTAGGGCTGGAACTCACTGCAAGGGCATGCGGTTTTATTTGAGGATTTTGAACCAAGGAGGCGCATGATCTAAGGGTTTAACAGAATTCAGGATCTGCCAGTTTACACATATAGGCAAGAGGGTCAAGCAGAGGCAGGAAAATCAAGGAGGAAGCTGTTAGGAAGCAAAAATGACATGTGGGCCAGGCAGGAAAAATGTAGACTAAAATTATTTATAATTTTGTGTATAGGTATCTCATGATCTCTCTATGTATATGTGTGTGTGTGTATACACATATATACACACACACATACATTTCATGTTTGTATATGTAGGAACACCTCCAGATCACGCAGTAGGTATAACTTTTCTAAGCTAAGTTGTCCCTTGTGCAAGATCTAATTCATTCTTTTATATAACTAAATTTAATTTGTAGTTAGAGAACCATTAATACCAGGTAAATTAGCAGGGTAAATTTAACCATGTGCATTTCTAAGGTAGCTATAGCTTCATGCAATTTAGAGATTTCTCCTACTATTCTTCATAGTGGGAATTTTTTGTTGCACTTTCCTACCCCCATGCTGGCATTAATTTGGATTCTTTTGGTTGACATTTCTATCCTGTGCTAGTATTACTAAAATGTCTGGACTCCAGACACTGGTCCTCTGTATTCTGGGCTCCCCAAACCTATCTGAGGGTTCTTGCATCTGTTGTGATCCCACTTTGGTCTTACCTCTTGTGATGGAGAATAACCAGTGGTCTAATTCTCTTGATTTTTCCTAGAAGGTTTTACTACTCAGTGGCTGTAGAAATTTTGCCTAGGCTGGTGGAGGAAAGAAAGGAAGATTATATCAGATTTGTTTTTTAATATCTCTGCCACAGACTTCAAGGCTGAGTACGTACAACATACCTATAAATATAATGCTAATGCACAATAAGAAGGAATTAACTATTGATAAATGCAACATCATGGATAAATCTCAAACACAGTATGGTAACATTCTATTTGACTACACTTGTATGAAATTATAGAAAGTACAAAATAATCCCTAGAACAGGAAGCAGATCAGTGTTTATGTAGGAAGGGGGCAAGAAGGACAGATTTTTTAAAAATATATTTTATTGATTATGCTATTACAGTTGTCCTATTATCTCCCCTTCATTCTCCTCCACCCTGAACACCCGCTTCCACCCACATTCCCCCCTTTAGTTCATGTCCATGTGTCATAAGTTCTTTAGCTTTTACATTTCCCATACTATTCTTGCCCTCCCCCTGTCCATTTTCTATCTACCATCTATGCTACTTATTCTCTGTAACTTTTCCCCCTCTCCTCCTCCCACTCTCCTGTTGCTAATCCTCCATGTGATCTCCATTTCTGTGGTTCTGTTCCTCTTCTAGTTGTTTGCTTAGTTTCTGTTTGTTTTTGTTTTAGGTGTGGTTGTTAATAATTGTGAGTTTGCTCTCATTTTACTATACATGTTTTTTATCTTCTTTTTCTTAGATAAGTCCCTTTAACATTTCATAAAATAAGATCTTGGTGATGATGAACTCTTTCAACTTGACCTTATCTGATAAGCACTTGATCTGCCCTTCCATTCTAAATGACAGCTTTGCTGGATAGAGCAATCTGGGATGTAGGTCCTTGCCTTTCATGACTTGGAATACTTCTTTCCAGTCCCTTCTTGCTTGTAAGGTCTCTTTTGAGAAATCAGCTGACAGTCTGATGGGAACTCCTTTGTAGGTGACTATCCCCTTATCTCTTGCTGCTTCTAGGATTCTCTCCTTCATTTTTACCTTATGTAATGTAATTATGTAATTACATTATGTAGTTATGAT
>CM052547.1:62996762-63070180 GCA_028533065.1 Trachops cirrhosus
TTGTTTTTCCTCTTCTTCTGGTACCCCTATAATTCGGATGTTGGAACATTTAAAGATGTTCAGGAGGTTCTTAAGCCTCTCCTCATTTTTTTGAATTCTTGTTTCTTCATTCTTTTCTGGCTGTATATTTTTTTCTTCCTTCTGGTTCACTCCTATGATGTGAGACCCATCTTTCATCCCATCACTATTCGTTCCCTGTGCATTTTTCTTCATTAAACTTATTGTAGCCTGCATTTTTCATCTAATTTGTGACCAAAATCAACCAATTCTGTGAGTATCCTGATCACCAGTGCTTTGAACTGTGCATCTGATAGGCTGGCTATCTCTTGGTCGCTTAAAAAGATGGGTTCTGGGGCTTTCAATTCTTCTTCTGGGAGTGAGGGTTGGGGCCTTATGAGTTCACCAGGACGGGGCACCCCAGTGGCTGGGTTGTGATGCTGTATGAGGGGGTGGGGTCCGAGAAGGAAGAATGGCGCTTTCTTTGCTCTCTGTAGGACCTCAGACCCTTCCGCCACTTTCCGTGAGCTAACTGGGCCCCTCTGGCACCAATTCTGGTGTGGGTGGGCCTGTGCACCCGGAGGGACCTTCCTTTTCAGTCAGTGCCCCAAAGCTCTATTTCCTGGTGCTGGGACCCTGAGTTGTGCACAGTGCCTTGCTGCACAATGGCCGCCTTGCTGGGTCTGCCAGTTGCCACACCCTGGCCGGGGCCCACCAGCCACCACTGCTTGTGCGCCCAGGGTCTGCCTGCTGCGGACTTGCGTGTTGCCCTGGTTGCTCAGCTCTCTGCTCCGTGTCCTTTGCCAGGCCCGACTCCGCCCCTCCTACCAGTCTGGAAGCACGTGTCTGTTTTTAAATCCTTGGGTGTCTGACTTCCATACACTTCAATTTTCTGTCAGTTCTGGTTGTTATTTTGTTTCTATTTTGTTGTTGTCCCTATCTTGGTTGTGCAAGGAGGCACAGTGTGTCTACCTATGCCTCCATCTTGGCTGGAAGTCCAGAAGGAGAGATTTTAAAAAGTCATGAAGAAACCCTTGAGGGTGAAGAATATGTTCATTACTATGATTGTGGTGAAAATTTCATAAATGTCTATATATGTCATAACATGTCAAACTGCATAATATAAATATATTCAGTATGTGTATGTCATTTATAGCTCAATAAAACTATTAAATTGAGTACTTTAAAGACATGATCTTAGGGCAGCTGTGTTATTATAAGTAGCAGCAAGAGATGTCCATATCTCATCTCTCTTATCTATCTGTGAAGCAGTGCATGGAAGGAAAAACAGCTTTTGCACTTGATCTTATCCAAAAGGCTGAGAAGCAGTTTTCAGTTCTATATATGGAAAGATATCATATGTTGATTTAGCACTTGCAAGTTGAGTGGCCTAGACCATGGTGATAAAGGCTACCTGAACTCAATGCTGGCAGCCACCCCACCAGAATGTATAGTCTTCATTTTTGTGGATTCCATTATTCAGTCTAATAAGTAATGTCCCTATAAGTATCTTTATTTGCCATCAAACAGCCACCTTATCATCCAGCAGTAGGGGCAAGGTCTGCTGGGCTGGGGTTCAGTGCAGTGAACCACGCCATCTATGACTTATGGTCCACAAGAGATATAAGCTCTTTATTCATGGGTATCTTGCTGATGGTGGGACTGCACACAGAAGGCAGATCCACCTCCAACATGTATGGCAGAAAGAGTTCCCATGCTGATGGAATCTTAGGCTCTGCTGTAGGTAAAGAGGTTAGTGTGCAGGGACTCATCCTGCATCTTTCTGACCAAACTTAGAGAAACATCTCACACTTCACCAAATACTTTGTGTATGAAGAGACTGCTGGGTTTTAAAATTGCCCATCTTAATGGTGTTGGAGACTACAACCATATATTCCCTATGGGTTTAGGGGACTCTGCAGAGCTTGCCACTCAATCATCCACACCTGGTGTTGGAACTGCTTGTGACATGCATTGGTTGACATTATTCTAGTGGGTAGCCATGTAAGTGACTTCCAGGAGATGGAAGACACCTGAGAGACACATTCGAGCAGCAATAAGTTCATGCGCACTGGGGTCATTCTACCTTTTTCTTCAAGGTCTGTTTTGAAAGTAAAGGCTGAACATTAACTTGTTTTCTTTGTCTTTATTTTATAATAATAACAATAAGGAAGAAATGATCTAAGTGGCAGGAATGGGGAAAAGACTGAAAAAAGAAGATGGGAGGACAAGTCAATTTACTCTCTTCAATATCATTCCACCACTGTTATTTTTTTTCTTTCAAGGTTGAGGAGCAGCCCCTGGATCTTCTTTGGTGAATATAAAAAGACCCTGTCACTGATGGAAGCCCTCTGAACTTGACCCTGGAGGTTTGCCTTAGCACTGCAGAGACTTCCCCTGGGATGGGCACACTCCTAAAATGGCCACCAAGACAGTTTGTGTTTACAACATTGTGGTGATGTTGTTATGATTATAAAACCCTAAAGCTGAAGTTGGCCTCCTCTCTAAATACTATTTTGATGTTCCTCTATATATAAGATACAGGAAATGGGGTGATAAAACTAGCCTTTATTGCAAAATATCTGGTGCAGATTTTTGCTTGGAAATGTGAGAAGAGTTCTGGGTTATAGGAGAGAAAAGAAGAAATGTTCTAAATATGAGAGTCAGTCACCCTGATAATATTTAGCCAGAACTTTTGGGCTTGGGTGACCTCAGTGTAACTCCTGCCCTAAATGCTTACTGAGGTATTTTATTAAACTGAGCTTCTAATCACCCAGAAGATATTTTCCTGAACCATTGCTATTGCCAACAGAGGTAGGTATGAAGGTTAGGAATAGGGGGAGTGTTGAAATTCTCCAAATGTATTAGTTAAGACAGGTATCCAATTTGGGAAGAATTCTAGTGATTTTATTTTCTTTTTGTAAAAGCTTTCATTGAAATATAAATTAAAATAGAAAAGTATATTTATTATAAATATACAACTTGATATATATTTGGAAATACAGCCATGTAACCACCACCTAGATGACAAAACAGAGCATTTTCAGCCCTCTAGAATCCCCTGCCCCCCACACACATATGCCACTCACTTCTGGTCAGTACCTACTCTTCACACCCAGGTAAACACTATTCTAACTTCCAATACTATATATTAGTTTTGCCTGTTTAGGAACATTATATGGTTAGAATTTTACACTATATTTATTATTTCTGGCTTTTCTTGCTTGGTATTATGTTTATGAGATTCATCTGTGATGCATAGTTCATTCATTCTTGTCACTTCTCTTTCTGTTGTGTGAACATATCACTTATTTTTAAGTCATTCTATTATTAATGGGCATGTGGTTTATTTCTAGGTTTTAGAAAATATCAGGAAATGATCCATGGAAATTTGTATAGATGGCTTTGGTGAACATAGCCCACCAAATTGTTCAATAGTAATTTGTATATGTATTCATTTTCATGAAGTGTCTGTTAAGTATTTGGCCCATTATTTTTATTTTGTTATCTGTCTTTTTGAATTGATTAATAGAAATTTTTGTATATCTTGAACATGATTCCTTTATTACACATATGTATTATAAGTAACTTCTCCCATTCTATGGACTGACAATTTTCTTTTGAAAAATCAAGAGAGGAGATGGTGGAAGACTAAGTGGAAACTACAATAACCTCTTCCCAGGACCAATCTGGAATTACAACTAAATTATAGAGAAATCATTCTGTCTAACCAACTGAACACTAGCTGGAGATAAGCCTTGTAACCACAGACAGATGGAAGAGGCCACATCACTACATGTGACTGGTAGGGAGTGCGGAGGGAGTATGAAAGGTTTGGTTGGGCTCCCACAGGTGGCAACTGAAGAGCTGAAGATAGATTTCAGTGGCCAGGGAGTTCCCCTTAGAATTGTGGAGTCTGACCTACAAGCTGGGCTCCCCAGCCTATAGCACCAGAGCCAGGAAAGGAACCCAAATAACATCCAGTTGTGAAAAACAGTGGGGGGTTCTGTAGTCTATGGAGAGACACCTGGAGATGGAGACAGCCTCTCAAAAGGCCTATCACAAAATTTTGTTTGCAGCCACTTGCCCCAGGCTCTGGCAGAGGGAGGGCAGAGTGGACTAGAGATGCTTCAGGAGAGTCTGGGAATGTGGCTCTGTGGAGAGAACTGAAGGAACAGTCACCAGGATCCCTGTGCTGAGTCATTCCCCATACTGCAGAACCCATCTTTCTCAGGCAGAGCACTCCCCTCCAAGTGGCATCAGCCTGAGGGGAAGCAATAGCACTGCCTGCAGGAATTATTTCCTGCCCCACTCTATGGAGCCTAAGTCAGGCTGCTGAGTATAGCTTAAAGCTATATCACTGATTAGTTAACAACTAAGGCAGATCTATGGGAGCTCTGAGGCTTCAGCTGACCCTCCCTCAGGCCCAGTGCTGGTTAAAGCCAGCCTTGGTGTGCAGCCTTGTTCTTTCTGCACACACTCAGGCCCAGCAGAAGCAGCCACAAGCTGTGTGGATCACTGACAGCTCCAAACAGATAGACCAGGGCCAGTCACAAGCAGTGTCTGACAAAGGTCTATACCACAGTCTTTGCAGATCTACCTAAACAATACCTAAAAACAATTACAATGAAGCAGACTGAATAGAAAGACAAAGAAACAGACCCCAAATGAAAGAACAAGAGAATTCTCCAGAAGAACTAGATGCAACAATTTATCAGAGAGTTTAGAGTAATGATTGTAAGGATACTCAACAGCATGTAAAAAAGACATAGGAATCATAAAAAGGACCAGTTAGAAATAAATAATGCAATATCAGAAATAAATAATACACTGGAAGGAATAAACAACAAGTTAGATGAAGCAAATGACAGAGGCAGTGATTTGGAAGATAAGGTAGAAAATACACTCAAGCAGAGAAGCAAAAAGAAAAAAAGTACTTAGAAAACTGAGGAGAGATCAACAAACATTCTGAATAAAATGAAGTGTAACAACATACACATCATGGGAACACCAGAAGGAAAAGAAAGTGAGCAAGTGATCAGAACCCATTTGAGGAAATAATGCCCAAAACATTCCCTAATCCAGTGAAGGAAAAAGACACAAGTTCAGGAAGCTCTGAGAGTCCCAAACAAGTTGGACTCAAAGAGGCCTATATGAAACACATCATAATTAAATTGGAAAGGCTTCAAGACAAGGAGAAAATCCTAAAAGCTGCAGGAGAAAAACAGTTGCATACAAGCGAGCAGCAATTAGACTGTCATCTCATTCCTTGACAGAAACATCTCAGACCAGAAGGGAGTGGCATGAAATATTCAAGGTAATGAAAAACAAGGAGTTTCAACCAAGGCTACTTTACCCAGCAAGGCTATCATTTAAAATAAAAGGAGATCTAAGGAGCTTTCCAGACAAGAAAAAGCTAAAGGAGTTTATTAACACGAAACCAGCACTGCAATAAATGTTAAAGGGTGTGTTTTAAGAAGAAGGAGAGAAGGGAAAAAAAACAGATGAAAATAGTCTAACAATAAAATGGCACTATATACATATCTATCAATAATCACCTTAAATGTAAATGGCTTAAACCTTCCAACAAAAAGACATAGGGTAGATGAATGGATAAGAAAACAAGACCCACAAATATGCTTCCTCCAAGAGACCCATCTCAAATCAAAGCACATACACACACTAAAAGTAAAGGAATAGAAATAGATATTTTATACAAAGGAAAGGGAAAAACAAGCTGGAGTAGCAGTACTTATATCTGACAAAACATACTTTAAAACCAAGTCTATAGTAGGAGAAAAAGAAGGACACTATATAATGATAAAGGGAAAAATCCAACAAGAGGATATAACCCTAGTAAACATTTATGCACCCAACATAAGAACACCAAATATGTAAAGCAAATCTTGATGGACATAAAGGGAGAGATTGACAAATACAGCCATAATAGGGGATTTTAACAACCCATTGACTTCAATGGATAGATCTTCCAGGCAGAATATACATACTTTCCAAGTGCACATGAAATGTTTTCTAGCATAGATCATATGTTAGGACACAAGACAAGTTTTAATAAATTTAAGAAGATTGAAATCATGTCAATCATCTTCTCTGACTACAATGTTATGAAACTAGGAATCAATCACAAGAAGAACACTGAAAAACACTCAAAGACATGGAAGTTAAATAACATGTTATTAAACAATGAACAGGTCAACAATGAGATCAAAAAGAAATCAAAAGATACCTTGAAATGAATGAAAATGAAGACACAACAATCTGAAATCTGTGGGACACTGGAAAAGCAATCCTAAGAGGGAAATTCATAGCATTACAGGCCTATCTCAAAAACAACAAAACAAAACAAAAAAAAAAACAAGAAAAGTTCAAACAATCTAACTTTATACTTAAAGGAGCTTGAAAAAGAACAAAGTTCAAACTAAGTAGAAAGAAGGGGATAGTAAAAATTAGAACAGAAATCAACAAAATAGAGTCTAAAAGAAGATACAAAAGATCAATGAATACAAAATATGTTCTTTGAAAAGATAAACAAGATTGAAAAACCTTTAACTAGACTCATCAAGAAAAAAAGAGGACCCAAATAAATAAAATCACAAATGAAAGAGGATAAATAACAACTGACACCAAAGAAATACAAAGGATTATAAGAAAATATTATGAACAACTGTATGTCAATAAACTGGACAACCTGGATGAAATGGATAAATTCCTAGAAACATACTGTCTTCCAAAACTAAATGAGAAAGAATCAGAGAGTCTGAATATTCAGATTACACCTAGTAAAACTGAAGCGGCAATCAAAAACCTCTCAACCAACAAAAGCCCTGGACCTGGTTCACAGGTGAATTTTACCAAACATTCTGAGAACTAACCTCTCTTTCTCAAACTATTTAAAAATATTCAAGAGGAAGGAAGACTCCAAAACTCATTTTATGAAGCCAGCATTATCCTAATTCCTAAACTAGATAAAGACACTACAAAGAAAGAAAATTATAGGCAAATATCCCTTATGAACATAGATGCTAAAATCCTCAACAAAATACTAGCAAACTAAATACAGCTATTCATTAAAAAGATCATACACCATGATCAAGTAGGATTTATTCTTGGAATGCAAGGTGGGGATAACATTCACAAATCAATAAACGTGATTCACCATGTAAACAAAATGAAGGATAAAAACCACATGATCATCAATGGATGCAGAAAAGGGATTTGATAAAATGAAGCACCAACTTTTGATAAAAACTCTCAGCAAAGTGGAATTAGAGGAGACATACCTAAACATAATATAGGCCATATATAACACACCCACTGCCAGCTTCATACTCAGCCGGCAGAAACTACAAGCATTTCCCTTAAGAAGGGAAACAAGACAAGGATGTCCACTTTCACCTTTCTTAATCATCGTAGCACTGGAAGTCCTAGCCACAGCAGTCTGACAAGAAGTAAAAGGCATCCAAATTGGAAAAGAAGAAGTAAAACTGTCTTTATTTGCAAATGATATGATACTGTTCATAGAGAACCCCAAAGATTCCACCAAGAACCTACTAGAACTAATAAATGAATTCAGCAAAGTGACAGGATATGAAATTAACATCCAGAAATCAATTGCACTTATATATGCCTATAATGAACTATCAGAAAGAGAATTTTGAAAACAATCCCATTCAATTCACAATTGCTTAAAGAAGAATAAAATACCCAGGAATAAACCTAACCAAGGCTGTACAACACCTGTACTCAAAACATTGTAAGACACTGAAGCAATTGAAGAAGGTGTAATTAAGTAGAAGCACATATTGTGTTCATGGATAGAAAGAATTAACATCATTATAATGTCCATACAACTCAAAGCAATCTTTAGATTCAACACAATTCTTATCAATATTCCAATGATGTATTTCACAGAACTAGAACAAATATTTCAAAAATGTATATGGAACCATAGAAAGCCCTGCATAGCAATGGTAATCCTGAGAAAAAAGAAAAAAGTTGGAGGAATCATGCTACCTAATATCAAACTATACTGTAAGGCCACAGTAATCAGAACAGCCTGGTAGTGGCATAAAAATAGACACTTAGGTTAATGGAACAGAACAGAGAGCCCAGAAATAAACCCACACCTTTATAGTAACTTAATATTCAACCAAGGAAGCAAGCACATACAATGGGCTAAAGATAGTTTATTCAATAAATGGTGTTGGGAAAATTGGACATATAGGTGCAGAAAAATGAAACTAAACCACTTCTTACACCACACACAAGAGCAAAATCTTAATGGATTAAAGACCTAAATATAAAGCGTGAAACTATAAAAATTGTAGAGGAAAACATAAGCAGGAAATCTTGGACATTGCTTGTAGCAATATTTTATCAGACATGTCTCTCTGGGCAAGGGAAATAAAAGAAAAAAAATAAGCAAATGGGACTATATCAGATTAAAACGTTTTTGCACAGCAAAGTAAATCATCAAGAAAATTAAAAAAAAAAAACAATCCACGGAATGGGAGAATGTATTTGCTGATACATGTGATAAGGGGTTAATGTTCGAAATTTATAAAGAACTTACAAAACTCAACACCAAAAAATAAAAAACCACAACAAAACAAAAACCCTAATTAAAAATTGGGTAAAGGACTTGAATAAATACTCCAAAAAGAACATGCAGATGGACAATAGACATATGAAAAGATGCTCGACATCACTAATCATCAGAGAAATTCAAATTAAAACCACAATGAGATATCATCTCACACCTGTCAGAATGACTATCACCAATAAATCAAAAAACAGGTGCTGGCATGGATGCGGAGAAAGGGGAGCCCTTTTGCATTGTTGGTGAGAAAGCAGATTGGTGCAGCCACTGTGGAAAACAGTATAGAGATACCTCAAAATATTAAAAATGTATCTGCCTTTTGACCCAGCAATCCCACTTCAGAAAATATATCTGAAGGAACCCAAAACACTAATTCAAAAGAACATAAGCTACACTTTGCTCACTGTGGTGTTATTTACAATCACCAAAATATGGAATCAGCCCAAACGTCCTTGAGGAGATGAATGGATAAAACAACTATGGGACATTTATGCAATGGAATACTACTTGGCTATGAAAAAGAAGAAAATTTTACCCTTTGCAACAATATGGATAGACATGGAGAACATTATTCTAAATGAAATAAGCCAGTCAGAGAAAGAAAAATACCATATGATTTCCCTCATATGTGGAATCTAATGAACAAAGTGAACTCAAGGAAAACAGAGACAGACTCATTGGTAGAGAACAGGATGACAGCTACAGTGGGGAGGGAAGGTTATTTGGTGAAGGGATTGGGCAAAGGTAAAAGGAAAAATTACTCATGGACATGGACAACAGTGTGGCTGGGGTTAGGGGGATATAAGAGGATATAAGAGGACTAAATAGCAATGGGAAAAAAAGTAAAGAAAACTAAAAAAATAAAAATCAAGAGATTTCTAGTCCTCCTCTTATGCTTATAGGCTATGTGATCTTGGGCCATTCATTCACTTACTTTATCAATGTTTTCTCATCAGTAAAATGAGACTTTGGCTTTTTATTTTTTAAATTTTCTCTTGATCTTATATTATATTACATATATCCTTTTGCAAAGTTTGAGTGAGGTTCTCAGTCAAAATTTTTGGGTTTCCCTCTGCTGGCTCACTGTGGAAGAGGAGAGTGTGAAGGAGCTGGACTAAATTACAGTGCAGACAGGCAGCAGCATTGCAGGGAAAACTGCAGCCTTATACTTCCTCCTCCTCTTAATGTCTAGTCACTGAGGAAGTAGCTTTGAGAGTTCTATACAGATCTCCATTTATGATGGGGTTATGTGCTGATTAACCCATTATAAGTTGCAAATATATTTAATAAAACTAACCTACTGAACATCATAGCTTAGCCTAGTCTACCTTAAACAGTTGGGAAAAATCCATTAGCCAACATCTGGGCAATATCATCTCTCTAATGCAATTCAGCATTATGTTAGAGAGTCATACTGAATATCAGTAGCCTGGGAAAAGATCAAAATTAAAAATTTGGTTTCTATTGAACGTACATTGTATCATCTTAAAGTCAAAAAATTGCAAAGGCAAAAAGTTGTAAGTTGAACCATCATAAATCCATGATGGTCTGTACTACTAAAGGAATTTCTATTAAAGAAAATTTATTTCTCATGTGGAATGATAATGGCCATTTCTGAGTCTGCCCAGGAGAGTGCTACTGTCTTAAATATTCTGCCAGTGGCCTTGGCCATTTCCTGCTTGTCTTGGAGAGGAAGACTGCTGCCATATTTTCATCAAAATAGGCATCTACAATAGTATTGACACTTTCAGATTATTTTCAAAAGGGCAAAGAAGATTCTGAGTGAAAAATAAAATTTGGAAGTATTAGTGGTAAAACACTTATGTGGATTTTTGTTTCCTTAATTTTCTCATCCTCATACTGGCCTTTTGAGAGAGGTGTGTGTTATTCTTGTTTTCTCATGAAAAAGACCAAGGAATCAGTGCATGTTGACAAAATCATACAGAGACTAGAGAGAAAGAGAACTGGCTTTAAATATTAATTCCTAATCAATATATGTTGCTTTTCCATACCATATTTTACTTGTTGGTAAAATAAAGATGATGCCTGCAATCTTTCTGGATAGATTTGATGATTATGGGCCTGTATTATCCAGTATAGCAGCCAGCAGTCACATATAATTATTGAGCAATTAAAAAATGGCTCATCAATATTGAGGTACACTGTAAATTTAATATATATATTGGATTTCAAAGACTTGGTACAATTGATTTCATATAGATTACATGTTGAAATGATACTATTTTGGATATGTTCAGTTAAATAAAATATTAAACTAAATCTCACCTTTACCAATTTGCTTTCTCAGTTGTGGCTATTAGAAAAACTATAAATGATATATGCAATGCATTGAATTTCTATTGGATAACCTTCTTACAGGTTGTAACTTACAATAGCCATACCCATAACTGTGAGTTCATCACTGTCCCACCAGTGTGGGAAGATCTGCTTGTTCTCTTTTGTTAGAAGACAAGAAGGAGAAGAAAGGGTACAGCCTTTGCTTCATGTGCTGGCTCCCACAAACTGATTTCAAGTTACCCTCTCTGCAGGGGCACTTGTGGTAATCAGGAAAGTCCATCTTCATTATCCCTTCCACTACTTGTCCTGGGCCCCTCAGGGAAAATTCTTTTTCTATTTCCCACTCCAAGTGCACCTAATCCCTCTAGTCCATTTCTTTTCTTGTTCAAGTGGCCCCACAGATGCTACTGTACCTTTCTAGCAGCCTCAGGCTTACTTTGTTTCTGAGAGAGGAAAATCTGGTAAATAGGATATTTAATAGGTACCAGGTCTTTAAATGCTTGTTCCTGTTTTGATGGGCCTGAGGAAGGAATCTCTGCTCTCAAAAAAACCATAAGAGAAGAGGGGAAAGAGAAAGTTAGTTCTTATAAATTTGCTACACAGCAATCTTTTGTAGAGTGGTAATCATGTGTCAGGAGTAAGCTAATTCTAATTGAAAGCCAGGCAATATGCCAAGGAATTTTGATATACAGGGTCCAGCACAAATAACGCCCCTTTTTACTACAAAATCATAAGCATATAATTCTGTAACATAATGATATCACACTCAAGCACATCATATGACATTTTAGGTGAAATGTTCCAGTTAAAGCTATAAACTATTACACCCATACTATTACCCTACCAAGCACACTCAAGCAGGCATTACTTCTGCCGGATCCTGTATTATCTGGTTAATCCTTGCAGTCACCCAATAATACAGTGACTGTTAATATCCCCATTTTACAGATGAAAGAATAAACTTGAAATCTCTAGGTATCCTCCTCTGCTAAGATTCAAACTTTGATAGTCTGACTCTAGAGCTTACTGATTTAATAGCCACACTTAACTGTGGTAGGCAAAACCCGCAGCAGAATGCCAGGCATGCAGTGAGGATTTGATAAGTGGTAGCCTTTAGTACTATCATGCTTGCTCTTTTTTTAGCATTGCCCAGTAGGTAAGAAGCAAAGTTGGCTTTTAAATCTAGTTTCCTTTGGACCACCTGACTGGTGGTCAGTAGTGGCTCCCTCTGCTCAGTAGTGACTGCTGGGAGTATTGGCAGAAGTTTGAGGACACATCAAAGCTTAGAGAGGAGTAGCATGGTTGATTGGAGTGTCTTTCATTCCAATGGGCATGTGAGGGAGGAGCAGTGGCAATATGCCACCTGTTTGTCATCTCTGCCTTGGACACTCACTATACTCCCATCACTCAGAGGTGTCCAGTCACTGAGTTTGTCATCTGTGCCCACTCCCGCAGGCTCTGACCTTTCCTATCTTTTTAAATGAAGTCTACTTTTTAAGCTAATTTAAATCATTGCCACAAAGGCTGGGTCACAATTTCCCAGGGACACTGATATTAGAGTATGAAATTAACTCCAGAGATGGTCCTGTCTAATCTATCTTCCCTCATAGTTAAATGTCATGTACTCCCATAGGCCTGGAGGAAGAGGGTTAAGGAGGTGCTGGGGAGAGAGGGAAATATTTAGAGGTCGCCACCCTTGTCTTGTATTTCCCAATCACACTACATGCATTTGTGGATGAAGCCTGATTTAATAATAAATAAGCTAGAAGTCCCCTAGCAAATCCCAAATGAACAGATTTTAAATGTTATTTGTAGGGCTGCTCTTATATTTGGACAAAAAATAGAATCCATTTTGTCTCCACAACCACGATGATTGGGAAAACAGATATTCTCCTACAGACGGGTCCAGATATTCTTTATTACATGGCATAAATACAAAGCACTGATATTTGTTTGAAATATGTCCCCAAAACCTCTGACGGGGGAAAAAGTGTGTGAAATGGCGTGAATCAATACTCTGAATGTACTGTCTGTCCTTAGTCTTGCTGTTTTGCAAAAAGCACCTAAAGTTTATGTTCTTAGATTTGTCAATTTAATTGTGAGCTGTATGTTAGGCCAGCAGAGTAAAATAATGAAAACACCACTGTGGATGGGAGATTGGGGTGGGATTGTAATACATCAACATCAAAGGCATCATTGAGACTTTATAAATTCTGCAGAGATTTTTGTACTGCCTAATTTGTGAATATCAAGAAGCTTTGCATAATACCTTCTGTTTTGCCCCTTAAATACTTAGGAAGAACAACAAATTATATTGTTCTTCTGTCACGTTTGGAGGGAGGTTGTTGATGAACAAGCTATAAAGAATATAATATTCTTAATAAATAAGTGTGGACAAATCACTTTGTAAAACAAGATTAACAAAGAGATGATAGGCAGTTGACAGCTCCTGGTGAACTGATAAGGAGGCATGGACTCTGAAGTCCTTATGTTTTCTCTGGTAGAGAGGTATTATTACAACCATCTTTATTCTGAAGCACTGTAGAGTTAATGGTTCCAGTGTCATCGTCTACAATAATCTTAAACAGAAAATGCAGCATTAAATATCAGAAAGGGAAAATACTTCTGGGCGTCATTCAAACAACCATTGATACCATTCATTTATAGAATATATGGGTGGTAAAAAAGGATGATCTCAAGTAGAATGTTGAAACCAAAGAATCAAAATTAAGACACATGTTTATCATTTTTTAATTTTTAATTTTATTTTTTACTGATGTTCAAGTACAGTTGTCTCCATTTCCCCCCCACTGTTCTTCTCTGCCCCTCATTCCTTCCCTACCTCTCACCCACAATCTTTCCTTGCCTTTGGTTTCCCCATTGGTCCTTTATACATGTTCCTTAACAACACTTCCCCTTCTTCCTTTATACATGTTCCTTAACAACACTTCCCCTTCTTCCTTTATACATGTTCCTTAACAACACTTCCCCTACTTTCCCCTGTTATCATTTTTTTCTCAGATGACACCCCAGGCAGCCTTTGCATTTTGCTTCTCTTTTCCACAAACCAAAACCAGGATATCTCTAGAATTTGCCTGGAGAAAATGGGCAGTTCTTATATCTCTTAGCAATACACTTAAAATGAACTTGATTAAATCATATATGATTATATTTTCACTTTTAACTATGTCAAGGGACCCTGTGCTTTGGTTTATGATCACTTTGGAGTATGAGCGAGCTGGTTCTATAGGACAGTGAATAGAAGCTAATTAAGAAAAAATTATTTTCTTCAAGGACTTATATAAGCAAGCCTGTGTAATTGGCATACACATTGCTCAAAAAGGCATGCCTGACACAATATTATTTTAAGAAGCAGATTTTATAATAGGTGCACTGTTTGCTGTATGCTCATCTATTTAAAAACATTTACATGGAGATAAACCCTGCATCTCTGTTAGAACCAAAGGCTGATTGACAGCTAACATCTTGGAAGATGGAAGAACATTTAAGCAACTCACCAACTGGGTTTCAGTTTAGCTATGTCATCTGACACATTTTGTTTTCTCTACTTTTTGGCATTAATTAAATTATTATTGAAGATTTAATGTGCATCTAAGGAGTCTTTTTTTTTTTTTTTTGGCCAGGTCCTATGCTATGTGCCAGGAATGTCATGGGGTCATTACCCTCAGGGGGCTCACAGTCTAGTGAAAGAATGTGCAGCATCTTACTCAAGCCATTAGGTTATAAACTTGGTCCCCATGTATGAAGGGCAGGACCTCAATTCAATTCTTCCTGAGTTCCTACTGTGTACAAGGCACCATAAAAGCATATGAATTTCAAGTATATAGCTATAAAATTCAAGGGACACAAAGCCAGCATTCACAATATATTCTCTTCTCAACAGAATATCAGCATCTTACTTAATGAATGGGTGTGTTGTTTACTCAGTTGCCATGGGCCACCAGCAGCAGGTAGGTGCTGATGGTGGCAGTAAACTTTACTCTGAGCCAGAACTCTATGTCGTCACAGCCTGCTGCAGGAGAAGGAGGTCATGTAGGAACACAGCCCCTCCAGGTGACAGAGGGTGAGCTGAAGCATCTGGTTGGAAGATGGAAGAAGGGGCATAATGAAGAGAAAACTTCATAGTTGAGGGAAATATCTCATGTGCATTTGACTCTGGCTTCCAGTTTGTTTACTTTTTTCTGTATTTATCTTCTAGAGACAGGCACTTTTTTTCCTTAATAGACTAAATGGAACAGATGATGGAGAAAGAGCTTGTCTTTAAAAGTCACACCAAAGAATAGTAGCTCCTTTTAAAACCCATTCCATCTTGGAAAACATGTGTTGTTATGAAACTCTGCCACATTTCTCCACCAAATATTACCAAGATGTTGGTGGGGATGGTGGAAATAAGGAGTTGATTATAAAAAGTCCATATATCTGTATGTGCACAGGTGTCCTTACAACCACTTGGCATTAACAGCACAACTTCTATGCTCTGTAACGTGGGTGGATCCAAGGCATATTTTGACTTTTAAGATGGGCATGTTTTAAAAATGAGGCATACTTCTGGTGAAAGCATAAGTTAATACAATTAGTTTGGATGGCTTTTTGGCATATCTATACTAAAGATGAGGCAAATATATTACATACCCTATGGCCCAGCAAATCTCCCCTTGGGTATATATCCAATAGTAATGAATGCATATCTTTACAAAAATATATCTACAAGAATGTTCAGATCAGCCTACCCAAAGACCATCAGAGAAAATGAATAAATAGTATGTATTCTCACAGTGGAATATTCTATGCTAGAAAGAATGAAGAAACTATAATTACATGCAGCTGCATGAATGAATCTCAAAAACAATATGTTAAGTAAAGGAAAACAAACACAGATGAGTACACACTATATATAAACTTAAAAAAAAAACCTGTTGTTAGATGTCAGAGTGATGGTTACCTTTGGGATGGGAGTAACTGGGAGAAAACACAAGGGGCTTCTGGAGGATTGCAGTGTTTTTGAAATAAGTGCTGCCTACATGCACGAGGTCTGTCCAGAAAGTATCCACCCATGTAATATGAAAAACAGAGACATTTATTGAAGCCACATGACACGAGAAACATTGTATATAGGACAATGAAACTTCAGTCCCCTTCAAATTAGGCACCTTGGGATCTCACACTGTTCTCCCAACTGCAGCATAAAGTTCCTTCTGCTCTGGGATCAGAAGCCATGGAACAAATTTTGCTATGAAATGTTTCTTGCCAAGATCCTGCATCAAAATCTCAGACTCAGTAGTTTTGGAATCCCCAGATCAGCTTCTAGTTCTTGTACTGTCAATCATCAGTCTTTGTTGATTGCAGCCCATACATGTTCAACATCCTTAGGTGTTCTGTTTTTTGCAGGCCTTCTAGAACATGGATCACTTTCCACAGATTCTTGACCATCTTTGAAGCATTTGTGCCACACTTTTATTTGTGCTGCACTCATTGCATCGTCCCCAAAAGCCTTCTGAAACACCTGAATAGTTTCTGTTGAGGAATGTTCAAGCTTAACACAAAATTTGATGCAGATTCATTGCTCTACTCACTCAGTCATTTTGAATGCCATGGCCACACAGTACACATGCTTGCTCAAGAGTGTCTATCGCCCCTTTTGATTAGTACAGTGAAGTTGCCGTTGTTCACGCATGTGCATTCCAGTCCACTCTCCTTGGCTGCCAGATTACATCAATGTCACTTGTGCAAATGATTCTTGTTATATTAACAATGGTTGGACTGTTTCTGGATAGATCTTGTGTTTTCCCTTCATGAAAATTCATTGAGTTTTACACTTATGACTTGTGTTCTTTTTTGATTATGTGATATTTAAAAAATTTCATTAAAAAGTGATAGTTTGTAGGCCACTGTGAGTTCTTATAAATCAAGGGTAGTCAGTAAAAGTAATTTATGTATCTTTTTAAATTAACTGATCAACTATTTATTGAGCACTAATATTTGCCCAGTACTGTTAAGCTTTAAAAACAACAATAACAAAGACAACAACAGGTAGGTCTTTCACCAGATGAGTATAAAAACTAATTGGGGCCCTGGTCAGTGTGGTTCAATTGGTGGGAGCATTGTCCCATAAACCAAAAGGTCACAGGCTCAGTACCTGGTCAGGGCACATGCCTAGGTTGCGGGTTTGATTCCTGGTTAGGGTGCTTACAAGACAACCAATTGCCGTTTCTTTCTTGTGATATTTCCCTCTCTCTCTCCCTGTTTTCCCCTCTCTCTAAGCATATCCTCATGTGAGGATAAAAAAAAACTAATTGGGGAAAAAGACTAGACAATTGAATTCATTAGAAAATTTCATAGGTCAATATAAAGTTGAAGCACCAACAAGTTGTTTGGAAAAAAATTAATTCAGAGTTCAGATAGGCAGAAATAGGCCTTGGCTCTTTCTAGGTGGTGGTTAACACCTGCTTCCACTTCCATCCTGGCTTCGATGGCACAGCCTTGAGAAGCCTTCTGACTTCTCTTCAATGCTCCCATCAGGTCCAATAATGGACTACATCATTTATTATACATCTCTTCCTGTAGCAGGAACAGATGTATTATTACGTATTTCCCTAGGCTTAGGTCACACTCAGAAAATTTGCTTAAATAATACAAGGGGAGTACAAAGTTTAACATGAGCTGATATCGTGAATAAAGTTTTTACAATGGGGGCCTCATCTAAGCTAGATTTTTGATGATGTAGAGGAAATTAATCAATATGCAGCACAGGGAAAATAAGTATTAACCAAGAAACAGAGATATCTCAAATGGTGTCCCTGTGAGCTTCATTTAATTATCCCAATAACCTTATGATACTGGCCATATAATTCCTAGTTTATTTATCCCTCTTAAATATTCAGAGGCTAAGTAGTTTTATCCTGCTTATGCAGATAATGAGTAATCAAAATTTCAAATTTTAAATGTTCAGTGTCTTTAAATGGCTTATCTTAGAAAAAAAAAGATAGCTTAGCATACACAGGTGTGTTTGGCTGGGTCAGTAGAACTCCCATACTATTATTATATGTATTATTTGAGCCCTTAGAGATCTTTTGGGTGGAGACTTTTGTTCCATTAAGCAAACAGTAGTATGCTTTGTTTTGTTTTTAAGGCCAAATGATTTCTCTATAGGCTTCATCCTTTTAACCATATAAATCTCAGCCAATTGTTAAGGATTACAGTAGTTTTTTTCATACCTGAAAACAAGAGATTTGGGTATACTATATAAGCAATCAGGATACATTTCTCAAATAAGATCTAGGAGGACTTGCAGTGAGGAGAGGGTAGTAGTGCAAGGCCAGAGTAATAACTGTTCCTGATCTTGGAGGTAACCAGCTTCTCTGAATCCTGTACTACTAAGTCTGCTCTCTGTTTCCATCCCCCCACACCTATGTGCTGCATGTACATTTCCAAGTGTCTGGATGTTTCTGCACACCATATGTATGGTACAGCTAATGTTCATCAGCTCTCTAGTGTTCTGCAGATCAACATATCCATATCGAAATCTTTCATTTCAGCTAAACACCATAAAAAGATGAAGCTAGGGAGAAAATTACACTAAATAAAACAAAACAAAAAGCCTTAGAATTTAATTTATTTAGCCCCCTCCCTATAGATGACAATTAAGGCCTAAAGATATTACATCTATTACCTTTTGGTGCTTAACCACTCCAAAATTTTGTAGCTTAAAATTTTAAGTATTTTTAAACAATTTTCTTGAGTCTAGGTCAGCTGGGAGATCATCCTGATCTCATCAGAATGGGGTTCCGAGTTTATGCATGCATGTTTGGTCTACTGGTAGGTTGTCAGGGGTGTGCTGGTCTATAAGGCCTCATTCACATGACTGGCTGTTAGTTGGGGTGGTCTTCCAGCAGGATCTCCTGGGCTTAATCACATAGTACTAGAGCTCCAACAGAGTGAGTAAAAGTATGCAAGGCCTCTTGATGCTATCACTTCTGCTGCATTTTGCTGGCAAAAGCAAGTTCCAAGGCCAGACCAGATTTAAGGGGAGCCTGAACATACATCACCTCTTGATGGAAGGAGCAGAAAGGCCACATTGCCCAAAGTGTGAATACAGGTAGAGGTGGGGCTTAGAGACAATTTTCAATCAATCTATCACAGAAGTAAAATGGAGGGGCTGGTCAAATGTCAGTTAGGTCATTAGTGGTGAAGGCCAGACTGACTTATGGTTTCAAGCTGCAGTCATGGTTCTTCTGCCAGACTGGTTTGTGTGGATTGTGACAGGTTTCTTTTGGGAATGCTGGCATGTTGCCCCAGTGTTGATTATGAAGAGAATAATGCAAATAGTGTTTGTTTATCCTTCACATTATTAAGTTTGATTGTTGAAGTGAAAAAGCTATTTTTAGTGTGATTAAAAATTATAAAAGGGATGATTAATAATCACATCTTTAGACTAAAAGTAAAGGGGAAATGGTTTGTTGCCAGAGCTCTGAGGGGTCTGATAAATTCACAAGACAGGTCTTCTAGAAATCTAGCTATAAGGAGGCTCAAGTAACTTCTCATCTAAGTATAAAAGGATTTGATGGGTGATCCTGACCTAGTGACCTTGACTTGAGGGCTGCACATAGTGTCTGATTCTCCAATTTATCTTCTGGCCCATTGTCCCTTGGAATAGATTCTATGAGGAAAAGGAGTAATTTAAAGAAAATTGATATTTCTTCAAAATTGGACAGAAGCAGGATAAGTCCCAGCTTTAGAATTCTCCAAGAGGAAGTTCAGGCCTCTGGTACATAACAGGATGTGGCAACAGCCAGCATGTAGATCTGTGCCTGGTGGGTGAGGTGGCACTCTTCACATGTCTGGGAAAGCATCTGAGGAATCTTGATGTTTTCCCTTAACAGCTGGAGGTCATAGATGATAAAATGGTATTCCTTTTTTACAGTGATTCTCACTTGGCCAGGGCAAGAGACACTTAATTTCTGTTAGATACCTAGATCCAATGATGGTCTCTTCTTCCCCATTGCCTCTCAACCCCACCAGTCCTCTCAGTTTACCCTGGCTATCATCACAGCCTTGAGGACAGTTCCTGAACAGTGTAGTTCTTGCTACATCAAACTCCTAGATCTCCCTGACTGATGGCTTTCTGTGCCTGAAAAACTGCTTGGCCCCAAGAGGCAGGCCACAATTGCTGGCAGTCAACAGAAACAACACTTATTCAAGGAGATTTAGGAATTGATGGATAAATGCTTGACCTTCCTCTTAAGGGGGCAGTTCTAAAGTGGGTCTCACTCTCTTAGACAATCTCTAGCAGAATTGAGTGCCAGTCTTCCAAAATAGTAACCTGCTTGAAAAATCACCCTTTATTGGCTTCCTCCTTTCCCTTATCTCTCCACAAGACTCTTGCTATGCTTCCTGAGACCACCTTCATATTCAACCTACTACACCCAAATCCTGTTCACATTGTGGTTTTCTTTTTGTAGCAGTCTGCACCAGAAGAGAGAGCAACTTTCCTAAAGGGAGCCTACACTAGAGGTACTGCTGGGACACATCTCAAAGGATGCTCTAGATTTTACATTCTTTGGAAGTACAAAAAATCATCCACTGTGTTCCCAGAAAATTGTTCACAGGGCCTCCACAGAGGATCTCACAAAGAAGCAATTCTTTCTCCTTCTGTGCTACTAATGCTGTTTTTTAAATCTTCATGTTTGTACATTTGTATATATTAGGAGTCAAAGTGATGTGCTACCCTGGTTAATTTCTCCATGCAGAAAACTGTAGAGATTTCTGTGACATTGCCTGTTGTGGGCAGTGAGGAATCCCTAACTCAGGTTGGTACTTTTACCCTCTGGCTAAATGATTTCCCAGAATAGTTAATAGGGCATTGAAATCTGCACATACAGAAATGCTAATACCTCTGCCAAATATCTACAATTATCAGCGCTATCTTTAGCGGTTGGAATCTGACATAAATCCTCCAAATGTATTAAAGTCAGCCATGGTAGCTGGCAGAAAGGATTGTTAGGCTGACCTTGAGCAAAGCTTTCACCTGACAGCAATTCAATAGAAAGATTGGTGCCATGACATTGTATTTTTATAAAGAAGAGAATGAAGAGGCTGTTTAAGTTAAGCATTTGCTGTCATATACCATAAAAGTGGGATTTGGACTCCTATGTATGACCCTTGTTCCAATGATACCCCAGAGAGAGAGAAACACTATGCCAAGATCAGAGAGAGAGGGACACCTAACTGCCCATTACTGCTCAGTTCACCATGGGGACTTAAAGTGCCTAATGACTTTGTGTTTCCTCCAACAGAATTTTATTGCCACAAACTGTGATATTTTGGGACAATATGAGCAGAAGATTATGTCTCTAAAATTATCACAGAATTTTAGAAATAAAATCAATAGAGGTTCCCCAATGAGGGTTAACTGGTAGTATTGACATGTGAATAAAACACAAAGAAAAAAAGGCATCATACATTACATGAGGAAAAGATAAATAATTAATCCTTATCACTTTTTAATTGTTCTTTTTTTTACATTTTACTCTTCTCAGTGCTCTGGGAGTTATTTATATCTATCATATCTATAGGGTAGAAAAATAATGGTATATCACTGCCTATCTTTTACCACTGTATGTTGGTAGCTTGAAATTGTCCATAGTGGATGTATTTACACCATGGAAATTAGAAAATGCTACATACAAATAAGGTCTGTCTTTTGAGGTTGTTAAAAGAATTCCTTATACACTTATGAACATGTCATTGGGTAGAAATTTGTATTTCTGCTGCTATTCTACAAGCATCTACAGAAACAGGATCTAACATGTATATGAGGTCTGTCCATAAAAAGTCCATTGTTAATATTACAAGAACAATTTGTGTGACATTGATGTAACCTGGCAGCCAAGGAGAGTGCATTGGAATGTGCATGAATGAACAATGATGACTTCACTGTATTAGTCGGTGGGGGCAGTAAATCCCCCTGAGTAAGCATGTATACTGTGTGTCTGTCACATTCAAAATGCGAATAGAGCAACAAATCTGCATCAAATTTTGCATTAAGCTTGAATATTCTTCTGCAGAAACTATTTGGATGATTTAGGCCATAGCTATGGGCAACTGGTGATTGGCAGCTTCATCATGACAAACCGCCTGCTCGTGCATTGCATCTCATACAGAGTTTTTGGTGAAACATCAAATCACTCAGGCAACTCAATTCTCCTACAGCCCAGATTTGGCACTCTGCAACTTTTGGCTTTTCCCAAAACTAAAATTATCCTTTGAAAGGGAAGAGATTTCAGACCATTGATGAGATTCAAGAAAATATGAGGGGGCAGCTGATGGTGATTGGGAGAAATGTGTGAGGTCTTATGTAACATGTTTCTTATATTTTCTTCAATAAATGTCTATGTTTTTCATATTACATGGCTGGGTGCTTCCTGGGCAGAGCTTGTATGTTGCTGAAAAAATGTTATTTTAATGTATAGGATTTCATATAAAGAGTAAAACTCTGTGAGCTGAAGTCATTTAAGAAGATTTGAAGGAGAAATATATATAAAAAGATTTGGAAGATGTACAAACCAAAGAAGGGTGGGATGAGTGTGTCTTTGTATATGTGTGCACATGCACACATGCACATTTTTGGTCAAAACAACCAAATGAGAAAAGGAATAAAAAATGAGATATTTAAATCAAGTTAAGGGTTGAGAGTGGAACTATTTGTAGTTCAGAAAGGTAGAGAAGCATGAGGTGAATTTTTGCAAGCTGATGTTGAGATTTTAGCAAAGCCTTGGGTTTCTGAGAAGACTAGTGCATATGGACTACTGTTGCTATGTCTCCTGAATTAGTTGAGAGGTGACCTGGCTGCCTCTTCTCTTCCTCATCTTCTGACAGCACCTGCGTATCTATGTGCCTCCTGTAAGTCATTATGACCTACACTAATGTCCCCTAGGTGAGCACTCACGCCCAGTTTTGTAATTCATTGCAAATTGACTCCTTTTAGCTAATTTCATGCAGAAGTTTCAGATGCTGTGGAATATTGTTCTTCCAGACTTGAAGGAATGGAGGCCCAGGCAACCGTGTGTTGTATTCAAAAGCCCGCACCCCATCTGCATCTGCTTTTGGACACTTCAGTTCCAGTGATAAGAATGTGAAAAAATGACTCCACCCTCTCTTTTCTAGGTATTGGTTCCTTGCATCATATAGGACCGATAACCAGTTCAGATCTATTTAGTGCCCCACCACAGAGAGAAAAGCAACTAAGACTTGTTGGAGTAAAATTTCCAGAAAACCCAAAGAAATCTGGCTTAACAAAATGAGAATGTCATAGAAAAGGGCTTGCTCCAGGCACTGTTTGATCTGTGCCTCAGATGATACCAATGAGAGTTTTCATTCTCTACATGTCTCTTCACTTTTCTTAAATAACAAAGTTCCTTGTTGGCTTTATTTTTAGACAATTGCTTCCTTCACTGATTTAAGTTGGTTAGGGCACTTCACCTTTCACTCTGTTTTAAAGTGGGGGGCTTCAAGTCTCATGGAAAAAAGGTGAGAATTTATCTCCTAGAAGTCTCAGGGGGGAACATGATAATAATAACTATTTAATTTGGCTTTTAATTTGCTACTTATTATATAAGTACTTTAGGTGAGATGACTCTTTTAATTTTTACATCTTCATTGTGAGACAGTATTTAGATTATTCCTATTTTAGAAATAAAGAGACTGGGATAGAGACAAGATAAATAAGGTTCCAAGTCCACATATACAGTAAGTGGATGAGTGGGGATTTGAACCCTGCCACCTGCTCCCATTGTGTGGGCACTTTCCTATACTGCATGACCTCCCAGAATGTATGTAGCTCATTGGTTCTGATTGGGTCAAGTGCATCAAACCCTGAACCACGGGTCACTGAGTTCTGAGTTGTGTGTGGCATCTTAAAGTTAAGGGGTTGGGCTTTGTCCCCCTGGCATGGACTAAAAATTGGGGATGGGTGAGTCTCAGTAGGGCTATTTTTTCAGTAGAGTGGAAGCTGCAGTGTTGACTATGGAGGAATCTCTAGCCACCTGGGTTCTATCTTCCCTTGTTGATGCCCACTGGGGCAGAATGGGCCCCTCCCACACAGAAATATAGTAGGTTTCTTAAAGCACTGGACAGTGGGGGTGGACCTGTGCTTTGGCAGAGTGAAGGACCTGAAAAGGACGTTGGTGACCCTGGGGCTGAGGGCACTCCATAGCCAAGCTGAATCCCAGTACAGGAGCTTGCCATGTCTGTCTGCCAGCCCTCCCTACACAGCTTTCATGCTCCAGCCACAGCACAGGCATTTGAGACCTCATTCAAACAAGCCATCTGTGTCAGGCTCTTTGAGGGATGCATGGCAATAAACTAGAAGTGGAAATTGCCACTGTGAGAAATGAGGGTGTCACATTTTCACCAAATACTGTCCCGTAGTGGGAGAGGGGCCACAGGATCAGCCCCTCTGGCTGTCTAGACCTTTCCATCCTGTCAGCTTAATGGATTTGAGCACCAATGCCTGCGGGCAATTGTCCGTTCTCTGAGTGAGACAGTGATGTAATCCTGATTAAAATAGTTAATACGGAATTAATGAGAGGTTATCTTCTTGTCTTCAATCATTTCCTGGTGAGAGGAAGATTTTCTAGCAGAACTCATTAGAGCTGTTCCTTTGCAGCTACTGAAATTAACCCTGTTTTGAAATTACTGTTTTTGAGAAACAAATTCATTTCAAGCCATTATTTCTGAAGGTTACAGGACTATAGTATGAAAAACTTATTTTAAGCCAAAGATCTAGTCTAATCATAAAGGTTTGAACCTTTATTCTGTTACATAAATTCAACTCATATTTAAATTTTAGTTTATTTTAGGATGGCATTTTTGTGGGCACATGAAGGGAGGCAGAGGTCTCCATCTAAGACATATACGTGGTCTCTTGTTGACTGAAATAAATTATCCAGTGCATGATTATACATAAATATTTCAAAAATAGTATGGCAAAATGCCCTCAGTAAAGTGATGCTATAAACTATATAGATTAACTTAATTACAACAGAAATGACAAAAAATAGTACAAAGAGCCCTCTCAATTGATAAAATTAAAATAAAAGACAAATAATCTCAATATGTATGAATAGACAATTCAGAGAAGAGTGAGTAAAGAGTGGAAAGAGGGAATAAATTTACAAAACAATACTCAGCCACATACAGGGTAATGCCCATTAAATTGATTTACCATTTTTTTTCAGTCATCAGATTTACAATCCAATATGGACTGCAGTATTTCCTCTTTGGGGCAGGTGAGAGGAAGGTGAGGGGACAGAAGCTTACACATTTTTCTGGTGGGTAAATTGCTACCACATTTGGGAAAATTATCCAAAAATACTGTTTAATATTAAAAAAGTTAAAACTCATTGTCCAAGTAATCCCTCTTCAGGGGATTTTTGTCTACAGTAATGACAGCCCAAGAAGACACTGGTAAGTGTAACAAAGTGTTTATTGCAGCTTTGCAAAGAAAAGAAAGTAAGCTGAAAAATGCATTAATAATGTAAGGGTTGAATGAATTATGGTACCTATGTTCTATTAAACATTATGCAAATTTTGTATCTCCTAAATATGTTTTTTTAACTTTCTTTTGCTTTTTTGTCATCTGTTCTTAGCCTCAAAAGAAAGCTTTATAGTAACTGTGTTTACATTTTTTCCATATCAATAATAAGAGAACTGTACCCTGGGTGGAAATTCACCTGTTAAATTCATATTCTGTGTGGCATAAAATTGCCATCTGAGACATAGCTAAGGAAGTAAGAGGGATGAAATAATGAAAGTACATTAGCACAAGCATGGAGAAGAACAGAGAATATGAATTATTCACTTAGCTTGGTTGTTTCATAATGAATTTTAAGGGGTGATACCTCCTGCTAGGGGATGTGCTTTTTTTTTAAGGCTTTGAATGATTTAGCCACATAACCTAGGGTTGGTTTCACGAAAGCAAAGTTAATGTGGCTGTCTGTCTCCTGGGAACTGCCAGCTAAGGTAATGACTACCTTCTGCATCATTAAAGTCAAATAATTATTTTTCTAATAGCTTCATCCCAGTGCTTTTTGATGACTGTCAATATATGAACTAATTCACTCATGCTGTTATCCCTACAACAAATATTTGTTAAACACGTGGTACTTATTATGTACTATTTTGGACTAAGGGGATAGAGGAGTGAATCAAACAGACCAATGTTATATTCTTATGAAGTTCATGTTCTAATCAGGATCTGCAGTGAAAAACATATGATAGAAAAGTAAAGAAATATATACAATGTGATGATAAGTAAATAAAGAAAAACAAAGCAGGTAAAGAGGTGGAGAGTACCTACACATGTGTGTGCATGTATATAGACATGGACAGAGTTAGGCATGCATGAAACCCGTACTATTTTAAACAAGGTGGTAAGATAAGGTGGTTAGGGAAGGATTCTCTGCAAAGCTGACATTTCAGTAGGACCATAGCTAAGAGAGAACTTAGCTAAGAGAGAACTAAGCGAGAACAAGATGGCCAGTGCACTTGGAGCAGAGGGAATGGGGGTCAGGAGCAGGTGGAGATACAGTCTATGCAGCATGGGATGAGGTCAACAGAGGTCCCTTGGGCTGTGATGAGAATTTTGAATCTTACTCTGCTTGAAGCTACCCCAGGTTGTTGAGCAAGAGACTGGTGAGATCACAATGTTTTAACAAGAATCCCTCTGGCTGTTGTGAAGAGAACAGACAGGATAAAGCAAGGTGGAAGCAGAAAGCTTGTTAAAAAGCTCTTTCAGGAACTCAGGGGGAGATTTTGGTAGCTTAGACCAGATAGAAGTTGTAGAGGCAGTGACCAGTGATCCCATTTGAAACCTTCTGAGGAGGGACCTCATCACATTTGCTGATGATTCAGATGCAAGGCAAGAGATTGCAGTCAAGTTTAACACTCCTGGATTTCACTGAGACCCTGGAAGAGCTCCTTTTACAGACATTTCTCTTCTGCTGACCTATATCCTCAGGCCTCATTAATGAGAAAGAATTGGAAATTTTACTCATCAAAAGGGGTGAGCTTTGGAGAAGGCTTGTTATGTAGAGTCTGCATCTGGCTGCTAGGTCACCAGCCCTCTCTCTTCCAGCTCTTCTCCAACTTATTCACAAAACTCATATTTGCACTTTTCTCTAACATTGAATAAAAATTAACATCATTCAAATAATTCATTCATGTCTCAGAAGGACCCCATATCCTCTGCTTATCCTGAATCTTCTTGTTATCCTGATCTCATAGATGAAACAGCTCAAGATCAAGGGCTAACATGACATCTTCAGTTTGGCATGGCTCTGATTTGAAGATAAACCCTTTGGTCTCCATGCTTTGCCATGCAGTGTCCCATGTGAACTCCAAGTCATTTCTCATTTCCTGACTCATCCACACTTTCCAATGGCTTTGCCAGTATGTGGAGCAGACATAAGCATCTATACAGTGTGAACAAAGGAAGTGAAGTTCAAAGTATTTACTGAAACACCCAGAGACCACACAGCTCTGCTCATGATGAGACCTGGTTATCTGACACTCAGCATAGCAGTACATGTCATGGCCCAGTGACTTGGGAAACTGCTGACAACAATAAGGAATCAATGACTACTTATTTTTGTGTTTTAATCTAGTTTGTTCAAGCACTGAGTTCCTTTAAAAATAGGGCTTTCTGGGAAACAAAATTCAAGGAACTCTGTTTATTCTTATGGAATCTGTTGGTTTACTTAACACCTCTCAAAAGAGATTTTGGAAAAGTCCAACTCAGAGTCCGAAACTCCCCATTGAAAGGAAGGAGAACCACATTTGGAGTAAAGGAAAGGTGTTGCCTTCTCTGAACTAAAAATCAGACACTGTTGCTCTAATTCTACTAAAACATGCTGATCAGAGAAGGCACATCATGGAGACAGCAAGATCCCCTTCCTCTCCAAGGAATCATTGCTCTGTGTCAGCTCAAAACTTGGAAGGTTTGGATGCCTTTCATTCCCGCCACCTCCTTGGGCTGCCTCCAGACGTCTGTGGAGATGAAGCTGGCTGACTCTGCTCTGAGATGCTCGGCAGCCTGTCTGCTTAATTTCCGGTGGACCCTCAGTGCCCAGGGAGAGTGTGTGTTTTGCTTGTGATGTTGGTAATGAACTGCCGCTGGGAACAAATTAATGAGTATGTCAGAATCTGCAGTGGAACTATATTATAATTCATAAACACCATGATGAAAATGCCAGTTAAGCTCTGGTATAAATACAGACAAACTCTGAAGAAGCAAACTCCTTTTTCTTTTAATGAGACAAGAATTTAAAATAACATCATTCTGCCCTGAGCAGCATTGCCAAGGGAGAATTCCTGACTGGACAGACAGTTTTCCTAACTTTATATTTAATACATAGAGAAATGTAGGGGTGTTTAATTTTACTTTTTATATTTGTGTCCATATGTACTATACATTCAAATACATGTAGTATTTATACCATTTATAAGACATACAGAAATGTACATAGTGTCACCTTTCTCGGTGCTATACCATGTTTGTTAAATGAGATCTTTTTTTCTTTTCCTTGACTATCGTATTGGCCTTTCATAAATATTCTTCTTTAATAACCTGAATTTGCAGTTTGAATTCAGAAATTAAAATTTAATAAAAGCCAACCACATTGATCCACAGAGACCTATGACTTTAAAGCTCATGGCAGGAAGAGAAAAAGAAACTTCCATTTACTTCAAAGGTACAGCAGGGTTGTGTTGGGAGCACCTATAGACATCTGAGTTTGCCGTCGCAGATGTGCATACAGATGCTTATGTTTATGGTGGGGGGCGTGCTGCCAGAGAAGTCCTAACACAGGGGTTCCACAGAGCCCTGACTTTCCATAAGGCACCTAGGGCTGCCGCACAGAGGGCTGGAAAATGGGGAAGGGATCTCAATAGTAAGTTTTCAGGCTTTATTCTTCTAATTTAACCAGAGCCACTCCTTTTTTTATCTGCTTTACATATCTTGGCTCCAGATAAGTTTCATTTATTAAAGTGTGCTATAAATTAAAGCTAGAACACGATAGGTTAGTAGCACATAGAGCATGAGTTTAAGAACCAATGCCACTTGACTTTGTCTATTAACTCCAGTATATACTAGCTATTAGATTTGGAGTGTATGTAACCCCTTGGTTTCTAAGATGGAGTGATAGTAATCACTTGCTTGGTTGTCATGAAGATTAGAAAAGTGAATAAAGTGACTGGCGCTTAACTTATTTTCCCAGAAGATTGGGATTATAATAACAGACTTTACCTGGCAACTAGTCATAGGTTTACATGGTTTGTGTTCCTACTCTAACAACTGAGGAACATGAAGCCTCCATCTTCCAACTGCTCTAATGTAAAGGCTAACAGATGATATTTTCACCTTAAGTCAGAGACTCTATTTAGCTAATCACAATCTCAAATGTTAGATGGAATTTTAGAAAAGAGAACAAAACTTGTGCCAAAGAATTGCTTATTTGTCATTAGTGACTAATTTGAATTTAGAACAATTGTGGGAATTGGTTCACTAGATTTGAAGCAACATTGAAAGAATTCTTTTCTCTATCCCATTTTCAGTGATATATTCTTAAATTCTTCTTTTGTAGTTTACCATGATAATCTGTGACTTTTCATTTGTTTAAAAAAAAGTATTCAAAAGAGGAAGCACAAGGATTAAGATTAGGTGTCAAACCAAGTTTTCAGGAGCAAAAACATATCTAAGTTAGACTCCAGTTCATTTCTTTTGTCTCAAACTTCAGAATTTGTGTTTCTAGTGAGAGCTGTGCTAGTGCCTTATTCCTTGGCCTGCACCCTTTGCTGCATCACTTGTTTTCATATATTCCTTATAACCAGAGACTCACTATTGATGTGGTAATCTTCTGTTTTAATGGAGATTCAGAGAAGTAGTTAATGAATTGCTTAGTAGTCAATAAACTGGAAAAATGGCAAAAATGTGTTTATTTTGAATACGGTATGAGTCTTCACAGATAGATAAAATAGGTTAGGTATTGAAAATTATGTGGGAAAATCCAAACTGAATGACACCAGCCAAGAAAAAAGAAATTTGTCTTTTTTTCCTCCTCTTTTTTGGGCATTTTGTTATTCTGGTTGAACTATCTTAGATTTATTTTATATAGTTAAAAAACTAAAGAAAATGAGGTATTGTAAAGCCTTTTCAAGCTTAGCAACCCAGGTAAAATTTTGATGGATGGATCCAGCTTCACGCAGGCAAAAGATCTTGACGTGCTGTTCACAAAGCAAGATTGAATGTTAACAGGGGCATCACAATTTAAAGCCCTGCATTACCAAGTATGTCCAGAGTTGGGACATCTACTTTGCTCATTTATAGCAGAATAATTGGTATTGTAGATAAAAATGGCTTCTATCCATCATGAAAATTCATCCTTAAAGGGCAGTGAATCAAAGCTCATGAAAGACCTTTCATGAATCACTCTGCACAGAATTAGAAAGGTTTTAAAGATTCATTCATATTCATGAACACCAGATTTTCTAAAATGCTTGTTGACTATATGGGACTCTCTTAGTATAGCTGAAGTGTTTCACACAAGCCAAAACAGGGTCCAAGTTCAATGTTCTCAAACAGTCTGTGTGTGTGTGTGTGTGTGTGTGTGTGTGTTATACCTGAAATAAAACAACATCAAAAGGTAATGGCAAGCTACTCAGCAAAGAGCAGTGTTTTGTAGGTAGTTATCAAAAGACTAGGATGAAGTTCCAGCTTGTTTTGTGGACTTCTGTTCAGTTCCTCTAGGAAGGCAGTTTCTTTGTTTTACTTCACAAAGTTCTTTTGCTATGGCACTTATTTTCTAAGCATGTGATTTTAGTAATGACCAATGTCACTCTGACATCAATTAAAATAGTGTTTTAGTTTGGTTTCCCTGAAAGCATATTCTGAGATAACAATTCAAGAGCAAGTGGTTTATTAGGAAGGGAATCCCAGGAAAACACTGAGTCCTGGGAGAAATAAACTGATAAAGCTTAGGTTATAAAAGAAATTACCACTGGGGACAACTGAAGCTCAGCCTCATTAGGAAGCTTTGGGTAATGGTGTGAAATATGTCTGTCTTACCCTTCATGAGGGTAAGGAGGGTCAGAGCAGAAGGCAAACAGTGACAGAGTCTGCTATAGTTGGGGACATTGTGATGAAGCAACAGATTTCACTAAAGTTCTTTGGAGATTGGAATGAATTTGGGAAGGGCAGGAGGAAATCCTGCACTTAAGAAGATAAAACAGAGGGAGCCAAAAATATATCACAGAAATGGCAGAACATTTGATTCATTGATTTTGTAGTGAGAAAGAATACTTGGGCTAATACTTACTATCTGCTGTTATTAATTTTTGAGTGTCCACAGAATGGTTACTGAGTATGTATGCTGGCCTGGCCCTGATCCTTTATTTTTTCCTATTGACCGTTATTTGACCATATTCTTGAGAGTCATTACTGGTGGACAAGCAAAGAAGAAAGAGAAAGAAGAGGCAGAGGAGGAGGGGGAATAGTAGGAAGAGAAGGAAGAAGAGCAGGAGAAGAAAGGGAGAAAGGAAGGAAGGAAGAAAGGAAAGGAGAAGGATTATAAGAGAAAGGAGAGCGAGAGGGGAAGAAAAAGAGGGGGAGGAAGAAAAGGAGGGAGAGGGAGAGCAAGTGGAAGAAGAAGAATACTAAGGAGGAGGAGAGCAAAGACAATGTAAACTATGTAACAGCAGAAGTTTTTGAAAATAGGTCTATGGATTAATGCTAAATTGTGATGTCATTTTTTCTAATCTATGGAAGAAAGAAATAAAAGAACAATGTAGTGAATTTTCAATAAAGGTAATCTACTTTGGTATTATATCTTCCTAATATTTTACATTAATATTTTCTCTTTTATGCAACTGGAGTGATAGTGGGTGGGTATTTTAAAAAATACTCCCTCAAAGCAAAATAAAGAATTAAGAAGCTCATGCTGTCCATTGTTAAAAAGGTGAAAAACCCAGAGTTCTGGAACCATTAACCTCATCCACTGAGGTGTCTCTTAGATCATTCTGAAGAGTCAACCAATGTTAGTGAGTATATATTGCTCCTTAGCAAGGCTGTATTTAAAATAAAGACATATTAGAGTGGATTGGAACATAGACTGTGGCCAGAGACTGGGTCTATCAGTATGGCCACTTACTGTCCATGAGAACTTTTATTGTTTATTCAAGCCTTTTCATGTCAATATACTCATATGTAGAATGGACAAAACAATAACAGCACCTACCTCATAAGGTTGGTGTAAAAATAAACAAAATAACACATGTAAGGTACCTAGGAAAAGATCTGCCACACACTAAATAAGCAATAAATGCTACCTGTGACAGTTAACTATAGGTCCTTCTGTGTGTTAATGTAGAGATGCTAAATACAAGTAGATATGTCCCAAATTTTCTTTCTGGAATAATGCTAATTAAATTACTTGGTTTATATACAACAGGTAAAGAAGTTTTTTTTTAAATAAAGTATTCAAATAGCTGAACATAATCACAGGCACCAACAACAGAGATATTATTCACTACAGATAATAAATTTTAAATTTGCACATTATTTTAATGAATATAAAGTTACTCTTCAGTTGGACTTTACTGTAAAGAATTTATATTTATATGAAGGCTTTTTAAAAGATTTTAAGGTTTCACACTAGTTCTTGACAACTTGTTTTAACTTACATTCTTTGAAAGCATTTTTTTTACTATAATTGGTGTGAAAAACAATGTCATTTTCTTCTTAATTAAGACACCTTTTGGAAATTTATACGGGGGTATAGTATCTATATAAGACTATTAGTTTGGCCAAAAAGTTCATTTGCTTTTTCTGTAAGATGGCTCTAGTAGCACATAGTTGTCTTTAACTTCATTTGAAACAATTTTGTTAAATTGTTTTGTGACAGCTGTCATATCAGTGTTCATTTAAAAACAACTTCTCAAAACTGGTGAATTTTCATGCAGCCATTTTAAAATTGAAGATGGAAGAAAATATGCAACCTTTTCAGCACATTATGCTTTATTATTTCTAGAAAGGTAAAAACACAACTGAAATGCCAAAAAAAAAGACTTATGCAGTGTATAGAGAAGGTGCCCTGACTGACTGAATGTGTCAAAATGGTTTGCGACATTTCATATTGGAGATTTCTCATTGTATGATGCGCCATGGTCAGGTGTCTACCTGAAGTTAATCAAAATGAGACATTAATTGAGAACAATCAGTGTTAAACTACATGGGAGGTAGCCTACATACTCAAAATATTTAAATCAATAAAGTTATTCATGAAAATGAAAAATGTGTCTTTTACAGAAAAACTAAATGGACTTTTTGATCAACATAATATGTCATAGCAACTGCATTGTAAAATAATAGAGTGAAGGAGGTCATTTTATTGTTTTAGGTTTTTTTCCTATAGTTTCAATAGTATTTTTACTAGACAAGATTAGGACAGTCAGAATTTAGAAGATGGCAATGGTTTTATTGTATCATGAGTATAAATTTTGGACCAGAGCCTATGAGAGACATAGCATAAGACAGAATCTTCACAGAGAGAAAAATGAAACTGAGCAGATGGGCTAATTCTGCTCTTCCTGGTAGAGTTCTTTTCAAACATGAAAGCACCCTGATGGACAAAGAAAGAGAAGTTTTATTTTGAACTCTGCACCTGAGTCAATAAACGCTGACTCTTTTCCCATTACCTTACGGGAATCTTGGCCAGGAGAGCAGGAAGAGAGATATGACGAGGCAGACAAAATGGTTTAAGATACATTAGCTTTTTATCTCCTAATGGATAGATTAAAATCTGCTTTTAATTTCAGGCAAAATCTTATTAGCTGAGCTCAGCAGAACTCCTAAGAGATAGCTACTGGCCATCCCTAATCACTTCTCAAGTGGTCACTTGGCTGGACTTTTACAGGTCAGCTGGTTTCCAGACTTGCTCGATGCAGTGGCAAGAATACTGGAGAAAACTACACAATGGTTAGCTTGTCTTTTTTTCTGTGATGTCTTTATGTTCAGTGAAGCCACAAACAGCTGCTTATGGATGTCTATTATCTATTGAAAAGATGCAGTTCACAATTATGGTTTCCAAAGTGACATTTTCCAAGTCAACAAAATATATATTTGTTTTTTAAACCTGTTTAGAAATTTGGAAACTTATTTGGACAGTCCCCAAGAGCCCCTTTCCTCATTGTAGGTATTAAATTGATTGCATCTAGGCATCTACTATGGGTTGCTAATTCTGGATCCAGGTGGTTATATATATTTAATTCAAGATGACTACCAAATTTACAGGGATAAAAACATGTTGGGGCCTGAGAAGAGTGCCAATGAAATGCAATGCACCACCCATACACATAGAAGCAAATGTGCCCACATAACATGAATATTTGATTAAATAAATCTACCCCGAAGAGTAGATTTACAGATTTTAAGAAATGGTGATTAAAACTGAGGCTTGCAAAAATGGCAGTACTTAATGTTCTGGGGAATCCTCCCTAAGATAAAAATACTAAATGTGCATTTTAAAAAAGATGATCTGCTAAAATCTAACTTGTAGAACTCAGCAGTTTCAACCAGACTGAATATTGATGTAGACTAAAAATCAGAAAATTAGAGGTGAATATAATTTTCTCTGAGTTTATAGGGTTACCTTAGAATCACCAAATATGTGTGAAGCCCAGAGTAACACAACAAAGCTGATTGCAAGATTGAATTTGTAGATATAGCATCTCTGTATCAGCAGATTCCTCATCAAATCTAAAACTCCCAGGTTGGTGTTGCAGGTAAGAATCAAAGCATAGTCATATGAGACAGCATCTTTCTCTCTCTCTCTTTTTTGTACGCCATGGTGACATTAATTCCAGCATGTTAGAAAGTTTCAGCAACACAATGACCGCTGAGCACAGACTAATTTGGAGAAAAACAAAAATAAAACCTTTGCAGAGCCAGCTCCTCCCCTGTGGCAGGAACCAGGGCAGAGTCCAGGGAGGACTCTTCTGGCAGGTGGGGTGGGGCCACCGTTAGGTCAGCAGATGTGGTACCACCCACCCAGGGCCTGATCTAGAGCTGCATATTATTCCACTGGCTCTCCCACTTGCGGCAGAATTTATTTTGCCACCTGTTTGACTTTCTCCTTTTATGTTCTTTAATTGTGACAGTTTCCCTTTCTCCATGTCATGATTAATTTTCAAAATTAAATAAATATTATTGTTTCTATTGTAAAAAAACATAAAAATAAATAAAAATAAAACCTTGCCATTTTCTCATTGCCTCATAGTAGGAGAGGAAGAAAAGCAGACTCCACAAGCTCCCTTCACTTTCTGTTATAGGTGATGCAGACTGGACCAGAGATGCCAATCTGGTCCTGCTCCTCTCTCACCTCACTTCTTGCTGCTCCTGCACATGCTCCCTATGTCTCTGACTAATAGAACAGAGTTCATGCTATAGTTTATTCTTGACTACTTAATATAGCTGCTTCTCTATATCATATGTCTACTAATTTTCTAAATACAACTTATCTATTTTATTTTTGGGCAAGTTTTTCCTCATCACTCCAAGGCAGCTTCCATGGTACCCACCTCTCCCTTTGTGTTGTGGTCATGCCCTGGACAAACCAGTAGGGCTTCCCTAATGAGCTACTTCCATGTCTGTTTCCATTATTAGACAATGGGGTACTAGAAGACAGATCATAATGCATTTGATTATCTGGTCCCCTTTGCTTAGTAGGTACAATTCCACATAATGGATGCTCAAAAGATGTTCATTGAAGAAAGCAGGCTAAAGAAAACAGTAATTTGAAATACTGGCACTAAGTATCTTGAGGTAATTCAAGATTTATTAGCTCTGGTGTTGTTTTGTTATTTTTTCCCAGTTAATGGAGAATACAGTTGCTTTACACACATCTTATGATACATAAGTTGTGATTGCTGGAATGAATAGAGCAGAGAATGGAGAGAAGAGATGACACCTCAGCTGCGCATTCTTTCGCCCTCACCTGCAACACCAAATTTGAGGCTTTTTGCATTCAATGAGAAATCAGAACAGCTGTATTTATAAACTCTGTTATGCATTCAGTTTCCCTGTGTGACTGAACTTCATGCCTAGTGGAGGATTATGAAGTAGCAACTGGAAAACCTATAAATTCAGAGTGAATTTTATTCACCTGTAATTTTCTGATTGGCAATCTACATCACAGTACCCTTTGGTCAAAACTGCTGAGTTTTACAAATTGTATTTTCACATTTATTTAAGAATTCTGATTTGCATGTTTTCTCAGAACATTTAGCAATCTATAAAATCTAATTATCTTGATATAAGCATAAACTAAATGCATAATTATTTGCTGAAGCAACTAAATCAAATACTAACAAATATAGAGATAGGAAACTACAGCTTATGACTCTATTGGATATCTCATTGGACCATGGAATTTCTTCTAAAATTTAGCCATTACAAAGGCAATTCCCCAACTTTACCAGAAGATATTTAGGAAAGTCCCAGTAGTAAATGAACTGAGAGCAAACAGAATAAAGTTTCTAAAGTAAAAATGGTAAAACTGGGGATTGCACTACCCATTCAGGGTTAGGCATTGAATGGTTCTAAAAAACCATTAAAAATAGGTTTTATTAGCAAATGCTTAACAATCGAAAACCGTGAAAATAATTAACAATAGTAAAATTGTACTTTAGGTTCAGTAGTCATAAATGTAGGATAAACAATTACCTAAGTGCCTCCATGATTCCATAAATGTCAGGGATAGTGCACAATCTCCCATACAGAACACCAACAGGTAAACCTGAAAAACACACTCTAGTTAAAGTGGAAACAAGGATGGAGGCCCTCCTTCCCTTTCTCTTCTTTGCATGTGTGGTGGATTCGGAGACCTTAGGACTTTGTTAGATCAACATTGTGGCCAAAAATTAGTCTAGCTTATCAACCAAAATTAAACATTTAAATTTTTCTTATCTTGTTTTTAAAACAACTATTTTTACGTATTTTTAATAAAAAATAGATACATGTAGCTAAAAAATTCAAAAAGTACAAAAGGAAGAAGAAATTTCTGGCTTGAAGATGACAGCATGAAGTTGCCATATACTCTCACTCTCTCCACAAATCACTCCCCCAAAAAAGGAAAAACGAAAGGGAAAAACAGAAAAGCCATGTCCGTATTAGATAGTTAGAGGCAATTGGAATGTCATATAAGAGTGGATGGAAAGGACATCAAAGGCAGGAAGATACTCCGTGTGAGTTGCTTCCCTTCTGTGTTCAGAGCTGCAATGATGCCCTCCCTGGAGGCAATAACAGTTACTACTCACTCGTGTGTCCTTCTCAATATAACTCACAATTTTTTTCTGTAATCACCCAAATGGTAGACATTATACATGCAGTTCTACACTTTGATATTTCTAAAGATTATCTTTCCATATCAGTTCAAATAGATCTGCTGTTTTTTTTTAATGAATATGTGGTATTTTATTGAATGGTGACCCATAATTTATTAACTGGTCATGTTAATAGACATGTAGGTTGTTCATATTTTGCAGCTACAAGCAATGTTCCAAGGAATGAAGCTGTATATCCACCTGTTGACACATGCATATCTATACAATAAAGTTCTGGAATGTGAATTGTTATTTCAAAGGCTACAAACTTTTTAAATTTTGATACATTTTTAAAGTCACATTGCCACTTTTACTGGCAAGGAAAGATACTGACATTTTCACAATGATACCAATAAAGTGTGTTTCGAAACTATATGATCTCTCCTAGTCTATTAATTTCAATGTCAAAGTTTAATTTGCAGCTTTCTACTGTAAGTAAAGTTAACGTTTTTACTATATTTGGAACTTTTAAGTGAATCTCCATTATATAATTCGTTCATTTTTACTATTGAGTTGTTGTTGTTTCTTAATTCATTTGCAGAAATCTTTGTGTGTTAAGGTAAATTTTCTGTGATACAAGCCACAAATACTTTTTTCCAAGTTTATTGTTTCACTTTTGACTTTGTGTAGGGTAAGGGGAGGCAGTCTGGCTTCCTCATTCAGGTGCCTTGTTAACTAAGAGGAGCAGTGTTCCCATAGCATAGGAGGGACCTGATAACCAGTGTTCTCATAGCCTTGAGACTGGGTCTGATAAACTGTTCCCATAACATGAAGTGAGTTTGCATGCACAAAACTACTTTGTGTTATGTAATGTTCTGGCAGTTTTCTGGCTTTGTTCCCCTCTAGTGCTTAAACAGGTAGGGACTCCCTGCTGGGGGCAATGATGATGTTAGACATGCAAGGGGACAGGTGCCATAATGGGTGCCATGCTGGGGAGCAAGGGCCGTGACATGAGACATGCAGGTAGACATGCAGCTTGCAGCATGCATGGCTTGCCCACCCATGAATAAAGGCATGCCAGACATCCCAATGTTTCCATGAATATTTTTCTGTCTGCACGAAAACCATGAACTTGCCTAGCCTTGAAGGGTGACAACACACTTTGGATATAGTGCTTTCGGACAGATTAAGGAAAAAAAATTATGTAGTTTATTTTACCAACATTTTTAATGCTCTTTACATACTTATCACATTAAAGAGACTTGGCCACCTGAAAATTACATAAAATATTTTATCTGTATGTTATTGTGATGATCTATTTTTATTTGCTATAACTTTTTTTGTCAATCTGGAATTAGCTTCATTTTAAAGTTAAGGTACTTATATGTTTTTTTTTTCCCAAAAGGCTATTAAGCTGTTCTAATATATGTGTTGAATAAACCTTCCTCTCACCACTCCAGACTTGAATTGTTATTTTCATTACAGATTTCATTGCTGTGTGTGTATTAATATTTCTGGATTTCTACTATCCATTTCTTATTCATATGTCAGGATCATACTATTTTAGTTACTATGGTTTATAACATGCTTCAATATTTACTGTCTCCAGTTCTCTCTCCTTATTCCCACAAAATATTCAAGATAATTTGTGCTTGCTTGTTTTTCCATATGACATTAGAGTGTGTTTATCTTGTTATAAATAGAACACTATTCATATTTTTATCTGGATTGCCTTCAATTTATAGCTAACTGAAGAGTGCTTAATATCACTATGATATTAAGAACTTTTTCCCCCATTTCTCAATCTCTTAGGGGAACCATTTTGCACTGTTGGTGAGAATGCAGACTGGTGCAACCACTGTGGAAAACAGTATGAAGATACCTCAGAAAATTAAAAATGGATCTACTTTTTGACACAGCAATCCCATTTCTGGGAATATATCCAAAACAGTAATTCAAAAGAACATAAGCACCTCTATGTTCATTGGAGCATTATTTATAATCACCAAGATATGGAGACAGCCCAAGTGTCCATCAGTAGCTGAGTGGTAAAACAACTATGGGACATTCGCACAATGGAATACTACTGGGCCATAAAAAGGAAGAAAAATTTTACCCTTTGTGATGGCATGGATGGACCTGGAGAACATTATGCTTAGTGAAATAAGCCAGTCAGAGAAAGACAAATACCATATGATTTCACTCATATTTGGAATTTAATGAACAGCCTGAACTAACAAGCGCAGTAGAGAGCAATTCATAGATAGCAGTATGATAGCTATGGGGAGGAGGTTAGTGGGTGGAGGGATGGAGTAAAAAGGAAAAAGGACTCATGGATGTGGGCAACAGTGTGGTGATTGTAGGTGGAAGGGGAATGTAAGGGGGTTAAATACTAATACAAAAATGCAATACAATTTAACAAATATTTCCTAGATTGTGAATATTTTTATTTAATTTATTTATGTAATTTTGGGCACTGTTATTCTACATGGTATCTCTTACTCCATTACTTCTGATTAGTTGAATGCATAAAGGCTACTGGTTTGGGTGTATTACTTTTGTGCAAAGATACTCTGAATTCTCAAATTGTTTGTGGTAGTTTTTAATTAAATTCTTTCCAATTTTTCATATAAATATCTGCACACAATCATTTTATTTTTTGGTTTCTCGCTATAAACTTTATTTATTTGGTTTAATTATACTGGTTTGTATTTCTAGAGCAACAGTAAATGATAATGGTGTTAATAGCACTCTTATTTTATGGCCAACATTAATAAAAATGCTTTTCAGTGTTTCCCTAATAAGCCTATACTGATTTTGGATTGTGATCATTTATATTTTAGAGTGTTATTTTATTCTTACTTTATTATTTTTTTAACCAAGAGTAGAGCTTGATTCTTATTAAAAGTTTTGCTAGCACACATAATGATGGATGGTCACATGGTCTTTTTACATAGTGAATAATATTTATAAATTTTCTAATACTGATACCTTCTTGCATTTTTGTATTGAATGTCACCTGGCTAATCTCTCTTATTTTTTGATGTACTGCTGCCTTTGCCATACAGTATTTGTTGGGCTTTTTGTATCCCTTTTCATTATGCAATTGATCTGGAGTTTTTTCTTTTTTTATTGTACTAACTTTGTCAGGTTTTAGAAGCAATGTTATGTATTTTCAAAGCAAGAGAGAAGTTTGAATTTTTTCTGTGTTTTAGACAAATTTAAAACAATAAAAGTCAGAATTGTCTGTTGTGTCAAAGTCTCCTGGGAAATGATGTGTGCTTGATGTGTTTTCAGGAAGGCAGATCTTTGAAGTATTTTCTCCCCATGGCAACTGGATTGCTTAGTCTATCTTTTCTGGAATTGATTCTGGTCAAGTTTTGCTCTGCCATGGCACTGAAAATTGTTCAGAAAATTTGTCTAACTATGGACAAATCATATTTTTGGAAGCATACTGATAGCAATTTGGGCAATTTTGTTGTTGTTGTTGAGCTTTTATAGATGGAGATATAAAAAATGTAAATTTAAAACATAAACCACAGAGTTTCTAAAACAAGTATTAGAGTGTATTCTGACTGTGGGTGTTCTGTTGCCTTCCAGTCATGGAAATTGGCTGAAAACTTGAGTGATAAGAAAGTGCAGGGAAGCTTTTCAGTGACTGTAGAAAGCCTTTAAGATGCCTCAGAAAAATAGAGTCACAAAAATAGACATGTTTGTGAGAAAGTTGCTTGGCAGAAACCAATCTCCCCACCATTTACTATTCTAGAACTCAGCCTCTCACCCTTGGAGAGCACTTATTTCTGTATCTTCTTCGCAAAGATTTGGTACATCCTTGTGCATGTAGAAAGCTGACCATCCATAGTCACAGTTGCCTCTGCTTATCATCTCACCTCATGGGTTCACACATGCAGTGTCAGTTTTTAATGTTATTCAAAGTATGTTGTGTCACAGAGACCTAAAACTGAGCATTAATTAGGCAAGGGGAAGAAAAGGAAGAAAGCAAAGAAATAAATCATTTTTAATCACTTACTATGTATATGACCTGATAAAAACCCTACAACATTATGTCATTTAATTTTTACCACTGCAATTTCACAAAGAACAAACTGTGGTTCATTGAATTTAAATGGCATTTTAAAACTCACATAATGAATGCATATCTGAGTTTTAATGTGAACTTATGTTCTTTATACTATACTATCCAAAAACTCAAATGACAAAATGAAGATTAGCAAAGAAGTAAAAGTACTGTTGGTAGAGTAAAATATTACCGAAACCAAGTAAAGGGGTTAAGAAATTTCCATAGACAGCAAAAGCTGAGGTCACTAAAATTTTATATGCAGCCAGATATTTTAATTCCTTTTTCCTCAAGCCTTTTAACACAACATGCAAAAATAATATTTTTATTAGTCTATTCTTAAGATGTCAGACATATTAAAAAGGACAAGGAAAAAAATTATTACTTTGTTCTTAGCAAGTTTCTGGTCATAGAGGTAATTTTCCAAGTAAGCGGATAGTTCTTGAATGTGCTGCTATTTTGATCCTGCCATCCCTCCACAAGAGATTCAGACACCTTTCAGGAGTAATTCTTGTGAAAAGATTGACTTTATAGGGGTGTACAATAGGCATTTAACTTAGGAACTAAATTTCCACATGAAAACAACTCCCACTACTACCACACTTACTAGAGCTCACTGTTCGCTATATTAGAAGAAAACTGATATTTCAGCTTTCTCATTAATTCATGCATATAAGTCAGTGATTTTCTTAGAACTTGAACTTTATTCCATTAGCTCAAATATGTGTTTTCAAAGAAGTTTTATGGAAAACACTATTCCTTTAGGGTGAACTTGCAAATGACAGTCTAAAATTAAAAATGTGTTTAAGAAATGTTGGACATTACATTCATCTCCTGGTAATTTGCAAAGCACATTTAGATATTAAGGTTCTGAGAAGTCCTACAGCAAAGAAAATGATGCACTTTGTTTAATCCAGCATTTTCAAAACAATATTTGACCAACAATATTTCTTTTTATTTATGGAACACTATAAATTTCTCATGCTATTATATGAGGTCTGTCTGGGAAAAGTCCAGCTATTGTAATATAACAAGGACAGTTTGTGCAACATCAATGTAACCTGGCAACCAAGGAGAGTGAACTGGAATGGGCATGCATGAACAATGACAACTTCACTGTACTAGTCAGTGGCGGACAGTAGATGCCATTGAGTGAGCATGTGTGCTGTGTAGCCATCACATTCAAAATGACTGAGTAGTAGAGCAATGAATCTGCAGCAAATTTTGCATTAAGCTTGAATATTCCTCTGTGGAAACTATTCTGATGATTCAGAAAGCTTTTGGGGATGACATAATGAATGCAGTGCAAATAAAAGTGTGGTACAAACACTTCAAAGATGGTTGAGAATCTGTTGAACATGATCCACATTCTGGAAGGCCTGCAACAAGCTGAACACCTGAGAATGTTGAACAAGTACAGGCTGCAATCAACAAAGATTACCTACTGACAGTGTGAGAACTAGAAGCTGATCTGGGGATTCCAAAACTACTGGCTTTTCCCAAAACTAAAATCACCTTTCAAAGGGAAGAGATTTCAGATCATCAATGAGATTCAGAAAAACACAATGGGGCACCTGATGGCAATTCCAACAAAAGAAATTGCAGAGTGTTTTGAACAGTGGAAGAGATGCTGGGAGAGATGCTGGGAGAGATTGCAGTGTGAGGTCCCAAGGTGCCTATTTTGAAGGGGCCTGAGGCATCATTGTCCTATGTACAATGTTTCTTGTATCTCGTATCTTCTTCAATAAATGTCTCTATTTTTGTGCATGGCTGGATACTTTCTGAACAGACCACATTGTACATTCTATATCCATACTCTATTGTTTCTAAATTGGGATTGGCAAACTAGAACACACAAACCAAGTATACCCACAGTGCCCTTTTGTATAGCACTTAGAACAAGTTATAACAAGGGCTTTACATAACTTTCAAATCCTACAATATCTTCTCAGAGAAAGTTTGCCTACTCTGTTAATCTGAACCAAAATAACACAATTTAAGTGAATAAAAATGTCATTTATTATAAATTATAAAAAGTAATGAAGTAATAATTCATTTTTCATTTTAAAATTACTTCTTCAAATAATTCAAAATTGAATTATTAAATACAAAAATAAACATGAAAAGTTTAAAGGATTCAGGCAGTGTGTAAAGGTTTTAAACTCTCAAGTTTAGAGTCTATATAAGGAGGCAATATTTCATGGGCTAAAATAAAAGTTAACTTCAATTTACTCAAAAATAACTTTGATGCTATACTAACCAAATAATTTCTATCCTTATAGAATCACTTACCATTTCTATAGTCTCTTATTACCAAATAAACAGACTGAACTCACTGTTTCTTCATTTAAGGAGAGGGTCTCAAAATTACTTTGTAATTTAAATACTTAAATTTTACAAACTCCAACTCTGTCCCACATTAACTGGATTATGTCAAAAAGTCACTGAATCTGGTAAACTTTTTCAAAACACACCTCTCAGATTCTCCCTCTTGAAATTCAAATTTTGTAGTTGTGAGGTAAGTTCTCTATGTAAAATGTGATGGATCTTCCAGAAAAATTTTTTTTTCTTTTTCTCCTCCTCTTCTCTTTTTATGCTGTGCAACAAACCACTCCAAAACTTAGTGGCTTAAAATTATACTGTAATATGTTTATATATTAATATCAGCTATGGTCCTGTGGGTTGATGGGGCTCAATCTGGTGGCTCTCACTTTGGTTCTTTCATCCAGTTATAATCTTATGGCACATTTAGGATGAAGTCATTTGAAGGTTTCATTGGGTCATATGTCCTGATGACTCACTCACATAGCTGGCAGTTGATTGGGAGCTATTGACTGGGAGCTCATCTGGGACTGTCAGCTTGTCAGCTGGAACACCAACACGTGGTCTCTCCATTTGATTGGAGCTTCTCACAGCATGGAAGCTGAGCTCAGAGAGGAAGTATCCAAAAGACCCAGGTGAAATCCTCAAGAGATCTAGCCTCAGAAGTTCATACCATTATTTCCACGGCATTCTGTCGGTCAAGCAAGTCACTAAAGCTAACTTTGTCTCAAGGGGAGATAAATCAAGTCCCACTTCTTGATGTGGTGTGAAATATGAGCAGTATGGAATTGGTACCCATTATCTTTAGATCTCTATCTGCCAAAAATGATGGATAGATGATATCTACTCATCAAAGAATCTCCAGCATTCCGTTCCAAGCCTATGGCAAACTAAGAGATTGCACTTTCTCCTTTTAATTTCTCATTGGCAAGGCATTAATGCTACTCATTATTTCCAGTGGAAAAGTAATAACTAAAAACTTGGGTGTACTCTGATTTCCTTTTAAGAGGAGCTACATTTAGGGTAGCCCAAGGGTGCTTTTGTTTTATTTTTCTGTGGCAATTTCTTGTTAAGTAACTCAATTTCTTTTATGTAACCTTATCAATCACAAGCTGGATGATATGATATACTGTTTCCTTAATTCAAAATTGACACAATTCTGCAAATACATGCAGTACATGCAGCAAGGCAGAGTACTTATTGGGGAGGTTTCATGATTTATTTGTTTATATAGTTGAATAAAAGCAATAATTGGACAGTCTCATTGCTTAAAAACAGTCCTGAAAGCAACTAATTTGTTTAAATGTTTCTCCATTTATTTAATCAGATTGTATTTGCCCTTTAATACTTTGCTGTAAATATATGTGTTCATATATATATATATATATATATATATATATATATGTATTCAAATAGGACTTGCTGTTTGAGCGTATTACAGTGAGTTAATTATGGAAGAAAGAGGCCAATTTAGTTAGTGCTTTACATTCAAGGAGGGTCTTAAGTTTAGAATTAAAAATTTTCTCAAAAGAAGTCATACTTATACTCAGAGAGATACCCTAGCACCAATAAAAAAGACATTTATCACACAATTTAGACCCTAATTCACAATCTAACCACTATGGAAACTTGTAGTACATGACACTTTTTTTAACTATAACTGAATTTTATGACTCTTTTGTGAATAGCATCAATACATTGTAATGAATTTGTGTGTATGTGTTAAATCTCTTCAGTTTTATTTTCAATATAAACACATTATATGTACCACAATTTTTGCACTTTGTTTTTAAATTTTTAGATTTTGCTTAATATATGTGGCAACTCACAACATTGTAGATAAAGCCTTCTCTTGGCTTCAAGAAACCATTGTACCTCACTCATCTGCATTTTCTGGAGTCAGGAGTGGTGCTCTGTTTACTCAGTTTGGATAGGAAAAAAATGTTTATCTTAGCAACAGATGCATAAAGTTCGTTTGTAGGAGAAGACTAACTTCTGTAGAAAGCCTTTGATATGGTGCTATAGTATAAAAGTCAGCTTCAGATTAGCTTCTATATTAACATAACAAAGAGAAGAGAACTTTCATAATTTTGTGTGAACTAGGAGGGCAGCTGAGTAGTAAATGTGGGGATCTTCAATTATGGAGAAGACCCCCACATTTATTAAATTGTTTCCTATATAAATTGTTAAGTTACTTGCTTCAGTAAATTCCACTTTGGCCAGAAATGCTTTTGTGTGGTGGGGTTTTGCTTTGTTCTGTTTGTTTGTTTGTTTTTTGAGAATCTCAGAAAAGAATAAGTCTATGACAGACTATTTAGGTTATACAAAGGACAAATGTAATGGAGTAAAGGCTGGTAATGAAGCAGAGCCCCAGCAGGGCAGAAAATGAATAGACTATATTCCAGGCTGCCCTAGCAAGGACAGGGAGCTTGATAATGACAGGCATGAGGCAGGTATCAGCTGAGTTGAAGGAGTCTTCAACTACTGGGGGAAGTAACCTGGGTTTTATCTTTGCCCCACCAATGCCAGGGAGCTTGGTCCTATTTTCCTATCTAGAGACATAATCAGCAGTGGGATTAGGACTGGTTTTTACTCTATGACCATAAACAAAAGTCAACTAGCTCTTTTGTTACCACAAAGAATTTATTTAATGAAAAGGAAGGATTGTAATCCAGTACATACAGACAGGGGTTGCATGCATGAAGAGAGAGCAAGAAGAAGCAGGAAATTCTGTTCAGAGGATAAAAGGAAGTTAATGGGAGGGACTGTTATAACTATAGAGTTCTGTTGTAAACATAGTTTTTCTTGCAGGGTTTAGTGACCTATATCGGGTGTGAGAGCTCCTGCCACAGGTCCTCCCAATTCCTGTCTTAGTTAAGGTCTCTGTCATAAATTTTGACAGTACCATAGCTTGGCTCTTCAGCATGGTAGCAGTGTGACATTGGCAAATTTTTTAACTCTTGCTGCTTCAGTTTCCCTCAATGTGCATTGGGGTTGTGATAATTTGGAGTGTTTCTCTGAGGCTTAAACAATATAATGCATAAAGCATTCCTGCCAGAGATACACATCTAGTAAGTGCTTGGTAAACAATAGCTATCACTTGTATTATGGATAGCAGTACAACAACGATGAAAGATGTTCAGACATTGGCTAAGAACACTACAGGAGAACCATTTCCTTCAAAGGAACATTGTGCTCCGGCAGCTCTACATTTGGTTGGAACTTGGCAGTAACAATTCAGAGCAGAAACAGCTAAAGCAATAGACACATACTTGAGTTTTCAAAACTAAACTCTAAGGCTTGGAGATACCAAGTCTTCTGGAATGAGAACACAGTCTTTGGTTCAAGAGCAAAAGTTAAGACACCAATTAGTAAGAACCAACATGGAGCAGGGACCAGTGGAGCCTCATAACAGGGCAAGGGAGGAAGAAATCCATGGCATTTAGAGCTAAAAAAAAAAAAAAATACGGTGAACCCTTTAACAACATGGGTTTCAACTGCACAGGTCTACTTATACTCAGATTTTTTTTTCACTAAATACCTATATGGTTTTTGATCCATGGTCAAGAATCCACAGATTCAAAGAGCTGACCATATGCATTGATCTAAATCATTTTATGTTGGGGCATCTGCAGATTTAGTATATGGAAACCAGTCCCCCATGACTACTATAGGACAGTATATTTGTGGGTAGTCAAATGTTAGACATTGATTTTCAACTGTGTGGGCGAGATTGATGCTCCTAACCCCCTCATTGTTCAATGGTAAGCAGTAACTACAGCTTAGAGTCCCTTAAGTCAGGTCCTGGAGCATCAGACCTTGGGATTGGGATTCATGTGCACCCAGGAGGAAGTGACAAGGGTGAGGGGAAATCAAGACTGAGAAAGGGAAGAGTAGAAGTCAAACAAGAACAAGTGTTAGAAACCCCAGCCTCAGCCTAATTCCATAAAAGCTCTGGAGTTGCTTCCCTTGAGACAAAGGAGCTGGTTTTTATTTCTTAGTTGCTGTCAGTTTGGGCACTTTCCAGCTTTCATTATATGGCAACAGCCAGAGCAAAGAGCACCTGCTGTAGGTCAGTCACCTTGGCTAGAGTTACATATGGCCTTACTCCTGGCATGATGTTCAGTTGGTACCCACAAGGATAGTCACACTGATCATTAAGTATTTAAATCTTTCTGTACAGTAACAGCTTAATAAAGAACTATTTCTAGGAACATGTGTAAAGCACTCATGGACAAAGACAATGGTGGGCAGGGGGGCAGGTTGAATGTGGGACATAGGGTGGGTAGGGCAGGGGAGAGAAATGGGGAAAAATGGGGACAACTGTAATTGAATAATAAAAAATAAAAAAGAACCATTTCTCCAAGGTCCCTCAGTGCCCCATGCCCACTCTGGTTTCCCAGAGCCCACTCCTAGGACACTTTAAATCTCCCCACAGGCTCTGGCTACTGATCTGATCAGTGTTCTTTCATAGATGCTGAAGAAGGTTTGGAATATCACCCATGTGCAGGAGTCTTCCAGATCATCAGTATATAATTTCATACATTGTTAGTCAATCCTTTAATAAGATTGCATGCAGTTTCTTTAACTCTTTCTTCAAAGGGATATAGTTCAAAACACTGTGGAAGGCAGAAAAAGCAGTGCATTGTGGGGTTTTGTAGGTTAACTTCTCTTCCTTATCAAGGAAGGCCTGGACATTTTTAGTAAAGTTCTTGTACTGATTTAGTAATGTGACCTTTAACGGCAAGTCAGCTTACTTGTCTTCTAAGCCCAGGTGTTTAATAGGAAACTTTGGAGAAAATAGCCTCTAAATCAAGTAAAGTGACACAGCCTGAGAATGGAGAGAGGTTGTGTGTCACTGTTTACTACAACAAAGCTTGCTGCTATGTTTACTCCTATGAGTTCCTTTGAGGCTCCTGTAATGACTGTTTTGACAGGCCAAATCTGTCTTCCATCAAAGTTGGTAAATAAAGTTATTTCATAGTACAGCAGGGAGGAGTTTACACATTTAAGGGGGTGATGGAATAACCAAGAATGTACTCTTAGGATGGATGGGTTTTACTATTTCCACAAGCCTTTTGACTCCTGGTCAAATGCCAGTGCAACTTAAGGTAGGGTTCTGTTTAGTCATGCTCAAGAAGAGATGAGACATTTCTTCTCCATTACTCCTAAATTCCATTTCTTCTGGATTATTTCTAATGGATATACATGCTAACATGCATTCGTTTCAGGTGTATGTGTTCAGGTGTGTGTGTAGCTATGTGAGAGGGTTGTCATACTGGGTTTCCCAGAAGCAGATGCTAAAACAAAGTTGTGAGTGCCAGCAGCTTATTTGGAGAGTGATCCCAAGAATCAACAGAAGGGATGTGAGGAAATGATAAGGGAGAGGAAAAGCCTTATTGAGCGGGTTATCACTGTGAGGACAGTTAGGTAGTATAAGAGCCAGTGGGCTGCATGTGGCTCAGGTTATCCCTGCCAAGGTGCTAGTAACATCACTCTATATCCAGGCCATTTCACTCCTATATTTATCTGTCTTCTCAAGATAGACACGTGAATTTGAAAACCTGTGGTTAATTGATGAGTCAGAACAAATGGGTTCTGGGTGAAATGCTTTGGCTATTACTTGACATCCTTGACACTGGGCATCAAAGTGGGTGTCCCTGCAACTCAAGCCATAGCAACCTGAGAGGTTTTACTAACTGCTACCTTCTATCTTTATAAAGTCCTTAGTTTTATCCTTCATTAACAAACTCACAGTAGCATTTGACATTTCTGGGTTAATGCTCTTACTAATGACATCTTTACACATCTACAGAACTGTGCCCAAAGCAAAGAAAAGTTATAGGAAAATTTGACTTCCTGACTTCCCCATCTGTAGCAATAACCATGGTTTACTCCTCACCTCTCCTGGCCTTAGTTTCACGCAATAAACAAGAAGTCTGAATTTTATGACCTCTTTTTTTTTTTGCCAAATTTAGCAAATTTATTTGTTTCTCTTGCTACTTGCACTTTTTTTCAGGGAGAAAGATAATATTGTCTTTTTATTTTAATATCTTTTTTTTCCATTACCTAAGCAATTTCAAAAACTTAGAAAACATTTGGAAAACATAGAAAAGAAAAAAATTATCCATATCCAATCCATTCTATTTTAGTGTGTTTCTTTTATTCTTCCTTATGACACTATTTTTATGTAGTCAAAACTATAATGTATATACATTTTTAAAATATTTATACAGCTGTGAAAAAGAAAACAGAAAGGAAAGTGATAGCTCTTTTCAAATACTTGATTCCCACACAAAAGAGATGACAGATTGTTCTTTGCAGATTCAAGGGATCAGTGAGAGGAAGGAGCATCAATTTTATCTTATTACAGGGAAAGAAGTTTCTTTTTCTATGTCCCTAGAGGAGTAGTGGTACTCAAAGTACATGCAAGAGAGAAGAACTAGAGAGGTGTTAGAACAAGGTGATGCCACTCCGTTACTGGGAACAGACAGCTCTTAGTTTTTACCATTTAAGCTCACTTTGTGATACTCTAAGTTGGAATCTTCCCTTTCTGTAAAGTCTTAAATGCTGTGATTTCATCAAGAAATTCATAGCGGCCATTTAGCCATTTCCACATATCTGGATTGATGCTCATAATAATGACTCTTCCAAGGAAGATAAAAACTGTAAAAATCTTTAGATGTCATCACAGCTGTGTCCAAGACGAAAGAGAGATATAAGAAAATGGAAATTTTTCATTATCTCTCCAAACTACATTTCTTTTATTTCTGTTACTAGCTACCTTAAGCTGCGCTGACTTTCCTTTGTATGTCTCCTAATAAACCCAAGCTGGTTTATTTCACCCCTTTCCTATATTGTGTTTTTGCAGAATTATCTGTCAGATTCCTAATACTGGTTCTGTTGGATTATTTGGCTTATGTTACCTGTGGGTAACATATGTGGTAAAAATAGCAAGGCATGCAATGTCATGTTCATTAAAACTTGCTCATAAAAACAGATTTTAATTCTTCTTGAGAAATGGGTGAAAATATGGACTCTCTTTCTTACAAGCTTTTCTCTACCTTTTCTTTTTGTACTTAAAAAAACTGTAATGCAGTTCTTAAAAATACATTTTAGTGTGCATGGGAGTTAAATTGATCATCGACTGGAAGCCAACTCTTTTCTGCTTGAGAAACCATGCAGAAGGGGACATTTGGGTATTCAACATACTTATAAGATGAGAGAGGCATTAAGTAGGAGAAATGAAATTCTCTTGACATATCATTGCAGAAGGCATTTAGCTAAAACATTTTTCTACCAAATTGCTTTTTGAAGGTTTTATTGAGATTTAAAACTGAGAGACTTTACAAGGCAGGTAGAGAAAAGTAGAAATTGAGGCATGATCTGGAATAGGCTTGCTTCAGCAAGAGCATTCTTCATTGGATATCTGGGGGTTTGATTTTTCTTTATTGCAAAAATGAATACTCAATGATAGATGAATTTTACTTCTGGTGCTTTTAACTGTTTAAGGTGCATCTATTTGTTCTATTTGATATAATCTTAAAATAAGAACTGTAACATAGGAAATAAAGACATGAAGCCCACTTAAAGAACACAAGACTCTGAAAGATAGTAGACTTTACTAAAGCCCTAAGAATATTAACAACAGTAATGAGATTTGATTCTAGGTCTTCTGATGCCCATTTTTATTATTGCTATTATTTTGATTTTCTTCTTCCATGACAGGATATGGATGATTATATATATATATTTATTTAAATATAATTTATATATATTAAATATGTTAATTTATATATTAAATATATATATTTAATCTGTTCATTCTTTAAAATTCACACATCAATTTTATTTTATATTTTATTTAATCTTTATTGTATTTTTCCATTACCATTTAGTCCCCTTATACCACCTCCAGCAATCACCACACTGTTGCTCATGTCCATGAGTCCTTTTTCATTTTTGTTCAATTCCTTTATCCCCTAAACTTCCCACCCTACTAGCTGTCATCTGTTCTCTATCTGAGTCTGTCTCCCATTTTTTGTTAATTCAGTTTGTTCATTAGACTCCATATATGAGTGAAATCATGTTATTTGCCTTTCTCTAACTGGCTTATTTCATTCAGCATAATGTTCTCTAGGTCCATGCATACTGTCATAAAGGATAAAATTTTCTTCTTTTTTATGGACGAGTAGTATTCTATTGCATAAATGTCCCATAGTTGTTTAATCCACTCAGCTACTGATGGACACTTGGGCTGCTTCCATATCTTGGTGATTGTAAATAATGCTGTGATGAACATAGGATTGCTTATGTTCTTTTGAATTAGTGTTTTGGGTTCTTTTAGGTATATTCTGAGAAGTAGGATTGCTGGGTCAAAAGGTAGATCCATTTTTAATTTTTTGAGGTATCTCTACATTGCTTCCCACAGTGGGTACACCAGTCTGCATTCCTACCAACAGGGCAGAAGTGTTCCCCTTTGGCTGCATTCTTGCCAACACTTGTTGTTTGTTGACTTATTGATGATAATCATTCTGAGAGGTATGATATGGTATCTCATTGTGGTTTTAATTTACATTTCTCTGATGATTAGTGATATTGAACATCTTTTCATATGTCTATTAGCCATCTGTTCTCTGTGGAGAAGAGTCTGTTCAGGTCCTTTGCCCATTTTTTAAATGGGTTGTTTGTTTTTTTTGTTGTTAGTGTTTTATAAATTTTGGGTATTAACCCCTTATAATCTATATCAGTAAGTGAATATGTTCTCCCATTTTATGAGTTATCTTTTTATTTTGCTGATGATTTCTTTTGCTGTGCAAAACCTTTTTAGTTTGATGCACTCCCATTTGTTTATTTTTTCTTTTGTTTTCCTTGCCTGGGGAGATATATCCAATAAATAATTGCTATGAGCAATATCTGAGATTTTGCTGCCCATATTTTCTTCTAGAATTTTTATGGTTTTGGATTTAACACTTAAGTCTTTGATCCATTTCAAATTTATTATTGTGTGTGGTATAAGAAATTGGTCTAGTTTTATTTTTCTGCATGTATTTGTCCAATTCTCCCACACAGGAGGCAAAAGATATTGAAATAAAGTTGACTCAACAATGGTATACTATTCACTACTGCCTGAGAGAGAGATAGTATGTATGGTATTGTGAAAAAGGTATGGGACAGAAGACAGCAAATAGGCTCAGATCTTAACTATCTGCACCATTAATTGAAAGACATAACCAGGTTATTTCCACATTTATTTTAAAGTACATTTTATTAAATTCTATTTTAAAATAAATGTTTTAAAAACCTATTTTTCTTTTTTCCTTTTTTATTTATTTTTATTTTTTAAATATATTTCATTGATTATGCTATTACAGTTATCCCATTTTTTCTCCCCTTTATTCCCCCCAAACCCTGCACTGCCCTCCCACCAGCATTCGCTCACCTTAGTTTATGTCCATGGGTCATATATATAAGCTCTTTGGTTTCTCCATTTATCATATTATTCTTAACCTTCTGCTGTCTATTTTGTATCTACAACTTATGCTTCTTATTCCCTGTACCTTTTCCCCCATTCACCTTCCTCCCCCTCCCAGCTGATAACCCTCCATGTGATTTCCATTTCTGTGAGCCTGTTCCTGTTCTAGTTGTTTTCTTAGTTCATTTTTTTTTTTAGGTTTGGTTGTTGATAGTTGTGAGTTTGTTGTCATTTTACTCTTCATAGTTTTGATCTTCTTTTTCTTAAATAAGTCCCTTTAACATTTCTTATAATAAGGGCTTGGTGATGATGAACTCCTTTAACTTGACCTTATCTGGGAAGCACGTTATTTGCCCTTCCATTCTAAATGATAGCTTTGCTGGATAGAGTAAGCTTGTGTATAGGTCCTTGCCTTGTATGACTTCAAATACACTTTCCACCCCCTTCTTGCCTGCAAGGTTTCTTTTAAGAAATCAACTGATGGTCTTATGGGAACTCCTTTGTAGGTAACTCTTTCTTTTTCTCTTGCTGCTTTTAAGATTCTCTCCTTATCTTTAATCTTGGGTAATGTAATTATGATGTGCCTTGGTGTGAGCTTCCTTGGGTCTAACTTCTTTGGGACTCTCTGAGATTCCTGGACTTCCAGGAAGTCTATTTCCTTTGCCATATTGGAGAAGTTCTCCTTCATTATGTTTTCAAATAAGTTTTCAATTTCTTGCTGTTGTTCTTCTCCTTCTGACACCCCATATGGTTCAGATGTTGGAATGTTTAAAGTCGTCTCGGGGGGTTCCTAAGTCTCCCCTCATTTTTTTTGAATTATTCTTTCTTCATTCTGTTCTGGTTGGATGTTTATTTTTTCCTTCTGGTCCAAACCATTGATTTGAGTCCCAGTTTGCTTCCCATCACTCTTGTTTCCCTGTACATTTTTCCTTTATTTCACTTTTCATAGCCTTCACTTTTTCCTTTATTTTGTGACCATACTCAACCATTTCTGTGAGCATCCTGATTACCAGTGTTTTGAACTGTGCATCTGATAGGTTGGCTATCTCTTCACTGCTTAGTTGTATTTTTTTTTAGCTTTCATATGTTCTTTCTTTTGGGCCATATTTTTTTTTGTCTTGGCACAGCTTTTACATAGTAAGGGATGGAGCCTTAGGTATTCACCAGGGTTGGGTAATCCACATCACTTCTTTGTGATACTGTATGTGGAGGGGAGTTCTGAGAGAGAACAATGCCACTTCCTTGGCTCTTGGCCAGCTTTCAGTCACTTCCTCTACTACCCACAAGCAAGGGCCATTGGGCTCTTCTGGTGCTGATTCCCCTGTGGGTGGGTTTGTGCACATTCTAGGACTCTTTGGGTCTCTCCAACAAACTCTCCTGTGAGGCTGGGAGTTTCTCTCACTACCACAACCCCTATAGGTTTTTTCATTCAGAGGCTTTGAAGCATTATTTCCCTGCACTAGAAACCTGGGTTGTGCAGTCTGTCTCGCTCCCCAGTTGTTCCTCTAGGTTTATCTGCATTGAAATGTGGGATCACCAGGTCTGCCAGCCACCAACCATCACCTTGTCTGGCCCAGTCGTCCAACCAGTGCCTTGCCATGAGTCCTCTCCACCCTGGCTGCCCGTCTCCACCCCTCCTACAGGTCTGGATGAGTGTTTCTTTTTTAACTCCTTGGAGGTTGGACTTCCATTTGGTTTGATTTTGTGGCAGTTCTGCTTACTTTGTGTTTTTAAATTTGTTGTTGTTCTTCTTTTGGTTGTGGGAAGAGGCAAAGTGTATCTACGTATGCCTCCATCTTGGCCGGCAGTTAGTAAACACACTTTTCTTTTAGGTCTTTTCTTCAATGTCACAAAAAACTTGGTCTAGCTGAGCCTTATTCTCCAGATAGTTTTAAATTCTTTCCAAGGTAATCTTTAATTAGATATTATTAGCTAGCAATTCCCAATTGCTTGTAATGGTTAATAGTTGTCCTGTAGCTGCCAAGGATGATATCTATTCTATTGTAAAGTGGGATTTTTAAATATCCTGTAAAATAAGTAAGGAAATGTGGAAGATATGTATAATATATACAGTTATTTCAGTTACAATCTCTATAAGGTGTCACTAGGGTGGTAATTACATTTATGTCATCATTTTATGTGGCTACACTGTAGCTTCAAATATATCTAACTTCCTTAAGTTTATTACCTGTAAAAAGACATACAAAACAAAAGCCTTGGTCTGCAGGGCACAGCTCCCTTTCATCTGGAGGGAGTCAAGGATAGCTCTGAATTTGTAGGATGTCATAAATCTTGCACTTCACATCCTTATATTTCTTTTTATGGATGTTTTCCCAATCCCTATAAATCAAATCTTTTTCTGAGATAATTATAGATTCACATATGACTATAAAATAATGTAGATATATCTCTTTTATATTTTTAGCTATTAATAGTTTTAGCTATTCTAGTTCCTTTTTCCTTTCATACAAATTTTAGAATAGTCTTATCTATGTCCATTAAAAATTCTTGCCACAATTTGAGAGTAATTACATTAAACCTATATATCAATTTGGGGAGAACTTACATTATTGTTCAGTCTTCTAATCCATGAATGTGGTATTTATTTCCATTTCATTTTTATTCTTTTAACAATATTGTATAGTTTTCATTAAACAGATTTTGTATTTATTTTGTTAGATTTACTTCTAAACATTTCATTTTTTTGAATGGCTATAAATTGTACTATATTTAACTTTGGTGTTCACATGTTCTTTGATAGCATATAGAAATACCACACAGTGTAGTAAGTTTATCCTGTATCCTAAAACCTTGCTGAACTTATTTATTAATTGTAGAAGTGTTGAATAAAATTAGTGAGAAAGGACGTACTTGACTTATTCTAAACTTAGGGAGAAAACATTGAGTCTTTCATTATTAATTATAATGTTAGCAGTAGGATCTTTATATATATTTATATATATAAAAGATTTTATTTATTTTTTAGACAGAGGGGAAGGGAGGGAGAAAGAGAGGGAGAGAAACATCAATGTGTGATTGCCTCACATGTGCCCCCCACCGGGGAACCTGGCCTGCAACCCAGGCATGTGCCCTGACTGGGAATTGAACCAGTGACCCTTTGGTTTACAGGCCATTGCTCAAACCACTAAGCCACACCAGCCAGGGCAGGATCTTTATAAATATATTTTTTCAATTTGAGGAAACTCTCTTTTTTTACTATTTTATCATAAGTGAGTGTTGAATTTTGTCAAATGTTTTTTCTACATGGATTGATGTAATCACATTATTTTTCTTTTACCCTCTTAATATGATAGACTAATTTTGATTGATTTTTTAATATTGAGCCATGCTTATATCCTTAAAATACACTCCATTTGGTCATGGTATATAGTTCCTTTTATATATTATAGTAATATAATCGCTAATCTTTTGTTAAATATTTTGCATCTGTAATTATGAGAGATATTAGACTATATTTTCTTTTTGTACTATCTTTGTCTATTTTGGTGTAAGGGCAATACTAGCTTAATTAAATAAATTAGGGAGTATTGTTTTCTCTTAACATTTCTGAAAGAGGTTATATAGGATTGATACTAATTATTCCTGAAATGTTAGATAGAATTCTCCAGTGAAACCATCTGGGCCTGGAGGTTACATTTATAGGGATTTTAAAATTAAGAATACAATTCCCTTAATATTAATATAGTTGTACAAATTATGTATTCCATAATGATTGAAATGCATTGTTTTAAAAGACATTTTGTATAAGTTGTATATAGAGGTTTTTTTGCAGTGTCCCTTTATTATCTTTTTGACTTCTGTAGATTTTGCAGTAATATCCCAATTTTTTCTGACATTAGCAATTTTTATCTTATCTCTCTTTATTTTTTAAATGTCCATCTGAGAATATATGTATTGATTTTAGAGAGAGAGAGAAAGGGTGGGGTGGGGTGGAGAGAGAGAGAGAGAAAAAGAGAGAGAGAGAGAACATTGTACCGATTGGTGATTGAATCTGCAACCTAGCCCTGTTCCCTGACCAGGGATTGAACCTTCAACCTTTTAGTGGAAAAATACTCCATCCCACTGAGCCAACCTGGCCAGGGTTTTTTTCTATTTTTTTGTTGTCAATCTTTAAAGAGGTCTGTAAAGTTTTCTGGTCTTTTTAAAGAACTATCTCTTTTTTTCCTGATGATTTCTATATTTTTCTATTTTTAATTTTCTTATTTATATTTATTATTTATGTCCTTTGGCTTGTTTTGGATATATTTTACTTTTCTTTTTCTGAGTTTTTGAGATTCAACTTAGAGTCTTAGATTATGGATTTGAGACTTTTCTTCTTTTTTAATGTGTGTATCAGTCTATAAATTTTCCTTTCAGAATTGCTATAGCAGGGTCCCCAAATGTTGATAGGTTGTATTTTCACCTGTTTATGTAGTCATATGATGTGGACCCTGGTTTGTGGGGTCTGCAACATTGTGGATGAGATAGGAGACCTTCACATGTACTACCGAGTCCTGTGGGGAAAAAGGGACAGCATGGCTTCTGTCTCAAGAGAAAAAACCTTGAAGCGCCTCGGCTACTCTCTTAAGGGGAGAGTACCCTGACCCTTGCCTTGACAAGCTTTTATTGCTTTTCTGGGCACATTACATGATGGTCCTCATTTACCATGACAGGTTTGCTTTAGGTGGTTACCTTTTACAGAAAACAAAGGAGAGGATGCCACTAATCACATCACAGAAGAAAGATATTTGCAAATACAAAGGGAAAAGTGGTTGAACTGGTTACACTTGTCCTTGGAATGTTTAGCATGGATTTTAAGGAAGTTGATTTAAAGATATGCAGTAAATGTTTACTGCCTCAATTCAGGGCGAGGGAGTTTTATCAGGAGCAAGTCTCATAGCAGTCTAGGTACAATGCAGGCCTGATTCCCCACAGGAGAACCTATCCATGGGCATAGGTCCTGTCTGGACCCATGCCACTCAGAACAGTCTCCTATAGTCATATGTATTTTTAAATTTCTCTCAAGACTATTTATTGAGCCATGGATTGTTCAAAGTATGTTCTTTAGTTTTGTAGATTTTCATGTTATGTTTCTGTTATTTTTTAATTTGATCCCATTTTGGTCAGAGAATAAACTCTGCAACATTTCAGTGCTTTTAAAGGTGTTGATGCTTGTTTTATGGCTCTAAATATGGTCTACATGGTAATATGTTCAGTGAATGAGAAAAATGTGCGTTCTGCTGTTGTGGAGTGGTGTGTTCATAAATGTCAACTAGATCCTCTTGGTTGATAGAAAAGTCCACTTTTTTGTGCACATTTGTGCTTTCTATCCTTCCTGATGTTTTAAGATTTAAAAAAATCATTTCTTTTAGAGAATTTTGTTTAGAAAATAAACCTAAGTATTGTTGTAGGGTACCTCCCCTGGCAACAAATTCTATTTTTTTCCTTCATCTGAGAAGGTCTTAATGTTCTCTTCACTCCTAAAGGATATTTTCACTTGGTTAGAAATTTTGAACAGTTCTTTTCTTTTGACACTTGAAAATTATGGCATTTTCTGGTGCCCTCCATGCTTTCTGATGAGAAATCCACTGTCATTCAAGTTGTTTCTGTAGGTAAGGCAAATCATTTTTTTCTGGTTGTTTTGAAGATTTTTTTTCCTTGTTTTTAGTTTTCAGATGGTTAATTGTTGTGCCTTTGTATGGATTTACTTAGATTTTCCTGATTAATATTCACTTAGTTTCTTGAATGTGTAGCATTGTTTCTTGTTAAACTTTGAATATTTTTTTAACCTAGCCCTCCTCTTCTCTCCTTCCAGGACGCTAATGACGTAAACATTAGACATTTGTTTTAGTGTCACAGATACCTGAGGCAATCTTTATTTTTATTCTATCTTGTCTCTGTTGTTTATTTTGGTAATTTATAAGGTTTTATCTTGATTCACTGATTCTTTCTTTCATCACCTCCATTTGGCTGTTCAGTTCATCCACTGAGTTATATTTTGGTTATTTCATTTTTCATCTTTAAAATTTCCATTTGGTACTTCTTTATTTTATTTTTTATTGAATATTGGGGTGACATCATTTAATAATAGGTTTCAGGTGTACAATTCTATAGTACATTATCTCTATATTGTATTATATGTTCACCACCCAGAGTCAAGTCTCTTTCCATCACCATTTATCCTCTCTTTATCCTCCTCCACCTCCCCTAATTCCCTTTTCCTCTGGTAATCTCCATACTGCTGTCTGTGTCTATGAGGGTTTTTTTTTTCCCTAAATCTCTTGATCTTTTTCACCAACTCTCCAAAACCCTTCCCCTCTGTCAGCTGTCAGTCTGTTTTCTATATCCATGAGTTTGTTTCTATGTTGTTTGTTAGTTTATTCTGTTTATTAGATTCCACATAGAAATGAAATCATATGTATGGTCTTTCTCTTACTGACTTATTTCACTTAGCCCAATACTATCCAGATCCATCCATGCTGTCACAAAGCTAAGATTTCCTACTCTTTTATTTTTATTTTTATTTTATAGTCAAGTAGTATTCCATTTTGTAAATGTACCAATACTTCTTTATCCAATCATCTACTGATAGGCACTTGGGCTGTTTCCAGATCTTGGCTATTATAAATAATGGTGCAATGAACAAAGGGGTGCATATATTCTTTTGAATGGGTTTTGGGTTTCTTCACATATATTCCCAGAGGTAGAATTGCTGGGTCAAAAGGCAGTTCCATTTTTAGCTTTTTGAGGAAATTCCATACTGTTTTCTACAGTGGCTATACCAGCCTGCATTGCCACTGACAGTGCACAAGGGTTCCCTTTTCTCTACATCCTCACCAGTACTTGTTTGTTAATTTACTGATGACAGCCATGGTCCTTCTTTATATTTATTAGCTGAAACTTTTCATTTATGTAGTGAATCTTTCTATTTATTTATTTAAAGCATATTCATCATTGTTCATTGAAGCATTTTTCTCATTGGTACATCTATTCATTGTCTCTTTTGGTTCCATTTTAGATTTTTCTGGTCCTCCGTATGACAGTTTTTTAAAAAGTTAAAACCTGTATATGTTTGTGTTACAGCTCAGGACTCTGGATATTATTTAAACCTTCTGTTTCAGTTGCATTCTTTTACACAACTATAGCAGTGCAAGGAGTTAAGAGGACCATCTCATTACTGTCAGATGAAGACAGAATTTCAGGTTCTCCACTTTGCTTCTTTTGACAAATGAAGGCAGGTTAGGGGTGAGTAATCCTTGCTATTATTAGACAAGTATGTGAGTTGTAGCTACCCTTGTGGTGTTCACTGACACTGTGGTTGGGATGTCACCCTCATTTTTGTATGGTATTAAGAGACAGAATATACAACATTTCCTTTCAGAGTATTCTGGCACTGTTTCCTTAACTAGCTAGATACGATTTTCTAAGCTGATTGTCCAGGATACATAGAAAGGATAGTAATGACTATTAATAAATAATTATCATCAATATCTTGGAATACAAATCAAATGATTTGTTGATTTTATCTTAACAACAAAGAAGAACATGTTTTTAAGGTAAAGTATGTTGATCTAAAACTGTGGTGACATAGGAAACCCTAATATTGTAATAATGTTGTATGTATCTTAATTTATCTAAGTAGATGTTTCTCAGTTTTTCTTAGATACCTAAAGAGTTCCATGTGCCCCAAATTAACTAAAATTACCACTCTAGAGAATTTAAACTGCTGAAGAAACCTGCAGTTCAGCAACTAACACTGGTTTACTAAAGCACAGCATTAGGTAACTTTTCAAATCATGTTTCACAAGGAGCAGGGTAGGATCCTTATGAAGTATACATGACCAAAAACCACATTCTGGTATTCTTAGCAATTTAAGTGAGCAAATTCCTTCATGATTTTCCCTTCCCCAGGTAGAATGCATCATTGATCATTCAGCCTTATACCAGGATCTTTACATTTCAGTCTTCCCACCATATAGTAGCATATTGAATACAATGTCGACATCTGACTAACTTCTGTCCCTAGTTCCTAGCAGAGAAAAACAGTTTATTATGTGTCTTTTTTTTAAGTATGCCAGAGGAAAATTCACTAGGAAAATTCACTACACTAGGAAAATTCAAAGATATTTCAGTCTTGGGTTTTGGGGAGACTTTCAGTCACCTTTGATTGAACTGCATGGGACATGTACAGGAGAATGAACAATTAAAAAAGGCTAAAGGAAGCAAAATCACAGGTACCTGGGATGCAGTTTGACAGAAGCCAATGTGGGGGACGAGGAAGCTCTTTCTTGACAACCTCTCTTGGTTGTTGTATGTAGCTCATCCAAAGGTAAGGCAGATCTTTATCTTTTTTCTCTCACTTCCCATTTTTCTAGTCCTCATGGCTTCACTTTATGTTTCTTGCAGTGATTTTGGCTTTTTCTCTTTACTTGCCCTCTATCAGCTCCATATTAGTTATGTGTCTTCATGTTACTTGGTTTTGTGGAGACCTCTTGATTCAGTGAGAGAGGCAATAGTTTGGAGGCAGGGAATTTCGTGTTGGTTCCTCACTGACCATAAAGCTTTGGACAATGCAGACTTCTCCTTTCTGCTTTTTAAAAAGAATGAACAGGTGGAACCAATGGTATCTGGGGCTCTCCCCACCCTACTTCTAGGAATGATCTTCTTTCTTTTCTTACTCAGCTTTCTTCTTTTTAGAAATGCCTGCTGCTAAATCATTATGGTTCTCTTCTTGACTAGCCTAGCTCATTGTGTACTCTCTCACAGACACAAATGAGACCCAAAATACTAGCCAGCTATCTTTTAAATGTCTATTACTAATCATAAAGGAGGGCTTGAAAGGGAAAAGAAAAATATTAAAAAGCAGGGTCTGCCCCAATCCAGTCATGAAATCTTGAAGGAATTGCCTTAGGTCTCTGAACCTCAGAGTCTTCAGCCATAAAATGTGTATATTAATAGCACCCTCCACTTACAAAATTTTTGTGAGATAATAAATTATTTTATGTGAAATCTTTAGCACTTTTCTGTCCCATAGTAAATAATCAGTTGTCTCTTTCTTTTCTTTTTAATTTTATTTTTTAATTTACATTCAATATTATTTGTATTAGTTTCAGGTATATAGCATAGTAGTTAGACAATCATATACTTTACAAAGTGTTCTTCCTGATATTGCCAGTACCCATGTGGCACTGTACATAGTTATTACAATATTATTGACTATATTCCCTGTTCTGTACTTTACATTCCTGTGACTATTTTGTAACTACCCATTTGTTCTTCTTAATTCCTTCACCTTTTTCACCCAGTCCCCCAACCACCCTCCCCTCTGACAACCATCAGTGTGTTTTCTGTGTTTATGAGTCTGTTCCAATGTCACTGGTTTATTTATTTTGTTCTGTTTTTCTTGTTATTCTATTACAGTTGTCCCAATTTTTTCCCTTTTGCCCTTCTCTGCCAGCCTAATCCCCCTGTTCCCACAGTCAATCTCCACACAATCGTCCCTTTCTTTTTTCATTTTCTTGAAGTGTTTGGAAGAAATCCATGTTCAGTATTATGGTAAGCAGCCTATAATACTGTGCCTCCTGGTATGCATGCCCTTGTATAATTCTCTCCCCTTGAATGTAGACTAGACCTAGTGACTCACTTCTAACACATAGAATATGGGAAAAAATGATGAGATATTTCTTCTAAGATTAAATTACAAAGAAGTTACTTCCGTATTGCTAGCTCCTCTTTTCCTCCAGCATGTTTGCTCAGTGGGAGGCCATTACCTAGTTGTAAACTACCTTATGGAGACACCATGTGACAAGAAACTGGTGGAGGACTCTGGCCAAAATCTAGACTGCAGTCAAACAACCTATGAAAAATTGAATCCTGACAATAGCCACATGAGTGAACTGGAAAGTGAATCTTCCCTCAGTTAAGTCTTGAGATGACTATAGTCCTGCCCAAACTCTTGGCTGTAGCCTTTGAGAGATCTACAGCCTAAGAGCCCACTATGTTGCACTCATATTTCTGACTCACAAAATAAATGTTTGCTGTTTTAAAACACTAAATTTTGAGTTATACATGGCAATAGATAATTAATACAGTATTGGAAAAAGGACTAAGATCATAAGACCTATTGATGATGGCTCATTAGAATCTTTCTATTCAGAAAGCTGTCCATTATGGCCACAGCTGTACTTTAGCCAAAGGAGAAACACAGATGGTAAAGACATGGGCCTCCTGTGCTGTGCCTCCTACCTGATACCCCCACCTGATGCTTACCTAGTTGAACATAATTCCTAATAAGCACAATATCTGAGGCTGAAGAGCAAAATGGTTGTGATGCGGGGAAGAGAAAAAAAAGGGAAAGAATTAAGACTGACATTTTATGTCTTTTAAAAAATCTGACCTTTTGGAAATATCACTGTGTACATTTAAAATATTAATAAAGGCTCTTGCTGTTAGTAGGCAAAGGGAGTGTTGTCATGTGTGACCTTTTATTGAAGTAAAAGAAAATTGACAGTTTTATTAGCAATAGAATATCACACAAGAAAATGCAAAAGAAGAAGAAAAGCTGCTATCGTAGTAATTAGTTACACAAGGTGAATATTATTAGGCAGCTGATATTGTCGACAAGGGAAGTATACCATCCTCCACTGGAGCCAGTGCAAATTATGGCTAGATTGGAAAGGTACTACTCTTATTCTTTCTAGTAGAATAGTCTAAGTATTTTTGTAATTCCCTTTTAAAAAATTTTTCAACCAAGACATAATCCTCAAGAAAAATTATGTAGAAGAGCTTCTAATTCCCTCTGTACTGCTACCCACTTATGCTTTCATTCAACAAATATTTACTAAATACTTATAACATACTTGACATTCTTCCAGGCTCTGAGGAATCAGTGATGATTAAAAGAGATAAGGTCCTTCCCCTTGGAGAGCTTATGTTCCAATGAAGAAAAAGAAAATAGGCAAACGCATAAATATATGTAACTATTATGTTAAAAGAAAAAGATCTAGAAGGGACAGTCATAAAATAGTATCATTTTTTTCTTTTTGCAGCTTATTTAAATTCTCTGTGAAATTAGTTCTTACTCTCTCAAATGAAATGTTAGTTCAATCCCAAAGCTTCTTCAATTCATGTCATCACTTTAGCCATAAACATTTCCCCAATCACTTTTACGCACAATACATTTTAAATAATAGAAGTGGCTAGTCCCATGGACTAGTCAAAACTCTTTCATTTATAGCTAAAGCTTATTGCTTTACTAACTAAGGGTGGGAGGCAGCCACAACCAATTTCTGTCCATGAGACTTTCCTACCTGATTGTGAGGCACCACCTAGGGGACACAGTCTCCAGAAGATTCCCTGAAGTTTTGATCAGATTGGGGACAAACACCGGATGAGGGAGGGAAAATCCACAGCATACCAACTCTTTCCAAATTTTCTTTCTCTGAAATGTTTACTCTTAATACTTTCATACACTGTAGGTGAGTGTTGGGCTCAGGCAATGGAAAACTTATTTTTCTCAGTATCATCTGCATGTTGTAGCCTAACATTTCATTTTGGAAGGTGCAAGTACCTGCCACTTATTGTTTTATTCTCAGTTTTTTAGATCTATCTATCTATCTATCTATCATCTATCTATCTATCATATTCTCTTTTTTCTTTTTCAACTGGACTGTTTACTTTTATTTCATTCTGCCCATTATGCCTAGTGTACAAAATCACGATTCATAGACATAACATCTTTTCATTAAAATAATTTTTTAAAGATTTTTATTTATTTATTTTTAGAAAGAGGAAGGGATGGACAGAGGGAGAGGAACAGCACTACGTGGTTGCCTCTCACACACCTCCTACTTAGTACCTGGACAACAACCCAGGCAGGTGCCCCAAGTGGGAACCAAACCAGTGTCCTTTTTGTTTGCAGGCCAATACTCACTGAGCTATACCAGCCAAGGCTCATTTTTTTTATTGTTGTTCAATTACAGTTGTCCCTATTTTCCATCCATTACTCTGTCTGACCCTACTCACCCCTACCTCCCACCTTCACTTCTCTCCACCCCTGTTGTCTTTGTCTATGGGTCCTTTATACATTTTCAAATTAGTAACATATTAAATAATAGCAATAACTAAAATAATAAAGCAAGGTTTGGCATAGTATATTAGTGGGTTGACAGAAATGTCTACTGAAGGAGATAACCTTGCTCCAGTGAAGAAACTCTGCAAAAAAGAAATAAGGGAGAATAGTTGCATTGAGGTGACCTTGGCCTTATTTACCAAATAAATTTTAAGCATCTTTAAGAAGCATTTGACCTGTGCTCCTATAGCACTCCCCATTGCTTCTCACCCAGTGCTATTCAATAGTAAGTGCTCAATAAGTTTTGGTTTACTGACTGAATGATTGGAGAGATAAAAAAGCTGTGATCTCCCTTCCAGGAGCATGCTTGAGACTTTCCCTTCTCCCTTTTCTTCCCCCATAGGTATGCTTCTTCTAAACTCTAAGGGACCCCACAAAACTTGCAATCTGAGAGCAATGGGCAGTTGCAGCTCCTCCTGGGCTTACCCCTTGAACTTGCCCCCAAGGACCCTTTTCTCTGACTTCTTAGTGGGCCAGTGCAGCCTAGTCTAGGTTCATTTCCTCTCCCAGTGTCTCTCCTGTTGCTTCTTTTATCCTAGACCCTTCCTTGTTTCACTGTCCCCAGCTTTAGTAAATATCCTCTAAAAATCACCTGGACTTGTGTTTTGAAATCTTTCCTGCAGAAAGTCAGGAACCCACACACTGCCTGCTGGCCCTAGGCAGATCTGCTCAGGGCCAGGTCTACTTTCTGGTAATAGGACTACAAGAATCTTGGAAGAAATGACAGGAATGAGTCAAAGTAACAGAAGCACTTTCTTAGCTGGCTGGTCCCCTTTCACCCTCAGGGCCATAACCCCCCTTTGTGCACTTTGGGTATTAATTCTTCCCCTTCTTTACTTGCTCGCTGAATCCTGTAGTTCCTCTCTGAAGTGCTCAGTGCTTGGGGGAGCAAGCTGGGGAAGAGATTTCAGTGAGTGGCTAGGCCCACTAAGCCTGTAGTTGGTCCCAATCAGAACTGGGGTGGAGGTGTACGCTGTTGAGAGTAGGACAAGTAGCTCAGCCAGATCCTGGGCCTGCAAGGGACACGGATGCCAGTCATTAGAATCCTGGAACAGAAACACTTTCAGGCCCCTAGAAAGTGAACATGGTTCAGCTTTACAACAAACAAACAAAAACAGCCAAAAGGTCCCTTGGTGATTTCTTAGCCATGTGGTTTTATGCCCATTAACATATGCTATTTATGTTGGTCAGGTTAATAAATACAGTTTAGGGGGTTTGCCAGCCACTGAAAAAGCTTCTTTTTGCTCACATTTCTCCCCTCCTTTCATACCCAGCCCTTTTTTGTCTAGGAAAAAAACAAAAACAAACAAAAAAACACAAACATTGTTTAAAATGGTAACCTGTATTTTAGGGGTAAATTTCAAAAAAAAATCTTAGGCTAAAGTTTGAACCTGTCTTGGCTTGATATGCGATTTTTCTTTTACTGATATATTTATGAATGCATAGAGAAAACTTGGGCATTTATAAAAAACTATGAATATTTGAAAGAATGTCTATCAAGTGGAGTTAAGAGACTAAGTGCTTTTATAGCAAAAAAAAACAAAAAAAGCAAACAAAAGGCTGTCATAGAACCCAGAGTCAAATGGGAATTATATGTGTAAACTACATGAAATCCACTTACTGAAAATGAATATGCAGTAGTCCTCCCTTATCCATAGAGGGTATGTTCCCAGACCCCCATGGATGACTGAAACTTTATATATACTATGTTTTTCTTATATAAAGAGACATTTTTACTTAAAGAGAACACTTTGTAGCTTCTTTTTTGACATATCAAAATTTCTAACATCACTACTATTGTACTTTAGGGCCATTTTTAAGTAAAAAAATTGGATACTCAATCTGATCATTGAAACATCTACTAAATGACTTATAGGCAGGGAACATATATAATGTGAAAAGGCTGGGACAAAAAGATGATTCATATCCTGGACTGGGACAGAAGGGGACTGTACAAGGTCTCATCACGTAATGAAGAACAGTGTACAATGTAAAACTAATGAATTATGCCCTGGCTGGTGTGGCTCGGTTGGAGTATCAGCCTGTAACCAAAAGATTGCAGATTTGATTCCTTGTCAGGGCACATGACTAGGTTTTGGGTTTGATTCCTGCCCCAGGTGTATGAGAGGCAACTAATCAATGCTTTTCTCTCTCCCATCCTCTCCCCCATCCTCTTGTTACCGAACAGCAAATGGGGTCCTACTGCCCACTGCTACCCTCTAGGAAAAATTCTAGAAGCAAATGTTTGGTGATAAAGGAAAGGAGTCTTTATTTAAAAACTACACAGTTTTGGAATAACAGCTTTCCACATGCATTAGTCCCTTAAACTTATCCACTAAGGCTAAACTCCTGAGTTCCCCTATCATTCCCTTTGTTAGTTTTTAATTATCTCATTTCTATAGGATTAGTTTACAAACTAAAACAACATAATATACAAAAGCTACACAATTTTGGAAGAATGGCAGGCTTCTGCCTCAGAGCCTATCCCCTGTAGAATACCCAAAGTAGAATAACCCTGCCACCCTCCACCAGGCCAACGAGACCCTGGGCTGTGACAGGAGTTTCTTCCCATCCAAAATACCATCCCTTGGGAAATGCAGGCAGCTGCAGCATGATCATGCAGGCATCCTCAAGGAAGAGAGCCAGAGACCCAGTCTCTGTCCTCCTTTTATATGAAATCTTCTGGCCCATAATTCCATGCACTCCAGAGGTGTTCAGCTTCTCAGCCAAGCCCATCCTAATCTGTTTACCATTGACTTGGGAAATCTCCTCCTACAGCCTCACCTTACTCCTCTGTGTTCTGATCAGATCTCTCTGTATCACTATGTCTCTAAAAGCAATGAAAAAATGTCCTCTGGTGAGAAAAAATTAAAATAAAACCCATGAATTGCCTATTTCTGGAATTTTCCATTTAGTATTTTTGGATCACATTTAACCACGGGTAACTGAGACCTTGGAAAGTAAATCCACAGACAAGAAAGGATTACTGCATTGTCCTTATTAAAGGACCCTGAGACAGCCAAGGTGTGTCCTTACCACACTCTCTAAGTTATTCTGACACTATTCTAAATGCCAAATTCCTCTATGTCTAAGGAAATTCTGTCCTCAGATAAGCTGCCACATGAAATTCAGACACAATGTAAGTTGCTTATATAATTTAAGGACTAAGAGCATATGTATGATTAAGCTAGTTGGACCAATCTTCAGTCTCAAGAATTTAAAACCAAAAATGATCTTACTTACATGTGGAATCTAATGCACAAAAGAAAGTAAAGAGCAAAATAGAATCAGAGGCTCAGAAACAAGAAACAGACTGACAGCTGTCAGAGGGGAGGGTAGTGAGGGGGACTAGATGAAAGAAGGTAAAGGGACTAGCCAAAGAACACACATGCATGATCCATGGACATGGATGGCAGTGTGGGATTGCCTGAGGGAGTGGGGGGTGCTGGGTGGAGGGGGCAAAGGTGGAAAAATTGGGATAACTGTAATAGCATAAATAATAAAATATAATTTAAAATATATAAGAATAAAATATAATAACAAAAGAGTAAATAAATAAAATGAAGATATTGGTTAAAAAAAGAAATCCAAAAATGCATAGGAAAAAATGGTTATTCTTCTAGGCCATGATACCACAATCCTTAAATATTGAATCACCTAATAGCATATAGCAGGTACTTAATGGTTATTTGCTGGTTGGTGCATTATTTTTTTTATTCAGCCTACATTTATTAATCACATAATATGTGCCAAGCCCAAGACACAAAGCATAAAAACCATGAAATACTTTTTGCCTTCCAAGGCAAAATAAAGGTCACATTTTATTTTACATTGAATATCTAATATTTTTTAAATATATGATGCTGGTAGAAGTGGGATTCTTGCAGTGTCACAAGGAAAGCATTCCAGAAGACCCCCATATAGGAGATTGTGGCATGGGAAGATTTATTTGTGGTGCCAGATGCAAAACTAAAGGCATTCTCTTGGGTTTCTGATGTCCGGTCTCTATCCATCCCACCATGGAAAAAGTTCAATCTTGCCTTTATCAGGCCCATAGAGTCAGTGTCCAGAGGTTCTGTGTGTTTAGTTCTAAAGCTTAGTCCAGTCCAGCCTTTATCACCATCCAGCTACCTTAGTCTGTGTTCCTGGCTATACTCTGACTGGAGCTGTGTCCAGGCCCACACTTGGAGCATGAGTGGTCTGCACAGGCCTCAGGCAGCTGCAAAGGCAACATGACAGCTATGGAGAGAACGCACAAACAAATGGGGCAAGTGTGTGTTACCAAGTGAGGGAGAGGGAGAGAGGGAGAAAGTTCTTTGTTAAGCTGATTATATTAAAGCCTAGATGATTTTTCAAAATAACAAGTCAACTTCCCAAGCTTTTACAGGCTTTGATGGCTCTACCTCCTAACAAATTTATTTCATAGATCTTCCGGAATTATTTTTGTTTTCCAATCTGATCTGTTTTTCCAGGCTAGACAGACAGGCCTTTATGGTCACCACCTTGACTCTTGCTGTGCATGTGCTTCCCTCCCTTTTATTGTTCTATCCCTTCCCCCAGTGATTTTCAGGGAATGGCGGGTGGGTCCCTGGGGAGTGTTTGAGGCTGTAACTTCCTAGGGAAGCAAGGAGGCTCAGTGTCCAATTCAGCCCCTCAGCCCATTAGGCTCAAAAAATGTCTGATTCCCTTTGCTTCCTTTCTTTATTAATATCTAGCTACCTACTCTAACATATAGAGTTAAATAAAATATATCCTAAAGTTAATTTCAGCTATTTCTTTCTAATTTTTTAATGTAACTGCTAGCAAACTTAAAGTGGCTCACATTATGCTTCTGTGGGACAATATTGGCCTGGAGGGATCTGTCCGCACATGTCTGCCAGCCTGCACTTTAGTCCCACATGGTGAAAGTCCAGCACAGTGGACTGTACTACTAATTCTACTTATTGGCAGCATAAGTCCACTACCAGGAATCTTTAAGGAGTAACATTTAGCCTTCCTGTCTGGACATGAGTACAAGACCCTCAAGTCCTTAACTAAGCTTGTACTGAAGTGCAGTTCTGTGTATATAAACATTTTATAAGTTGTTGTATTCTTCTTGGACAAGTGTGTGCTAAACTTTAAGGATGGTGTCCTTTAGGGTAAAATATGGGCCTTTTATTAAGTCCTTAGAGTTGTAAAACTTGGACCCAGGTCAAATACCACAAATATTTACTGTGTACATTAACTATCACAAAGAAAAAGAGGGATGAAATCAGGTATGACTACAGCAGGGACACAACTAAGTGAAAAGTCTCTTCAAACAGTTGCAACAATGTAGTTGACAGGGTAGTTGATTATTAATTGATAGCAATTATGGATGATGACTCTGGTGTTTCTTCAGGAATTTCCTGGACAAATGTTGTACTTACTCTTGTAGATTTTAAATACTTCAAAGTCAGGAATGTCTTTGTGGCAGATTGCTTACAAAAATGGCCCCATTATTTCCCTCCTTGTATCCATGCCCCTTTGCTATATGACTTTGCAGGATTTTTTCCATCAAGTGATGGGAACTATTTCCCTATCCCTCCCCTGAATTTGACCTGGCTGTGTCTTGCTTTGACAAACAGCAGAAGTGACTGTTGCAGTTCTGACTCCTTCTCCCAAGAGAATTTTCATGCTTCCATCTTTCTCTTGTAATCCTATAACCACTATGAGAACAAGCCCCAGCTATATACTGGTGAAAGATGTTTTAAACACATTAATTATAATATATTAACACTTTAATATATTTATGTTAAATAGGTTTATATTAAAATATTAAATACATTTAAAATATATTAAAATGTATTTAAAATATATGCATATATTTATATTAAAATGTAAAATACATTAAACTAAAATATAATTTAATATACTTTAAATATATTAAAAACATCTTTCACCAGTATATAGCTGGGGCTTGTTCTCATGGTGGTTATAGGATTTCAAGAGAAAGATGGAAGCATGAAAATTCTCTTGAGAGAAGGAGTCAGAACTGCAACAGTCACTTCTGCTATGTTTGTCAAAGCAAGACACAGCCAGGTCAAATTCAGGGGAGGGATAGGGAAATAGTTCCCATCACTTGATGGAAAAAAACCTGCAAAGTCATATAGCAAAGGGGCATGGATACAAGGAGGGAAATAATGGGGCCATTTTTGTAAGCAATCTGCCACAAAGACATTCCTGCCTTTGAAGTATGTAAAACATACAAGGACCATGTATAAAGGACCCATGGACAAAGCCAAAGGGGGGTAGGACTGAGGGTGGGAGGTTGGGGTGGGTGGGGTGGGGGAAAATGGTGGTGGAAAAATGGGGACATCTGTATTCATACAACAATAAAAAATGATAAAAAACAAAAAAGTTAAAATTAGCTTTCTGGGGATTACTGACTCCCTGAGCCCTGCAGCTCTCCTCTGCAAGGGGAAGATGGCAGCGTGGTAGGAGGGAACAGATTCTACTTCTCCCACACCTGGGGAAAAATCCTATCCATTCTAGGTAGGAACAGAGCAAAGAGCCAACATTATCACGACATAAATGAAAATAGGAGATCACAAATTGTAGCGGACATTGAAAGACCCGACGGTAAGGAGACTACGTGGATCAGTGCAAAGACCAGGGTGGTTGCAGCTCCAGACCCGGCGCTCCGGGGTCTGCCGAGGAGCTCCGCCGAGGGGCTCCTGGTAGAGAGCTGGGTCAACTGCTCCCTCCCTGGCCAAACAAAGACTGAGCATCACTGGGGGAGGCCAGTTTACTGGAGGGCACAGAGAGAGAAGTGAGGACGGAGAGGCACCCACACAGGGGCTGTAAGCACGCCCGCAAAGCCCTGGTGAAAGTGTGCACCCCACCCTGTGCATCCAAAGGCACTCGCCTCTATGCCCGCGTCCCCGACCTGGAGAGAGTGTGGTTTGGTAAAAGTCTTGGAAACCACAGCATTGAAAAAGGAAAAGGCACAGGCGCTCCCCGGGACAGATGATGCCCAGGCTGTGAATTTAGGGGAAGTGGGCACCTCTTGGGATCCAGAGAGTGAGCACCCCTGAACCTGGAAAAGGAGCAGGCACTCCCCCGGACCTGTGAGGCCCAGGCCCTGAAGGTAGGAGAAGTGGGTGTCCCTCAGGATCTAGACAGTGCGCACCCATGAACCCGGAAAAGGTGCGGGCATTCCACAGGACATGGGAACACACAGCGGTGAACTCCCAAGGACGCGCATATTTGCACCCAGTCCCCCCACACAGATCCCTTCTGGGAGGCACCAGACCGGCCTGGGGGAGAACTCGTGCCTACACTACGAACAGTACGCCAGAGGCAGACTGAGTCCTGAATGGGAACAGAGAAAAACTGTCTGCAGTCACCCGTCAGTGGGCAGAAGCCAGCTAGATAAACTAGTTTGGCCAGTCTGAAACCAACAATAGTTATGTTTTTGTTTTTTGTTTGTTTTTCTTTTTGTTTTTGTTTTCTTTTAATTATTTTTAAGTAACTTTTTATCTTTTAATTCGTATTATTTTTTGATCTATCAATTCTTTATGCTTCTCTTTCTGTCACCCTAGTCTTGACCCTTCTCCCTTGCTTTCCAAATTTATCTCTTCTTTCATCCATCTTCTGCTTAGTTCTTCCTTTTATTTATTTATTCTTTGAACCTGCAAGTAATTGCATAATTTTATTATCATTATTTCATTATTCGCACAACTTTTATTTTTATAGTATTTTGGTATTCCTCTTCTTTTTGTATAGACTTCTTTGCTTGGCTGATTATATGGTATCATATGATAGGTTTCCTCTGTTGTCTCATTCATAGTGTATTGCTAATATACTGTCCTCCATTTGTGTTCCATTAGTACAATACTCTCTATTCCTGAGTACAAGGCTCAATACTCTTTATTCTTGTTATCTAGATTTCATAGATTCTGTCATATGATTGTTGCTCTAATATTACTGTAAATAATAGCTATTCCAGACAATTGTTAATACTTCACGACACCAATCCGAGATCTTAGCCCACTTCACACTTTCCTGAACTCTATTACTGTAGTGGTTAACTCTATGCTCTCACACACTTCACATATTTACTACTCTTTACTCTCACCCTACATCA
>CM052547.1:63070680-63136235 GCA_028533065.1 Trachops cirrhosus
GCTGGAAGCAACCTAGATGCCCATCAGTAAATGAATGGATCAAAAAACTATGGTACATTTACACAATGGAATGCTATGCAGCCGAAAGAAAGAAGGAGCTCATACCCTTTGCAACAGCATGGATGGAGCTGGAAAGCATTATGCTAAGCAAAATATGCCAGACATTGAAAGACAAATACATATGATCTCGCCTTTAACAGGAACCTAAACAACAAAACAAAGAAACAAGTAAAATATAACAAAAGACACTGAAATAGAGGACAGGTTGTCAGGGCCCAGAGGGGAGAGGGGATGGAATTTCAGGGGAGAAGGGAAGGGTTTACCAGAATAAATATATAGGACACATGGACAAAACTAGGGGGGTGGGAAATGGAAAGGATGGGTGGGTGGGCTGGAATGGGAATAAAGGATAGAAACTGTACTGAATAATCTAAAATAAAAAATTTTTAAAAAGTTAAAATTAAACCTAAAAAAAGATATTTTTAATATATGGGACAGAAATAAGCCATCCCAGTCAAGATTACCCTAGATTAATTAGCTGGTCACAGATACCTGGCAGCTGACCAAAGACATGTTAGTTAGTCCATTGAGACCAGAACAGCCAGACAGGTAAGCTGAGCCCTAATTACTGACCTATAAAATCATAAGCTAAATTGATCATTGGTATTTTAAGACACTAAATTTTAGGGTGGTTTCTTATGCAGCAAAAATTAACTGATAGAGTCTTCTAATACTTTTATTTTCTTCCCACGTAAGAGAATGTAAGTTTCTAAGGTTGGATGACTACTCTGATTAGCTCCTCTGTTAACGTTTCAGTGACAAACCTATCTGAATATTGAAATCCTACTTCTTGTCCAGAAAATGATTAAACTGTAGGTGATACTGAAAATTTGGAAGACAATTAAGAAGACTAGAGACTCTAAGTAGTTTGGTTCTACAGGCTTTTAATAAGGTCATCTGATTTCCAAGTTTCTAAAACAATTTTATCTGCAGACAAGTTTTCACTGAAAAGACCTGCTATATATATCACATCTTCAATGATTCTGATCATTTCAGAATGTTTTCCACTCTTTCATTATGCTCTCTGAAGATTTGAGTTCAGTCATTAAACTTTATCCCCTGGCAGATAAATTGCTGATATTATTTCCGTTTGAGTGGTATAATACCATAATCAGAGTGTTCTTTGAAGTTGCATGCCTCTTCAGGGAAATTGTGCCTGATTTAATGTAGCTAGCATTAAATGTGAAGGTGTCATGTCATGTGACACTTGGCTATGCCAGAGACTTGAAAAAAATAAGCATCCTACTTCAAATATGCACATAAGAAAGAGGGTTCTTATAGGAACATTCCCTATAAAAAATTGATTCAGTGGATAATTTGAATATCATTTGAGAGAATCCTGGCATTTTCACTGACTTGAGAGAAATAAAGAACACTGTGGCTCTGATAGCCTTCAAGGAATAAGACAAATTTTCAACAAGGAGCCCTGGTGCAAGAGAGGATGATTAGCAGGATGCCAATGTGACTCATTCTCTTGGAGTTAAACCCCCAACATGGAAGGCTCCAGGAATTAGAGTTTATACCTTGCTTTCTGGGAGGTCACTGACCTCAAAAACCATGGCTGGTATCCTTACAGAGGCTATCCCAAACTCTTGCATTTTCAGTCTCTACCTGGATTATAGCACACGAGCCTGGCAGACGTGTTGGACTCTGAGTCCACAAAACATAATGTGGACAGCATTAGTGGGTTGGGTCCTGCTTCTGAAACTATATGGGTAGGGGGCAGTGAGAAGCCCTCAGGTGTTTCTTGCTAGCTCCCCAGAACAGGGACTTGGGATTAGATTCAATATGAGTTACAGAGAAAATGACAAAAAAAAAGTGGATGTAACATTCTTTGCCTATCCAAGTTTAAGAAATGTGAGCTATTTTCCATACAGCTGTGCTTCTCAGAGAAGCAGTGTAAAGTAGTTTTGTGCAAATTTTATGTAGTATAGGAGGTAGGCAGGGGATAAGACAGAGATAACTCCCAAAGACAGAAGGGAGGAGAACCATGGAGATGTTGGCTCTGGAATTTAGAGATCATCTGAGGGTGCTGGACTCAAGAGTAGCCCCAAGAGTGGAGTTTGAGCTAAGGTAAAGTAAACCTACAGGGCCAATAAACAGCAAGTTTTATTTTAATAAGCACTGTACTTTGTGTATTTTGATATTTTATATATTCTGTGTTCACTATTTAATATGATATATTAAGTTATGACACATTTATATCATGATTACTGTATGCTGGGCACAGTTGTAAGTAAATGACTTACAAATATCAACTCATCAAATCCTCATAATAATCCTAGTATGTAGAATTGACTGCCGTGGTTTGAAAATGAATAAACTGGCACAAAGATGGTAAGTAATTTCCTGAATATTCTGCAGATAGAAATAGTTCTGCTGATATTTAAATCTAGGAGTTCTAGTTTCAGAATCTGCCCTTAACCACTTTGCGTTGCTAAACCTCTCTTTAACCTCAATCTTTCATTCTACTCTTCAGTGGTTAAAAGATCAACAAAAAAGGTCAGCCCATCTTTTAGCAGATTTTGTTGAATTTGGCAAAGCAAAACCCTCTCTAGTCTTTCAAAAAACAATTTCTGCAAGAAGGTCATGGTTAATTTATCAGTTTCTCTTCATCTCACTCACTAAATATCAATGGAACTACCTCAGATTGTGATATTCTAGGGAAAATTTAAGTCTCTTTTTTAGAGTTAGGAAGGGGTTGGTTGGACTACTAGACCAGAATAAGGAGGTAGGCCATTTGACCTTTTTCTCCTCAAGATATAATTCACATACCATATAATTTATCCTTATATGCTGAGGGACATTTGGATTATTTCCATTTTTTGGTATTATGAATAATGCTGTTATGATAACTATATATAAGTTATTGTGTGGACATATGTCTTTAATTGGGTACATACTACTTAAACACATAAGTAGAATTGTTGGGTCATAAGAAGACTTTATAAACCTAAACCTAGTGCAAAATAATGCAGAATGTAAACTGTAATTAAAAAATAAAATAAAGAAGGATTAGAGACAGAAAAAAAGTAACTCTGTGCTGAACTTTTGAGAAACTGACAAAATGTTTACTAAAGGGTTGTACCATTTTACCTTCCCTACAGGAATGCAGGTAGTTTCCATCTTGTCCACATATTTTACAATAATTGTTATTGTTTGTTTTTGATTATAGACATCCTGGTGGGTAAGACGTATATCTCATTGTGGTTTTAATTTACATTTCCATAATGACTAATAATGTGGAACATCTTACCATGTGTTTATTGACTATTCTTTTACCATATATGCAAAGGTCTAGCTTTGGCAATTTTTAAATTGGATTATGTGTCTTTTATTGAGTTGCAAGAGTTATATATTCTACATACAAGTCCCTTATCATTTATTTATATACAAGTATTTCCTCCCATTCTATGGGTAGTTCTTTTATTGTTTATGGCATCACATAAAGTGCAAACATATTTAATTTTGATGAAGTCAAGTTATCAATTTTTCTTTGCTTTTGCTTTTTGTACCATATCTAAAAATCATTCCCTAGTCAAAGGTCATGAACATTTACACCTATGTTTCCTGTAAAAGTTCTTTAGTTTCAGCTCCTATAGTTGGGTATATTTTGAGGTTTTTTTTTATATGGTGTGAAGGAATGGTCCATCATCATTCTTCTGCATGTGAATAACTAGTTGCTCCTGCACCATTTATTGAAAAGACTGTTTTTTCTTCATTAAATTATCTTGGCACCTTATCAAATAACAATTCACCCTAAATGGGTAACTTTAAACTCTCAATTCAATTCCATTGACCTATATGTCTATTATTAATTCAAAGTAGTTCACAGTTTCATCATTTATTACATTATGTTGCACTCTTTTGAATAATATCTTTGCAAATCTGCATTTTCAGATAAAAATGTATAAAAATCAATGTGAAAAAGTAAACAAGTGCAGATGTGTCTAATTTGACTCAAATTTTGAAAAGTTTTGCAATGCTCGACAGGCACACACATATCATTAATAATTGTGCTTATTTACCACTGAATCAATATTTATGTGTGTCATATTCCCAAATGGCTAATCAATTGTTAATAAATACATATTTTATTAAGTTGTTTGGATATAACTCCTTGATAAATGGAACTATTGGTATCTACTTTGACCTAAGGGTATTGTGAAAAAATATTACTGAGATACTATGAGTCTAGAAGAGTTGGGAATTTCTAACCAAAGAACTTACTAGAAGACAGGCCATGTGACTAAGCAAGAAAAATAAAGTATTATAGAGTTCTGAAAGAAGTCCATATTGACAGTGGAGTAGATTTTCCAGATTCAGAGAGAGATAAGACTTCATCTGAATTTTAAGAAGAAGTTTTAACATCATCAAATCCTGCAGAGTGGAAGAGAAAGTGGCCTGAAAAAGCGCATGGAATGTGAAACAAAGAAAGTGATTTATGTGAGATGGATTTGGGAAGAGTACATCAGATAGAGGCCATATTTCCTTTTAGAAGAATCGACAGAGGGAGCAAATAGAGTTACTGAGTGAATGGTCATCTAGATAGCTGATGATAAAGGGAATGAGAAAAATAGGACAGTAGCTCTTTGTTGCTAAAATTTAGGGATGGTATTTGTGCTTAGATTTGCCTGAAGCAAAGCTTGGGGCAAAAATATTGGTGCAGGTAGTTTATTATTACATGACCCACAAGACAGGAATGAAGACAATAGTAGAGGGATGCAGGGAAATGGAGCAGCCAGTGTGAATGTGCAATGTCAAGTCTGTCACTATTCTGCAGGGCCTCTGAAAAGCCCACAGATTTCCCCTCAGCATTACCCTAAGTACAAATATGTGGCTGCATCTTTTACCCCAAGCTCCCATTTTTCAGGTACTTTAGCTACCCTATACTTCTAGGCTGTGTGTTGAATGAATTAATACAGATTTAGAGGAGGCTTCAAGATGGAGGAGCAGAGAAATATCCAAATGAAGGAAGTCTCTAGCAGCTTGAGTCTTGCACAGAACTGTCCAGCATAGCTATCACTAAAATCTGAGAGGCCACAAAGGAATGTAACAAGGGGACACAAAATCATTTGCTACAGAAAGCATTCCTGAGTAGAGTGAAAGAAGTCACAGAAAGGCAAAGGCAGATACATTAGAGCTATAATTTTCAAAGCATGGACCGCTGGGAAGAATCAGAAAATCTTATCTTGGGCTCAGTAATAAATGTGAGTTTTCACTCCTAGATGGTCCTAACACACTAAAATTTGAGAGTGCTGTGTGAGGAGGAGTAAAAGAGAGAGGATAAATGAGATATTCAGGTAAGATATGAGAAGAAAAAGTCAAGACCAAGCACTATATATTAATTCATTTAATTGATATTTATTGAATATTTGTGTTATCAAGGTACGCCCTCATAATTATGTTAAGAATCAGCAAAGGCATAAAGAGGGCAGAGACACAAATAAAATACAATTATTCTTGTTTCCAATTTTAGTCAGCAACTTCAAACTCCATTCCTATCCAGCCTTGTACAAGACATATTAAAACCAAATTGATTGATATTTTGAATTTTATTACCTCTCTGTATCTCTCTTCTGACATGGTGAAAAATGAAATGGCCAAATCATAGATAAGTCAAAAGAGAAGTAAGAGAAAGATAGGATCCACCAACTATGCAGTAAATTAGTACTAGGTAATTGGTACCTGAAAGCAATATAAACTGAAGATATACCCTTTATCCTGCTTGTTATCTTACCCTTTGGTGGCACCTAAAAATGTAGAAAATTGTCAGTACTTGAAATTGGGGTTGGATATCTTTTCAATGTCTATTGGTACAAAGTACTTATGAACAAACATAATATATTACCCTTTATGACTATTTTTCAAATACAAATAGCATGAAAAAGTTTTTATTCATTGCAAAGATGTGACAAACACACTTTCTTTACTTATAGCATATAATTTAGAGTTATGAACAGAATATCTATCTGGAAACTATACCCATCTTCTCTTTGAGGAAATATATTCTTATGTTGTAAAGCCTTTCTTCATAGAGAACATGGATTTGTATGATATTTAGTGATACTGGAAAATAACTGTCTCTGTTTTCTATCCAACTCTACTTACATTTGAATCAGTTGACTCCGTTATATCTTATGTACAGCATTTTATCCAGAATGATAATGACTTTGTGAGTAGGAGTGTTACCTGCCTGAGAGGTAGAACTAGTGACTACTGTTTGCTCCTCCAAGGAGACCAGAATACCCCTTCTTATTATTTGTGTGTAATTGCTTAATGGAGCAAAATTCTTGAGTTTCTTACCTTGATGGAACACATTATCAGACCCTGCTGTTTTGAGGTCTGATTACCATTTCTAGAGGTATAATTCATCTATCTGCACACAGTTCTGTGCATGGCTATTTCTTTTGTATGAGCTATGATAGAAAAGGGCTTTGGATGAAAAAAACAATATAAGACCAATCCTTCCTATAGCCAGGAGTATATGCTCATGAGACAGAGAAAATTAGAGATGAGCACTTCAATATGTAGTGGATTATGTATGGATTACTAGCAAATAAAAATGTATACAATAGGGAGAATGCTCTATCAGAAATTAAATTTCTCTTTTTACTGGCTATGTTCAGAGAGATGATGAATTCCTTTGGGGCACAAAATCTATTTCTTTATATCACCCATGAAAGGAGGGAAAAATGTGTGTGTGTGTGTGTGTGTGTGTGTGTGTATATAATCTGTCTTTGTGAGTCAAAGGAGAAAAGTTTCAAGGAAAGCCACTTCAGAGACCCAAAAGGAGGGCTGTATCATTCTAAGAAGGTAATAGAAAAATTTAAGTATTAAGAGATGCTGAGTTTTGGATTGACCCCACAAGGGTGGGATCTGTGAGCATAGAAGTGAGCAATGAAGGACACTGGAGGATGGGCAGCTAGTCGGAGCCTTACAGTAAGCAACCCCTAGCTGAGAAGCCATATCCTAGACATGAGTTCTGAACATGTCTCAACAAGCAGTAGACAGGTAGTCACCCTACTCTTGCCTCCCCCAATCTGGTTCTACTCTGACCATGTCATCTGAGTGTCCTCTAGGAACACTCAGAGGTGCCCCAGGAGTGTGTTGAGCTCTACAGAATGTCTTAGCACTTAATTGGTGGAGGTGCTTGGTCAATTCATTTTCATGTGACTAGGTAGCTGATTGTTGTAGAGTCTAAGCTCCTGTATTCTGGTGACAGATTGAGTGTATTGATAGGCAGAAGGGAGTGGTGACCTCTATTACTTATGCAGACCCTTACTACACAACATGAATCTATAAAGAGTCACAGACATGTGTTTTCCAAAGTGCAAAATTTAGAGTTTATAAAATAGATGACTGACATTCTCCAAATTCAAGTCTTACTATAAAGCTATGGTAAACAAGAGAGTAGACTATTGATGAAATATAGACAAACATAACAATTAAACAGAAAAGAGAGCCCATAAATAGACCACACAAATATTGTTAACTGATCTTTGAGAAAGAAACTGGGGCAATTCTAAAGAGAAAGCTTTTCAACAAATGGTGCTGAAACAAGTGAACATCCACAAACAAATAAACAAACAAAAAACAATAACAACAGAAACCAATCTAGACACAGACCCTACATCTTACACAAAATTTAACCCAAAAATGGATCCAAGACCTAAATGTAAAATGCGAACCTATAAAATTCTTAGCAGCTAACATAAGAGAAAATCTAGGTGATCTTAGGATTGGTAATACTTTTTCAGATACAATAATAAAAGCACAATTTATGAGAAAAAATGGACAGACTGGACCTTATTAAAATTAAATACTTTTCCTCTGTGAAAAACACTCTTTAGAGAATAAAATGACAAGTCACAGACTGAAAAAAATAATTGCGAAATGCATATGTAATAAAAGATTGTTATCTAAAATATATAATGAACTCTTAAAACTCAATAATAAGAAAACAAACAACCTGATTCAAAATAAGCAAAAAAGTTTTAAATGTATTTTATTGCATTTATTGGTGTTACATTGGTTAATAAATTATATAGGTTTCAAGTGTACAGTTCTATAAGGAGTTGGCTCTTGGTTCAAATCCCAGAGGCCTCTGCTTGATCCTACAGGTTAGAAGTGAACTGCAGTGGTTACTAATATAGATCCTGAGTACAGACCATTGCATCCTAAGTCTAGCCCTATTATATCTCACTGAATGATGATAGAACACTTGGTTATCTTTTCTCAGCCTGTTTCCTCATCTGTAAAACAGGGCCAGTAATAGTGACTAACTCATGAGATTGTTATAGAGCCCAGTAAAATAATCTGTGCAAACTGTTTAGTATGACTTTTATCATCATCTTTTTTTACTTCTCCACGATGAGGATGTCACTGCAGATGACCAGTATCATCTATAGCCCAGAGCTCTGAGTATACCTTCCTGTCCCTTTGTATTTGTTAATTCTCTACATCAAAATAGAACATCTTTTCTTAATTAAAACTTATACAGAGTTCATGTTTTAGGAAACTTACCTTGAACACCCTTTATGAACTGCCCTATGTAGTGATACAGCTTCCTGGTATTTTTAGTGCATTCTCATTCATTTTTTAGACACCAATTAAATGTCTATCATGTGTCCATCACTGTAATAGATGCTGAGCATACAAATAAGACCTTGTCTTTTTATTAGAAGCTTCCAGTCTAGTGAGCTACAGTTAGATGAGAAAATGGTGTCTATGCAGGGGATCCCTGGTTGGAGAACATCTCATTTGAGCTGGGCTGCGGCTATAGGCTTTGTGTTTCTTCTCACCCCAACCATCCCACAAGTTCTCAGAAGCCAGGGTTATCTCCATTCAATTATAATCCTTGTGTGTGGAGGACTATATAGGAGACTGGATGGAACCAGTATTCTGGACTAAAGGAACCTGATGGAACCAGTATTCCACCCATAGTCATTCCTGCCAAGAGACTGTCAGGTGACTTAGCTTTCACAGGACGTCTCTGTGGGGGTTATTGAGCATCACAGCACATCCTCAGGCCATTAACCTGCTTGCATAGGAGATGGCCTGAGACTGTTAATTTTAGGATCCTCTATTGTGTCAGCAACCTTTTTTAGTTGAGTTTTTCTATTTTAAATTATTCTTATAACTGTTAATTTTTTAAATTAGTGTTAGTTTATTTTACGCCAATATTATTTATTTTTAGTCATTTAACCTGACTAGGCTCCTGCTGTTAGCACCCTGCAGACTCACACAATGACTGACTCCTGCCCACTTTTCTTAGACAGATGGCCCAGTAAATTGATAAGCTGGAAGTTCAGTGTGATTATTATGGTGTTTGCTAAAGAATATTTATTTTTCTTGACTAATTATCCAGTTTGGAGGTTTCCTAATCTGTGCTGTCTAGCCTATTGTTTACAAAAGCTCTTGTGCCATGACTGATGAGTTTTTTGGCCACTGCAAACTCTGCACAAGACAGAGGCACAGGCGATCAACAAGGTGACTTAAAGTCACTGCAGCTTAGGAAATTTGACTGAAATAGAAAAAGTTCAGGGTGCATAAATGCATCCTTGTACTCCAAATAGAGAAATAATCCAATAAAACACCTGGGGGAAATGGATTTTACCTTTTTTATCAGTAGTGATTCTACTGGGGAACTGCCATCAAATGCACACCTTGCCCCATCAGTGTTAGTGGTCCACACTACACTGTCACCTGTGCTGTGAATGGTATTCTTAGAAAGCAATTATTCTCAAATTATGGTCCTAGACTGACAGAGTCAGCATTTACCTGGAACTGGTTGTAATGTACATTTTTGTGCCTCACTTCAGACCTACTGAAACACAGACTCTGTATTTTAATACACCCCTCCAGGTGATTCAAAGACATGTTACAGTTTGGGAAGTAATGGAATAGAATAATGCCTTATAAGAGATTGGATTTCTGTCTTCTTATTGACCTAAAGAGCCACATAAAAGGATCTTGTGATCCTTTTCTGGATCACAAGATGTCCATACTAAAAAGAGTGATGTGGTACAGAATTCAGGAAGCTGATGGATAGTTTAGGAACACATCAGAATCTCCATACTCTCTTAGCCCAGTCATCTTCTGTCACACTTCTGACCTCCAGAGGTCGAGAGATACTGTCGAGGGCAGCATTCTCTGGAGACCAGATCTTGGCTGGGTTCTGTGTGATTCCTGCAGAGAGTAGGCACTACCCCCACATGGCAGGTTTACCTTCAGAAATTTCATGTATTTACAAACCCTGGATTCACACCAGAGAAACCCAGAAAAATTCCAACACATGGAGAAACCCCCAAGTCAGCTCATTTTCAGAAGAGTCTTCCTTGAGTGGCTACTCCTAAAGGAAATTGCCAACAGGGTATGGACATGGGAATCTTTAAGTTAGAATTGCTGTGTTGATTATGATGTCTTTGGTTGTAGCAACAGAAAACTTAGTTGAAATTAGCTTAAACAAAAAGGGCTTATGTGTTGGCTCATGTAAAGTCTAAAATGACCTGTCTTCAGAAGCAGTGACAACTATGCCATAGGAGAGCTGCTTTTCTTCTCTCAATCCTATTTTGTTTTTCTGCTAAATTTTTTCTTAGAAAAATTTACCTGACATTGTGGTAAGAGAGGTTTCCAGCAGCTCAGGTCTTATGCTCTACCAACATAGGGAAAATAAAGACCCTCATTTTTGGAAGCTCTATCAAAAGTTCTGGTTAGGGCTCTCATTGGCCTGTCTTGGCTCATGCATGTATTCTGTTACCAACTGGTGAGGTTAATGCTGAATTGGCCTGGTCAGGGTAGAGGCAATACCAACCAAGAGAACTAAAAGTAAAGGGTGAAGCTCAACCAAGTGGAAGGTAAGGGTCCTGTTGTCCAAAAAAAGATGTCAAGATGGTCATCCTTCCCACCCCTCCCCCCAAAAATGTGATTTCTATTGCAGGCTCCAAGAAAATAGGTGAAGCCCAGAATTTCAGGATAATGTTGCTTTTTGACCTTCTTATATATGTGTGTAAAAGGGGCCGTCATTATATTGTCAGTGTTTACATTTAGGGACAGATAAAGAACATTGAATCTAGTATTGACCAATGACATCGTGTCTTTTTCCATTTTCTTCAAGAATAATGAATGTTCATGTGCTAGTATGTTAAATGATAGGAGGAAAGGCCTACACAACTTTGGATTTAATTCATTCATAAGGAGAATATTCTGAAATACCAGAAAAATGCATAACAGTTAATTATCTAAAAACTTCAGGGCCAAGTGACCTACAAAATTCTCAGCTTTGAAAACAAATTTAACAAGTCACTAGTTAAAACTCATTCATATGAATGGGCTTTTCATTGCATATTTTCAAAAACATATACTTGACTTAAAAAGGACAACCTTGCTCCCTTCTCCCAGTGTGAAGTCTCATATTCATTACAGCAAGTAACCTGTATCTTTTAAAAGGTCAGTGTTTGGTAAATCCAGACCCAGATCCATAATGTCTTCTATGCAAAATGAAGAGTCATTTGAATTTTTATGCCAAATGTGAAATTGTAAGTGTGGAACAGCAAGTGTGAAATAGTTTTATGTGGAATGGCAACTGTGGAATGGTAAGTGTGGATTGCAAGTGTGAAATGTGAAGGTATGGACCCCTGCTGAATGTTAGCTGCTGTGTAGTACAACCTGTGTTTTAGGAAGGAGAATTAGGAAACTCTGGCCGAAACACCAAATGTCATACACACACCTCTCTGACTTTCTACCAGATGCAACCCTACTAAGAATTTATTGTCACATGAGTAATTTAACCCTGCCAGAATGTATGAAACCCCCTTCCCACTATTGTCAGATTCACTGCATTGCCTACCGCAGTCCTGAAGAGGAACAAACAGAGCATTCCTTAGCTGTCAGTGTGATATTTTGCTCCCCAGTCAACTCAGGTAGAAATGTCACTGTAGCTAAATGTGATACCCTTCACCACCATGAGATCAAAAGTACTCTAGAAGAACAAGGTTTATGTCGAGAGAGAGGAAGGAAAATTACTTTTGAAATGGCAAGTGTATAGTAGTTACTAGTTTAGGCACAGCACTTGGATATGTATCTCAGCTCTACTATATATTCACCCTGTGTTCTTAGAGAATTTAAAAAATTACACATAACACCAAATTCCTCATCTCATCAGTGAAAGCTTAGATGTATTTATGAGTGTTAAGAAAGAAAGATATATCAAGTGTCTATTTCCTATACTCAGAAAACTATACAACACTGAAGAAAGAAATTAAGGAACACACAAACAAATGGAAGCATGTACCATGCTCATGGATTGGAAGAATTAACATCATCCAAAGGGCCATACTACCCAAAGTGAATTATAGATTCAATGCAATCCCTGTTAAAGTACCAATGACATATTTCACAGATATAGAACAAACATCTCAGGAATTTATATGGAACCATAAATGACCCTGAATAGCTGCAGAAATTTTGAGAAAGAATAACAAGCAGGAGGGGTCACAATACCTGATATCAAAGTGTATTACAAGACTGCTGTAATCAAAACAGCTGGTACTGGCATAAAAACAGGCACATAGACCAATGGAACAGAACAGAGAGCTCAGAAATAAACCCAAGTCTCTATGGTCAATTAATATTTGACAAAGGGAGCAGCAACATAAAATGGAGTAAAAATAGCCCCTTCAACAAATGGCATTGGGACATCTGGACAGCTACATGCAAAAAAAATGAAACTCTAGCATCAACTTATACCATACACAAAAATAAATTCAAGGTGGATAAAAGACTTAAATATATGTTGTAACGCCATAAAAGCCCTAGAGGAAAACATTGGCAGGGAAATCTCAGACATTCCATGCAGCAACATCTTCAGGATATGTCCCCTAAAGCAAGGGACATAAAGGAAAGAATAAACAAATGGGACCTCATCAAATTAAAAAGCTTCTGTACAGCTAAAGAAAACAGCGTTAAAATGAAAAGAGAACCAACTGTATGGGAAAACATATTTGCCAATGATACCTCAGACAAGGGTTTGATCTCCAAAATATATAAGGAACTCATATGACTCCACTCTAGGAAGACAAAAAACCCAACTAAAAAATGGGCAAAAGACATGAACAGACAGTTCTCCAAGGAGGACATACAGAGGGCCCAAAGACATATGAAAAGATGCTCAGCATCACTAGCCATCAGAGAGATACAAATTGAAACCATAGTGAGATACCACCTCACACCAGTCAGAAAGGCCATCATAAACAAATCAACAAACAAGTGTTGGAGAGGATTCAGAGGAAAGGGAACTCTAGTGCACTGTTGGTGGGAATGCAGACTGGTGCAGTCGCTGTGGAAAACAGTATGGAATTTCCTCAGAAAGCTAATAATGAAACTGTCTTTTGACCCAGCAATTCCATTGCTGGGACTATATCCTAAGTATCCTGAAACACCAATTCAAGAGAACCTATGCACCCCAATGTTCATAGCAGCACAATTGATAATAGCCAAGTGCTGGAAACAACCTAAGTGCCCATCAGCAAATGAGTGGTGGATCAAAACACTATGATACATTTACACAATGGAATTCTATGTAGCAGAGAGATAAAAGGAGTTTCTACCTTTTGCGACAGCATGGATGGAACTGGAGAGCATTGTGCTAAGTGAAATAAGCCAGGCGGTGAGTGACGAATACCATATGATCTCACCTATAAGTGAAACCTAATCAACAAAACAAACAAGTGAGCCAAATATAACCAGAGACATTGAAATTGACAACAATCTAACAATAGCTGGAGGGGAGCAGGGAGGGGACAGTGGGGAGAAGGATTTTCAGGAACTACTATAAAGGGCACATGGACAAAACCAAGGGGGAGGGTGGAAGCAAGGGACAGAGGTGGATTTGGCTGGGGTGGGAGGTAGTGGTGGGGAGAAAATGCAGACAACTGTGATTGAACAACAATAAGATAATTTATTAAAAAAGGATATATCAAGTGTCTATTTGATGTGCACTCGATTGATAGTAATTACTATGAGTAGTATAATCTCCTAGCACACAGGTGGCAAACACAAGGCCTGCGGATGGAATCCAGCCCTACCCCTTGTTTTATCCACCTGGCACCTTGTTTCTACCTGGCAGCAGCACCGAGCTCTCCCTTAACTGTTAAGGAGTACTTACATTTATACAGTCCTAAAATTACATTTGGCCCTTTGAAGGCAACTGCAGGGCTGATGTGGTCTCTGGTGAAAATGAGCTTGACACCACTGTCCTAGCAGTCCACACAAACTTTAAAAATGTGTACCCTACCCCTGGCTGCCATAGCTCAGTGGATTGAGCACGGGCTGCAAACCAAAGCATTGCAGGTTCGATTCCCAGTCAGGGCACATGCCTGGGTTGCGGGCCAGGTCCCCAGTGGGGACCACATGAGAGGCAACCACACATTGATGTTTCTTTCTCTCTCTCCTTCTCCCTCCCTTCCCCTCTCTAAAAATAAATAAATAAAAAATATTTAAAAAAATGTGTACCCTATGTTAGTTCTTGGAAATATTTTGAAAATTCAGTTATATATATATATATTATAAAAACATATTGTATATATTTTATAAATATATATTTAAAAATATATTTTCAAAGGCATTTCTGATTGCTTCATGTTTTTTAATAATGGCAATAAATCGTCTAGTTTTTATGCTGTCTTAAAGTACTTACTGAACTGTCTTGTTGAACAGTTCTCTTTTTTAAGTTAATGTATATGTATTTTTAGCTTGTTTGTAAAAATATTTCTATAAATACTTAAAAATAAGGTAGAACTTGAAAGAGGTTGCTGGTCAAAATATTTTCTCTAAACTGTTCTTTTAACTTACAAAGTCAAGAAATAAATTAATTTATTTTGGTCAACATTGAATTAAGAAATGTATCACCTTTCCCTAATACATATTAGCTTTCACCTTATTTTTATCTATTATAAAGTTTAAGGGCTCAAAAAGAGCACACAATTAGTTGTAAAGTAACTGGTAAAAAAAAGTCTCAATTTGAATTTAGAAGTCATCTGAAAATAGAACATAAATTACATCAAAAAATAGTGTTTCTGCCATGGTATAAATGAAAGGGAAAGATTCATAAGAAGCAGAAATGGGACTGGAAAATTCATCTTTCTAAAATCACAAGGAAAATTCAAAATAGGAAAAGCTGCATTCCCATCTAAGTCCTAGAATACTTTTAACTGTAATACATAGGAAACCAAGCTCAAATTGTTTTAAGAAAAAAATCACTTTATTAGCTTACATATCCTGAAAAGTCCCAGGGACTGGTCAGGCTTCATGCTTTGAATAATCAAACCTCAGTTTCCCTCCGTCTTTCATTCTTGTTGTCTTCTCAGTTGAACTTATTCTTGGGCTCCACAACCTAGAACAAGAGAGAACATTTGCTTTCCTAATAGCTGAACATGTCATTGGCCCTCTAAGTGGTATGATTTTGGTTAACTCTCCATCCAAGAACCAATCCCTGTAGCCAGGGAGATATGGTGCCTGTATGGATATACCTGAGTCTTATGGCCAACACAAAAGTTTGAGGCACTGTGACCTTAATGTGGAGATGGTGGAGGAGGTGAGACTTCCCTAGGGAAAATCAGTGTTGTTGGAAAGAGAAAGATGAAGTGGTTCTCCAATGTTCAGTTTAAATTGTACTTTCTCTGTGACATCTTTCCAGACCACAAATTATACAGTGACTTTTCTTCTACTCAACACATAAAAGATACTACAAGTGAGCTACTTTGTCATGACAGCCATTGTCTTAATTGTTTGTACTGTTTTTGCATCCTATACTATTTCAATGAATGTTTTCAGTACCCTGTACACATTCTCTACAATGCCCAGTGCATCCATCTTTCACCCGCTGTGAACATCTCACAGTCGTTCTTCAGAGAATTGCCCTCAGTTCAATTCAAGCCATTTGGTCAGGAGTTTATGTCCTCCCAATCCAGGGGCAGCCCGTTAGTCAAATACATTCTCACAGAGTCTATGAAAAACTGACTCCTGCTGAGACCACCTCCTTGCTTATCTTCTTATTCTGGCCCATCCTGACTCCCTCATTTCTTTTCTCCTGAGAACCCTTCCCAGTAAGTCATGTGCACCAAATCCCTTTCTTGGGCTCTGCTTCTATGGGATTTTTCCTCAAATAATTATTCAACTTGTCACATGAATCTATCTCTAACTTTTAAGATTCGTGAGAGAATAACACATGCTTTGGTCCTCAATTTTTAATATAATTTAACTTTTCATAGATGTACAATATATAGTAATTTTTTCAATTGTCTTGAGAAGACCACATCTTCTACTGCAATGTTTGTCAAACATTAATGCTCATACTGATCTCCTGGGAATCTTATTAAAATGAATCAGTAGGACTGAGTTGGGACCTGAGATCTCCATTTATAACAAGATCCCAGGAGATGCTAATGTTACTCATCTGGGAATCATACTTTGAATATCATATTGTACTATGCACAAATTATTTTAAATCACCCACAGCATTTTTACCCATTAAACACTTAGAAAATGTTTATTAGTGGGTTAAAACTTATTGAAAAAATGTGTAGATTGAAAGCATTTTGATTGAAAAAAGGGAGCTGATTTAAAAAGCATGTTTCCTAAAGATATATAGATTCTTTGTCCTACATGGAGGGCTTTCAGTTAAACTTACTAAAGGAGACATGTTAAAAAAGTTTCCAGATAACCTGCAGTAGAAATATTTTCCAAACCTCATTTCTTCTGTTCTAGGACTGAGAGCTAAGGGACCAATTAGTAATGGGCCAGTATTTCTCAGATATGCCAACAGAAATTGAACAGGGCAATTTTGGGAAGAAGTAGAATGTAGTTTCTTATTTGCCATGGGAAATCCAATGTCCATGCCGGACATCAGCTTCTGAGTTTAATCTTAAAGTCAGTTATGCCTGGGCACTTGATTTATTTCTAGAAAGGATAATGGCTACAGTCAGGCTCCTACTGGGATGTGCATTATAGGCCCTGGGGTCATGGGTGGCTTTATCCCAGTGCTCACAGTTGGCCATTCCTGATATTATTGCCTACTAATTATAGCTGAGATACCAATCAATCTGTCATTTCTTTAATCTTGCAGGATCAAGCTCTGTTCTCATCAAAGAGTGTGATTCTTTATTTTTAGCCCCAGACCTTTCTTTTGGAACAAAGATTTGTTTGCATTATGGTCATCTCTCTTGTGAGAGGAAGAAAAACTATATAAGCTTAATAAATCCTAATGCCCACAAACTGGAAATGTATAAAGCAGGACAATCTATTTAGTATAAAGATGTGGTTTTCAATCTTGGGTGTATCAGAATTGGCTGGAGACTTATGTGAAAATACAGTTTCAGTAGTTCTGGGCCAGGACCCAGGCACCTCTAATTTTTTTCAAGTATATATTACTGATTATGCTATTAAAGTTGTCCCATTTTTTCTCCCCTTTATTCCTCTCCACCTGTATCCCCACCCTCTGGTATCCCCCCCCAGTTCATGTCCATGGCTCATACATATAAGTTCTTTGGCTGTCCCATTTCCTATACTGTTCTTAACCTCCTCCTGTCTATTTTGTACATAACAAAAGCTCTCAAGGGGCCCTGGCCAATGTGACTCAGTTGGTTGGAGCATTGTCCCATAGACCAAGGGGTCATGAGATCAATTCCTGGTCAGGGCACATGCCTAGGTTGTGGGTTTGGTCCCTGGTTGGGGTGCATACAAAAGGCAACCAATCAATGTTTTTCTCTCACATCAATGTTTCTCTCCCTCTCTCTCTTTCCCTCCCTTCCCCTCTCTCTAAGAGCAGTGAGTATGATTGTGGGTGAGGATAAAAAAATAAATAAATAAAGCTCTCCAGGAAATTCTGATATACAAGGTTGAACATCATTGCTATAAAGTGGTAATTCCCAAACTTTTGTGTACATCAAAATCATTCAGAGAAATTTTTTAAATGCAGATTACTGAGCCTCACCCCAGACATATGGACTCAACAGTTCTGGTGTAGGTTGTACTTGAACATTTGCATTTCTAATAAGTTCAGGTGGTGCTGATTCTACTGGTTCAGAAATCACATTTTACTTGGCAAAACTGTATATTAGAAACTCATGGGGATATTTTAAAATCCCCTTATACCCTAAGAATCCTGAAACACCAATTAAAAAAGAATATAGGCACCCCAATGTTCATAGCAGCACAATTTGCAATAGCCAAGTGCTGGAAACAGCCTAGGTGCCCATCTGTAAATGAGTGGATCAAAAAAACTATGGTACATTTAAATGATGGAATACTATATAGCTGAAAGAAAGAAGGAGCTCCTAAACTTTGTGACAGCATCGATGGAACTGGAGAGCATTATGCTAAGTGAAATAAGCCAGGTGATGAAAGACAAATACCATATGATCTTACCTATAAGTGAAACCTAATCAACAAAACAAACAAGTGAACAAAATATAACCAGAGACATGGAAATAAAGAACAAACTGACAGTGACCAGAGGGAAGGAGAGAGGCGTGTAACAGGGAAAGAAGGGGAATGGTCAAGTCAAGGAATATGTATAAAGGACCCTAGAACAAAGACAACAACAAGGGGTTGAAAGTGGAAGGTAGGGGGTGGGTAGGGCAGGGGACAGTAATGGGTGGAAAATGGGGACAACTGTAATTTAGCAAATATTAAAAAAATTCTAGCTAAAAAATTCTAAAGCAGGACAAAAAATAAGTAAAATAAAATTCTAATGCTTAGCACAAGTACCAGCATCTTCCTGGGTAGAATCCAAGCATTGTTTTTCTTTTTTTTTAAAGCAGGTAATGCTCATGTGCTGAGGTTAAGAACCACTAGTGGAGAGTAATATGGGATCAAGCTTAACCTTAATTTGCAGAGAAAGCCATCTCTGGGTACACACATGCAATAGTGGAGAGCATTCACTTTGCAACAGGGAAGTACAGGTGCGAATCCTGGAACAGCCATCAAATAACTGGAGGACTGGGTGCATGTTAGTTAATCCATCAATGTCTCCATATCCTCATCTATAAAATGGGTATTATACCAATAATAATTTTCTCAAAGAAATGGGATAATGAGCTTAAGCTTTTGACTCAGGGCCTGGAACATAGTAAGTGTTCAATAAATGTACATGAGCATTATTATTGTATCATGTATAATTATTACCATTGTTATTATATAAAGAATTTTACTGATAACTGCTCCTTGCCACCCTTCTTCTTGGAACTACTTGCGTATGTATGATGTTCTTTATTTTAGATATTCTATGTTGCAGGTTTGTGTTAGGGGTGGGGTAGTTCTTCCGTACTATTTTCCATGTAGGGAGATAGCACATTTAGCTTTAAGAGTCACTCATCTTTCTATGGATATTTTTCTCAGATGATTTCCCAAACACAACTGAAGGACAAAAATGGGTGTTTGGAAGGTTATGGATTAAAAGTCTTAAAGTTATAGCACACCTGAAAAGCTGAAAGAGACTACTTTTAAATGACCTCAAAACTTTATCTTTTCCTGTGCCCACAGTCTTTGCAGTGTGACTGTGGATCTAGATCCTAAGAGTCCTTGCACACTTCTGCTCTCTGTTTTGCTCTTCTGACTTCTTCATGAAAAGATGCAGGTTATCTTAAAGAGTATGAGGCATAAGGATAAAAGTTAAGTCAGCTTAAATATTTTCACTGAAGCCATAGACATGTGAAAGATCTCAGCCAAGGTCCAAGTCTCCTGGGCATCCCAGAGAACACAACAGAGACATTAATAGTCTGCTCAGGTCAGCAAAAACCACCCACCCAACCCACATAATTATGAGACATGATAATTGGTTGTTGTTTGTATTCACTAAGTTTTGAGGCAGTTTGTTATACAGCAGTAGTGAGCTGATGTAGAACATTAAATGAAGAGCCCTGGCTGGTGTCATTCAGATGGTTGGAGTGTCATCTCATAGACCAAAAGTGAAGACAATGGAAGTTGGAAATAATGGAAGTCACATCTCACTATTTGCCAAAAAAAATTTTTTAGAGTTGGTCTTCTGGGCACATTACATATAACATAAATAAACAAACTTGTATTTACTTTCACAAAATAAATTATATTTCATACAGATTTTTGAATTAGAGTTTTATGGTCATTTATATGAAGAATGTTTTTTTTTTTTATTTTGTAGTTATTTAGACCAGCAGTAAGTAGACAAACTCAGAAAACCTTCAAGGGGAGATATCTCCTAGTAGAGTTTGCTCCAGACAAAAAACAGATGATATAGTGTATAAGTCATAGACAAATCTAAAGGAATAATTGACTGTGCCAGTGTCCCATTTTAGGCTCATAAAATTTAGTGGGAGCTACAGGTCTATCTATAAAGGCATCACACTTAGAAGAAATTGAGCACAGAGGGTAGTGGGAAACTACTCATTTTGCTTTTTAAAGAAATTGCTTCCTAAGAGCACAGACACATAGCACTGATCTTCATAGAGTCATTGGCAAACCAACAATGAGAGGCACTTTGAGGTCATGAGCTGGTGGCACTGTGCACCAATCAGTGCTGAAATCACAGATGCACTCAACAGAGAAAAATAAGAATTGTGAGTATCCTGCAATAGCTGTCCTTTTGTAAATGCACTCTAACTGTTCAACCTCATAAGACTTAGGTGCCTGAGAATGTAGAATCAAGTTTTTCTACACAAAATTAAGTTGGTGTTTAATTTCTTTAACATGACCTGCTGAGTGGCATGAATGAAAATAACTGCTTAAGTTTCTCCAATGGCATCCCACAGCACCTTCGCAGGATGAAAGAAAGTAAGTCTGGAGGGATTGAGATTTGGAATTTTACAAGATGGATTGATGGCATTAAAAATGAAGATAGCTGAGTGATGTATAATGGGGTCTCAGGAAGATAGGCAGAAAGTAGGCAGGTATCAAAGGCTAGCTGGATAATGGACCAAAAAATGATTTTGAAAGGGTCAGTGAGAATAAACTTTAAGTTTTGTAGTGTAGGGATAAGATTTTAGAGCTGGTTCAGCTTGGTCTTGTCACAGAAGCTCAGCAGAGGTAAAGGTCATTGGAATTAAGGAGGTTGCAGAACTGAAGAGTCTGAACATCCATGTTATCTGTGATGCTGCCAAGAGTTGGCACAGGGATTAAGATCTCAATCAGGAGCCAGTATTCTCAATAATGAATAAGTGAATCAATAATTTAATAAATCAATCAAACTTATTCCATTGGATACCAAGAATACTAAATTTAAAACTATAACAAACATGCATATCAAGGACCAAATGGGCAGTTTAAAATGCTTTCTTGTTTTACCGATCAGTAGGCAAGACATAATCAGCAGTTTTCCACAAAGCAATAGCAGTTTATTCATATTCAAAGACATGTGATGAACATGGATTTGTTTGCCAAGGAGTATGAGGTACCACCTCAGTCTCCATGGGTTTGATAGCATACACATCCTATTCCAGTCATACATAGATGAGCACTGCACTATGCACAAGGGAGGCACACAGAATGGTTACTGAAAATAAGTGATTTGAGCCATGTGTAAAAATAGGGTGAGAAGAATTCCTCCATCTGAGATATATGTCTGGTTTGTTCTTCACCATAATTTAAGGGAAGTTATTTTTTCAGGAAATTATGTTTGACACACTTTTTTAACTAGTATCAACAGTTCGGAGAGTTAGATTAACATGACAAGGGTCAGGGAGTACCAAATATACACTATATGGAATGGTTTGAATAGTGACCTACCTATTATTACTTCCTAATATGGATTCTTGTTTATAACTCTCAGAAACTTCTGTTACATGCTCCCTGTCATCCTTTCCCATTCAGTTTGCATGTCCTCACCAAGCTATGATCACAATGAGCAAATATTTTGATAAGTTCCCACAAATTCTATAGCATGAACTAGGATGTATAGAACTTGGGCCAGGTGATTTTCTTATATTATTTTTTATCTTTACAACAACCCTAAAAGGTGGGCATTACTATTTGAGATTTGCAAATTAATAAATTGAAAATTAAAGGGTACATTTTTTATCCATTGAATACACTACAAGTATTTGGAGCAGCAATCTGAGCCAAATCAGGCCAGTTGCAAAGTTGGTGCTTTTCCCAAAATTCCAAGTGGCCTCAGAAACCCTACTGAACCTAAAAGCTTTAAGTTCTATTTTTCTGTTTTGAGGATGAAGGATGTTTATCGCTTAGATTCCAGGTACAGCAATATTTGATTTCTAGTTGATTCCATATCAGCACAACCATCTCCCCATCATCTTAAACTTTGTACTGAAAACCAAGAGGGTTGCAAAAAGATGAAGGAGCCCTCCCTGAGTCCTTCTAGCTTCAAGATTCCCGGAGGGATTTTGAACAGCTTTGCTTTCAGTAATGACCCTTCCTCACTTTTACCACCAAAGTGGCTGCTGTTTTATAGCTCTATAAACTCAAGGAACAGAAGCAAGAGCAACATACAAATAAACAAAACCAAATAAAAAATAAAACATGATTTTATCTACTGTTTTATCCCATATAATCAATGGACTCCAAACAAGAAATTTAATGGAGATGGGATGTATATACAGTGGACTACCATAACTCAGGTTAGAAATAGTTAATGTTTGTGAACAGGATAGAAGGAGATGATGACTTGAAATCTGTGGGAATCAAAGACTATAAGAATTTCACATATATAAGGAGAATCTGGCAGAAGGATGCGATAAATAGCATTCCAGTCACCAGTCATGGAATGAGAATGTGGCAAGCAACATTTGCCTTTTCCTGACTGCCTTCATTATTATAACAAATTGTAAATAGATTTGGAAATAGATAGTGGATTTATTAAGTTTGTCTGCAGTGCTATTTAGTAAGATGAACAAGATACAATAAAATGTCCCTACAACATTCACAGTTCTGCTCTCAGGGCTACCAGTTTAGCAAAACCTTCCCTGCTTCTCTCAAAAGCTAAGATTGATTTCTTGCCTTGAGGTGCAATGCAGGAAAATTATTTTTAAACTGAAAAACTCAATCAAATGTAAGGTCTGAGTAAATAAATATATAGATGGGGTATCTTTTATATGCAGTTTGATATGAGAAGAAATAGGACAATTTGGGAAAACATCTCTTTGGTATGAAAGGAATGGCTGCAAAAAGTGAATTCTTTAGGGGAAAAAAAATCCAGTGAAAAATAGTTTCATCTCCTGAAGATCAAATGTAAAGAGAATCACTATAGTTTAGTTATATTGCTTGTCTTAGCTTGGATTTTTTTTCTTACCACATACAGGTGGAGAGAGATAGAATATTTTGTAAGGGTAATCTATCACCTGGAGGTCTAGAGCTCTCAACCTTTGAACCAACTTCCAAACTCCACATCCTCTTTTCTTCACTTAGAAATAACACATTATTCTTGAAACCTGATGTTTTTCCACTTTATGAGAAATACATAAAACCCTATATATATATATATATATATATCCATTTATATATGAATTTGTTATAGGGATTTGAACTGTAAAAATTCATGTTGTAATGACTCATTAAGCAGTCTCTTTAAGACCACTGTTTTTGCATCTGAGGCTGAAACTAGAAGTCCCCAGGGAAGGCAATTAAGAGAGAAAGACAGAGGAAAAGTGAGAGAGATCAAAGACAAACAGGAAACCACAAGGAGGAACTGAAATCCATGGCAGTCTGGTTGCCTCTCACTTTGGTGGTGTGTAAGTGTCCTGCAGAAGCAAAAGCTCTTTGTCATGAGCTAAGCACACACCTGGTCCAAAAGTCTGAGAAGCTGAAGGAGGATCCAGGGGAAGGTGGAGCATTTACAGCTGAGAGCTGCCCCATAGCAAAAGAAGAATCAGTAGATTAATGACAAGGTGTAAATGGCCAAAGCTCTCCCCATCATTCAAAAGTAAAAGCATATGGTTGATATGTTACCTCTAGACACCAAATCTATAAAAATATCTCTGACAGCTCGTCTTAACCAGAAACATGGCCCATTTTAACCATAATTTCCCAGAAGGGAATCCTAAAAAGTGTAGTTCAGTCCAGCCACCTTGATACATTACAAAGCCATCATACCCACCTTCAGGAAAGCACTCTTACTCCAAAATATACTATAAAACTGGGGGCTGAGCTACAGGGTGATGAGAGGGAGTGATTTCAGTGATCCAAGGCAGGTGATATGGCCAAATCCAAAGACAGACCCATGATTTTACCAGGCAACCAATTCTACACAACTATTGTCAAGATCTGTCATGCCTCTTCTTTCCATAAATGTTTCCTCAGTTTTCTCTTGAAATCCAAGGGAAAAACTTTAACCAATGTAAAACACACACATAGTGAGCCAATATAAAGAACAGGGGAGACAAAACATATCCAAGTTCTCTGAGACATGCTAGTAGTTTTCTTTCTTTAGTGACATTTCTAAACATCACACATTTTTCTTCTTGAGGTTCTGGTATCCTCCTCTGGTAAAATATATCAATTGATTTGCAGTTATTTATTTATTTGTTTGTTTGTTTGTTTTAACACTGTCAATTCATAATCCAGACTCTCTGTCAGGCAATTCAATCCATTGGGCAGTAAATATATTTGATATACATCATAAAATGTAATCTGAGGTGCTTGTAGCATGAAAATGATAAAGCCACGTTTGAAATCAAGAATCCTGCACTTAGATTGAGCAGGATGAGTATACACAGACAACATAATTCCAGTAACAATACAACATTTCAGTAATTTAAAAACTTCAAAAAATGATTTTGTAAATACTCTGTGTGTGTGTTTTGTTAGCGTTGTTAGTGTCAATGAATGTATGAATGAATGAAAGGATTTCCTTAAAAAAGCTGGTAGGGTAAGATAGCTTTGAACTTGGTTTAAAAGTGACAAATAAGTTGAAAATGTAAACAAAGGGATCAGGTGGGGTATTATATAGGAGTAAATATAAGGGAAATTATTGTAGAATATCATTTTGTGGTTTCCATCACTTGAACTTATTTTATTGATATTCATTAGCAAATAAAATTTCATTGTTAATTTTTTATGCATTATACATTTTGTAAATCATTCAATGAATTTTATGCATTTTTAAATAGTGGTTGCTGATTGTAGACTATCTTAGTGGGTAAGTAACAAGAATCTAGGCTGATGAGAAGGAGAGCCAGTTAGTGAATGGCTCCTCTTACAAGGAGATTAAATCTGGGTTGTAGATAATGGCCATTAAGGAGTCATTTATGGGGTTATGAGTACTTTGATGAAAATATCAGATGAATATACCAGATGGATGATGGAAAGTTCCAGAAAACTAGTACTAAGAGCCAGTGCTAAAATCCAGTTAGTGAGGAAAATGAGGGTTCTCTTTAAGTATGTGACTTAGAAAAGTAAGCATTCATGAGTCATGAAGGAGAAAAATAATTGCCCATCAAACTACCAGCAAGTGAGACTGAGCTAAGGACCAAGCCTGTGGGACACTCCACAATATACAGCCTCTCTTCTCTTTGAGGAAGGGGTAGACTAGGAGACCAGCAATTATACAAAGGACCCTTTGTTCTCTAAACTAATGTATTGTATGAGAGAAACAATGAGGTCTTCAAAGGAAAGGGTGGTTATTCTTCATATTAAAAATTAGATTTGACTAGGGCATGACAGATTTTAGTTTTCAAAGATGTCCACACCTTTGCTCACACTTATGCTCCCATCTCACATACTCTCCTTACAATGAGACCTTGACACTCCTCCATGGAGATGTGGGATCCATATTTCCTCTCCATAAAACTAGTGGACCTGTAACTATGACAGAATCGGTGCTGTATGACTTCTGAAGAAAAGTCATAAATTACAATGTAGTTTCTGCCCTGTTCTCTTCCTCCTGAGAATATGTGGGGAGCCTATAAATTTGAAAATAGATGCTCAGAGAGCTCCAGCTCTTCCAGTTCTCAATTGTTTGAGTCTTCTCAGAGCAGGTGCCTGACAAGTGAGTGAGTGAGCCTGGGTGATTCCAGCCCCAGCTTTGGGTGATCCGGCTGGTGCCCTGTAGAGCCAGCCTTCTAGTCTTCTAGCTTAGGACTCAGACCCTGTTAAGCAGAAATGAGCTGTACTCACAGTGCCCTGCCCAAATTTCTGACTCATAGAATCCATAAAAACACTACAATTGTATTTTCCACCAGTAAGTGTTTGGAATAGTTTGTTACATAACCCTTAAAGACTTTTGGGTTATAGAGGGAATACAGGTTATAGAAAAGATTGAAATATATGTCTACAAAAGTAGAAGTGATGTAAAACAACATTAGTAGAAGCAGTACTATTAGTAGTAGTTTCAGTATTATAGCAGTGCCCCCTTATCTGTGGTTTCACTCACCACAGTTTCACTTACCTGTGGTCAGACATGGTCTGAAAATATTATATGGAAAAATCTAGAAGTAAACAACTTATACATTTTAAATTGTATGCTATTCTGAGTAGTGCAATAAACTCTTGGGCAATCCTGCTCTGTCCCACCCAGGACAAAAATCATCCCTTTGTCTAAGTGTATCTAGGCTTTATATACTCCCCATCCATTAATCACTTAATATGTTTCCCAATCATCAGATCAACTATTATGGTATTGTAGTGCTTGTGTTCAAGTAACCCTTATTTTATTTAATAATGCTACATTTATATAACTTTTATTGCAGTATATAGTTATAATGTTTTATTTTATTATTGGTTATTGTTATTAATCTCTTATTATGCTTAATTTACAAGTTAAACTTTATCAAAACCATATATATAGGGTTCGGTACTATCCAAGGTTTCAGGCAGCTACTGAGGGCCTTAGAACGAACATATCCCCAGTGGATAATGGAGGGTGACTGTAGTAGCACTGATAGCAGTAACAGTAGAATCAGTAAGTAGTTAACACATCTAACCTAATTGTTACAGATATATTCTTTTAACTAGTCCTTAAAATATAAAAATGAGGATAGTGCTTTTGTTATCTTTAATTTACAGAGGGGAATCTCCAGCTAGTCTGGCTTCAGCGTCTGCATGCATACTAACCACATGAGTACCTGATTAAAGGTTTGAAGGTAGTAGGAATCTTAATGCTAAAATTAATAACTAGCATTTATTTAGCAGTTAACTAGTCTCTTTGCCAGATATTATACTAAGAGCTTCAAATGAATTGTCTTAATAGACAATGCAGTTTGGATGGATGTCTAGAAGTACAAATGAGCCCAGTGGCCTGAAATGAACTCTTTATTTGGGGCAAAAGAGACAGGTTAGAAAAATTACACTTCCTTAGTCATGAATTTTGAAACCTACTTAAAATAATACAAGATAGAGGTGCCTAAGAAGGTCATTAAAAGCCCCAGAACCAGAAAAGAAGTTGGGAATACAATAGGAATAGCAGTGTAGACTGAATTAAATCCAAGAGCTCCAATCACAGAGAATCTATGTGGTGCATAAGTAATCACTCATGAATGTCCTTTTATCTTATGCTGACATTCTCAATAACTTTGAATAGCACTGGAAGACAATCCAATAGAAATCCAGCCTGCAGGCCTACTGGAAAAATTATTATTAATATTTGAGAATGCAACATTCATTGAGAGTCACTCATAATAATTTTCAGGGCTAAAATAAAATTAAGTTCTTTCTCTCATTTAGTAGAGCAACTCTCAAAGATTAAAACAGATGCAAATGTGTAGCTTGCCCACATTCTGATTCTGCTAGAAGATATTCATCTGACAAATCAAAGCTCTCTCACAAATTAGCATTTACCGCAAGATGATATCTGGGAAAATGAAATAAGGCATTTTCTTTCTATAATATATGCAGTTTTTAAAAAAACTTTCCCTTAATTATGATTTCTGCTCTCTGCCATCCTCACTTGTATTTGATCTCTACAGTGCCATTTGGGTTTGTATTAAATTGTGAAATCCTAGAAAGCAAGAGCTGTCCTACTTAATAGATTCTCTACAGTTCTCAACCAAGGACTTTATGTGGGAAAGAGCTTAAATTTGAAGAGGAAAGTGATGGTGGTAAACCCAGTGGTGCTTCTACCCACAGCCATGCCCTCCTCATCCTTGCAGTGAAATGCAGACTTGTTTCTAAATCAGCTGTGTCCCAAACCTAGAAGATCGATCTTGATTGATTAGAGCCAATCCTGATTACCCTCTACCTCTTTCCTATTCTCCACTAAAATTACCAATACAAGAGGGATTCTAGGAAAGATTCTACCCCCAGATTTAAATTAAAAAAACAACAATAACTTTCACCCAACACATTTCTTTCTTCTTGACATATTGCCACAAGCGGTTGCTGTAGTAGCCAGCTCACAAGCATGGGAAGAATCTAAAAAGTGATGGAGATAGGAAGAAGAAACACTGTAAGCTAGAAAGAACCTGGTTCCTGGATGGCATCACTGAGCCACTGAATCTGCCCTGGACCACTCACCTCCGAAAATCTTGTTTTTCCACTTTTTGACCTTTTGTTTTTTTAAAGTCACTTTTGGTCAAGTTTCAAGCTATTTGTGGTCAACCATATCCTAAAGGACATGATATTACTGTGAGTAAAGAAATAAAGATCATCAATGAAATCAACATTTAAGAAATATAAATAAGAATTATATCTCAAAATTATATGGCCTCCACAGGTTTTCATGAAATATTAGGTACCCTAACCATATACTAATTCTTATAGCACTATCTTTACTCCTTGGATAATTGTCATGTACTGGAAAACACACTAGTGTGCAGATTTTTCCCAGAGTACAGCTGATAGAGCCTGTCATTTTTAAGCCATGTTTGTGGGGATAGTAATGTTGGTAGAAGATGACAAATGAGCCACAAGGGAGAGATGCTGCCAAAGAATCTCAAAATCGTTGTAAACATGTGAGAGGATGGAGGACTATAGTACAGAGGTTAAATAGTTAAGATGGTAGGAAAGAAACCAAGATTTTAATTCTACCTATGTTTCATATCTTTTTGATCTTAGAAATATTTCTTTACCTCCCAAAGCCTCAATTTCCTCCTCTGTAAAGTGGAAATAATAGTAATGCATATATTATTTTTATTATTGTGAGGATTAAATAAAGTAATTTTCTTAATATAATACCTGGTCCATAACTCACATTTAATATTAATAACTCAGGCTTTACAAAGTCAAAATGTGTTTCTCAACAAAGAGGTGTTTTGCTGGAATTAGTCTTTTCATCTCTCATTTCCAGGTAAAGATGGGCTCTTCTCATCCCCTTTTATTTAAACTCCTGAGATTTGTGTTTGGCAACTTTTTGCTGCCCCCCGTCTATGAGAAATGGTTAGCTGACTTGATTTCATTCCTGTAAGAATGCTGGTATGTGCAGAGCATTTCACAGTGTTCCTTGTCCTAGTCTGTGCCTCCTGTGTTACACAGGCCTAACAGAACCAATTCCATGGTGCTTTTTGGGAATCAAGGAAATGGTAAAAGAAGACAGTTCCAGAATAACCTTGATTTGTGTTAGGCTCACTACCTGGTTATCTATAACCCCCTTCCAAATTTTGCTTACATCAATATTGGAAACAGGAAGCTAATGGGGATCTAATCTTCCTTGCAGATAGTGTGGTTGTAAATGTGTTTCAGAACCTCATTTTGCTTAAGAATTTAAGTTTTTTAAATGGAATGCTTTGTGAAGCCTGTGCTTTTGAATTTAGTTTTACTCAAAGGATGGTCCTAGAACCAGTAGCATTGGAATCTCCTAAAACTTGGAGGAAAGCAAATTCCTGGGCTACCCCAGACCTACTGAAGTGGAATCGCTAAAGGTAGGCCCTGGACCTGGGCTCCATCTGGGGTGCCAGGTGATTCTGATGCAGACATATTTGAGAACCACTGCTCTCTCTCACTCTATTAGTATACCTCCTACTCTTTGATACTCAGCCTATACCTCTACTTCATGTCACCTATAAGCAGTTGACTTTATGACCTCTGGTTTAGACTGTGAACCTGTGAGTAATTTTTATTCCTACATTTCCTCTGTTCTGTCCACAAACTTGCCATTTAACTACTCTATATGTATCCCTAGTACAAAGCCAGGTACAAAACTAGACAAAACCCAGCTAGGACACATAGACCAAGTTATATAATTCCATGAAGGAGTAAAGGCTTGTTTGAACTCTCTTTAGAAGAGCCAGAAAGTCAGAAGACAAAAATCCATTAGGTAAAATTAATCAAAACTACCAATATGGAAAGAAGAGGTATGCGGGATTTGAGGCTGGAGAGAATTTTCTATAACTTGCTTGGCAGATATTTTTTTCTAAAAGTGGGTCAATATTAGGTCACATTATGCTCTGAATCTTTAACACATTTATTTCAAGAATTTGAGTCTTGCCCCCCCTCCCCCTATCACACTGATGGAAGACATACATTATTCTCCCCATCTCCCACTCTGATGTTCTCTGAAACACCATGTCATTCCTGGAAGCTTTCAATCTTCAAAATAATCTTCTATGGTCTATCAGGAGCTACTCTTATATTTTAACGACATTTCTAATTAATAAATGACTGTTTAAAAATAAAGTCTCAAACAGCTAAACTCATAAATGGAAGATCAAGTGTTTGCCACACAAGCAATCAAACAAATTGATGAACAGGAAGAAAATGACTATGGAACTAAAACTGTTCTATTATTAGTGAGCAATCTGCACATTTTCTCCAAATTAATGTTTAGAAATGGGATCTGAGTCAGTCACAACCTAATTACTGGAATATCACTTTGTTCATTAGAAGCTCTACAACAGTCAGTGCTTACTTCATTTGCATGAACCCTGCAAAAGCCACCCAGTAGGATGTCAGTCACTGCTTTGCAACCTCAAGTCTGCACTATTAGTTAGAAGTTTCTGGGGATAGTACACTGCTTTTCCTATCATGCTGCTTGGTAAATATTCTGTCACTCACAGTCCTTATTCATATTAGAAGAAGATTTGTCTCTTGTAAAGATTTTCCAGGAATCATTTCTATGCATGGTATAGTACCATGGGGAGTGGTTTCCAAAATGTGATTAACAGAAGTGTGGAGGATCTAATTTCTGTAACTGGTGTCTATCATCTTATTAAACAAGTATCTATATCTATCTATATCTATATCTATATCTATATCTATATCTATATCTATATCTATATCTATATCATCTATATCTATATATCTATCTATAATCTATATCTATGTCTATGTTTATGTCTGTCATCTATATCTATATTATCTATCTATCTATCTATCTACGCAAACAAAAACAATCCCCATTGAACAATGGCACTCCTAATTTCCCATCACCGTATGAGTAGCTAGTACAATTATTATTACCTTCATGGTCTGGGACAGAGGTGTATGGACATGAACACTGTTTTTGCCTGTTTGTCCTTCTATTATACTTATCATGGTTGAATCCCAGTGATAAAATACTGCACCAGGAGTTATACTAATAACTCTCACACTAATTAGGCTGGTTAGTGTTTCTCCACTCAGTTCTCCCTAGTTTGTCCCAAATTAGCTACTTTAGCCTTCTTTCTCCTCCAACAGGCAAGTTAATCCACAGAGAAGTTCCTTATCTACTTCAATGAGAAAATTGAAGGGGATGGAGAAGCAAAGATATCATACCTCCCTATATCTGCTCTGATGATTTCCTCAATTGCAACCTCCTATTCTTCATATTTTCCATCTAATCAATCACTCAGGCCTGGAAAATGTGTCCTTAGTATCTCTGAAATGTACCTACTGCTGCCAACCCCTCACTGAGGCCATAGCTATGAAGAGAGAGAGGTACCAAGGGAGGGCAGAAGTTTGGCTGTGTTCAGGGGGTAAGGCACATTCCAATACATCTGGTACAAGGACTATTCATGGTCAGAGCTGTGTCTACCTCTGTGGCTGTGGCACTTGCTCACCTATGGTCACCTGCTGGCATTGTTCCTCTCTGATGGGTTTGACATAACCTCAGGTTCCCTTAGACTTTTGGGCTATCTGCTTGGGGCACTTGTCTTCAGCTCTTTAATTACTATTCTTCCTTTAGAACTCAGTTCAGGTATAACCTCCTTTGACAATTCTTTCCCACAGATCATCTTAGGTGCACCTCTAATGTGCCTTACTGCACTTTGGGGTCACCTATTCCAATACACTTTTAGGACAGACTCTTTGACAAGTATCCATTTGTTGCTGTTGTTCTAAGTCATTTCACCTGTATCATGATTCATTAAGAGCACACTTTTATCTTCTATATCCCTAGGATTCCTACCACTATTCACAGTGCCTACCACAAGATAGGGATTCAATACATAATTCATTAAGAAGTAGCTGTGTAGTGCGAAGTTCCAACTCTGCTGCTCACTACCTGTGTGAACTTGAGAAATTCACGTACTCTTTTGAATTTTAATGGTTTCACTTCTAAGAGAAATTTATATAGAGTATCATTTCCTTTTCTATATTCCTTTCTAATGACCTAACAAGAAGACATTTAGCCTGAAACTATGCACAGAAAACTAGTTCAGAAGGGTGGACTCCTTGATAAGATTATTGGGAGGGTTTCTGAGTAAGGTTGTGGAATCAAGTTCTTTGAAGAATTCTTCATCTTGGGCTCAATTAGTAAGAATATGCTTAATGATTGGCAGACAGAGTAGCATTTTGTCTTTCCAAAGATCATTTTTAAACTATAACAGAAGATTTACAAGTAATTTTAAAGTTTATTTTAGTTTAGTTCATCTCATTTTACAGATAGAGAAACAGAAGTTCCTGGATCTGTAATTTTTGCACATGCTTTTGTAGAATCTTATATGAAATATACTATTATCAGCTATAACCAAAAAGGCATGTTCCTTAGCAGTAGGGAAAATGTTGTCTTTATAGTTTGCAATTTCTGATGTTTATTTTAAAAGGGTGATCAGAATAAAAGAATAGAGGCAACAAGAAGAGCTTCAGAATGCTGACTCATTTTTAAAAAATCAGACTGTTTATCTGAAAAACAACATAGGTATTTTATCAAAGAAAATGTATTCATTTAGTAAAACGTGGGCCTCATAGAGAAGTATAGATTTTCTAACTGACAGACCTTAAAAAGAATGCAGCTTCGGGAAACAAAGTGTGGAATGCAATAATGTCAGTTCACGGGGGCATGCATTCCTGTCATTTCCTGACAAGGGCTTTTTGAATGTAATCATAGTTATTAGTTGCAACCTTGCACAGGCAATTGGAGCAATAATACCAACTCATCTACAGCCCCTTTAGAGCCTGCATGGGCAGTAAAGCTCCTTCACATGGGACAGTATTTACATTCCACATAACCTCCAATATTGCTTCTTTGCTTTAGGATAGATTGATAGTAGACAGTATACACTGGAGGAAACATTTAATGAATTTGATTCTTATTTTCGATAACTCTATACTCTTGAAACACTGTGGGGCCTCCCCCCTAGATGTCTGAAGTTATTTTTTTTTTCCAGTCAGAACACAGAACAGTGAGGAGTGAGATTTACCTTGTGCTGCTGGTAAGGAAGGGAGGCAGTGGCCCACTTTTCAGTAAATTTTATCTTTGTCAAGACTTGAGCCATCTGGTTAGAGTGCTGGGGAGTGGATCCTAAAATAGCCAGTGTCCCTCTGTGTTGCAAGTCTATAATAAAATCCTGTTGTACTCTGATAGAATAACATCTGACTTATGGACAAGTTGCTCTAGAAAGACAGTTTAACGTAGTTTCAAGTATACAAAATAAAATAAACTTAGGACATTGAAGTATTGGTCTTTGGTGCTTCCTGTGGAAAACAGATAAGAATCAATAATAATTAGCATGTTACAATAGGTGCTTTCAAAGTACTTAACATAATTTATTCCTTTACTAAGATCGATGTCAGCCCTATGTGCTCCATTAATTAATTGAACAAACAAAAGAAGTACCCCACAGAGAGACTAAGTTTAATTCTCTTCTCTGTCTCCTTCCTGAACTACCCCCAAACCCAGATTAGTGTTTGTCAATGGGATAAAAGTCTGGGGCATTTGTGAAGGGTTTTATCTAATCCAAACCATTAATAAAACTGAGGCACTTCCAGTGAGTTTCCTATATACGAATGTGAGTTCTCCCTTGTTCACAAGGAATACATTCTAATACCTCCAGTGGGTGCTTAAAACCACAGATAGTACCAAACCCTATATATACCATGTTTTTTTGTATACATACATACCCATGATAAAATTTAATTTATAAATTAGCTACAGTAAGAGAATAATAGTAACTAATAATAACATAGAACAATTATAACATAGTGTACTAAAAGTTATGTGACTATACCCTCTCTCTCAAAATATCTGGAATTTCCCATTTAATATTTTTGGACTACAGTTGACTGTGGAAAGTCTAACTGTGGAATGGGGACTACTGTAATTCTTTCTAATTGGTAAAATAGTTTAGTACAGGATTTCAGGCAGTTTGTTGATTGCCCCAATTCTACTCTAGAATTTCCAATTGCTATAAAGTCACAGTCTGGACAGGCTTTCTTCTGTAACAAAGGACATACAGAGGCAACTAAAATACCACTAATAGCAGCATTTTCCAATATGGAGAAGTGGTGGCCTACTGGCTGCCTTCTCTGTTGGATGTCAACACAAGGGTCTATTTTACTGGGATTATGGCTCTTTTGTCTCAATCTACTGATCGACACTGTATTGCTCTTTACTCAGCAATATTATTTATTTCATGACTGAGGTTATTTGCTGCATATGATACATTCTTGGTAATGAGTCCAGTACTTCCACCTAAACAGTTATGTTGGAGTATTTCCTCTGTTTCCAGTTTCCTTGTTGCTCTATGTTAGAAGCACTCTAAGAGTTACTGCTAATTATCTGATCCTTGAGCAGCTTTTAGAGGGGTCATATCTTGATTTCTGAGGTGGTCTTCTCCAAGTCAAGATGGTACCATTAATGTTTCTAGATAAGACATCTAATCAAAACCTAAGGTCAACCCAGTGCTTGCCAAAACCCACAGGGAGGATTCTATTTACTATCTGAAATAATACCAAGTGCTTAATTTCAGGTTGGGTTGCTCAGAATAAAACCAGTTTATCTCTGGGAAAAGAACATAGGTTTAGTGAAAACTGACTGTATTCCACTTTTATATCCTGGTATTTCCAGTCTGGAATCACTTTGAAGCTCAAGAATGCTGTTGCCTAGGTCAGTCTTGAGAAAAAAAAAAAGCTAGGATAACAATGCTACAATAAAATAAGGACTTTTCCTGCATGTTCTCTGGACCTTAAATTTCCTACTTTAAATGCTGCTCTGATGAATCATATTTGATCAACTGAGAAAAGGAGGACTGGGCTTCAATACTGATGTAGCAATACTACATAAACAATATGAGGTCCAGTGTAAAACATCCAGTAAACTTGTACCTTGTATAATCAGGAATTTAAAGACCTTGGGTAGCTGGAACCAGACACTGGTACCAGTAGAAGGGGAGACAGTGACTATGGAGAGTGTTAATCAGGGAGACTTTAAATGAGGAGCTCTAGTTCTAATGTCATGAGAAGTCAGAAGGGTATAGGGCATAGCCAGTTGGAGACTTTATATCAGGGCCTCCATAAGGACTGATAATTAAAACCCTAGTTTCCTTTTCCCTACTGCCCCCTTAGATATTTTCCATCTGTTGGATAATTGAGTCTGGGGCTTTTGTTTTCTTATTTGTCTGTTTCCTCACCAAAAGCTTCACTATTTCTAAGGGAGTGAAATCTCTACTTGTGAATCCCCTGGGGTAGAAGATCTATAAGATATTTTCATGTGTTTTCAGTGTCTAGAAACATGTGAGATATTTTGATTCTAGCTTGCTTCTATCTAAGCCATAGAAAATGAGCCACTCGAAAACTAAAGGGAAATATAAGTGCTATGTCATCTGTCATAAGTGCTATGTCATATGTCATATGTCAGTTGCTCTGACCTCTCTCCTTTTTAAAAATTTTCTTAGCAGAATCATGATCCTTTGCTGCTTTTGGTTCAATATTTGGTCCCAAATCAAAGTGGTTTCAATGGAGCAGATAAATTTTGGAAATTTCCATTGGAAAAATTAAATATGAAATCAAAAAAGATTAAGGCAGTAAGATTATGGGCTATAATTCTGGAAATAAGGAAGGATTTTTGGTTCATGGGGTACTGTTCTGATGCTCCACATTGTACCGGGGCAGGCGAGATTCCTGTGGATAATTCCTACTGTCTCCTAGATTGGCTGCAAAAATCACTATGGATATGAACAGCTTTGAGAGTCAGAAACTCTGGTCGTGTGCCAAAGCTCTCCACAGGCAGAAAAAAAGTTATCAGTTTGTGAGAATGAAGTTGAAAATGTGGAACAAAGCAAGAATCCTTGATCTTGATATGAGCAGATGCCCTCAATCTTGGGACTTCTCCAATTAAATCAAGAGTGTTTTGGCTTTGTCTTTTCAGGTGAAAGCACTGGATACTCTTCTGAATTTCCTTTCAAGGTTGAGGATATGTATAACATAGCTTAGTCATTGCATTTGGTGTCTTGATGGACCAAAAGATGCTGCAAAATAAGATCCTCGTGTCTCTGTTTCATGATATAAGTCCTTTAAGTCTTTAAATTGTTGTCATGCCTGTAAATGATACACTAGGAAGTCAAAGATTAAGGCTGTGTCCTACAGGGAAAACCAAGACACAAAAAGCATTTGCCTAAGCATCCTTGACATCAGAAATGCACCCAAACCATCTGTGCACAGGCTCATAAAGTTCATTTTGCTGGAGAGATGATATCTAACTCCCTTCCCACACCCAGTTCTTCTACTCTCTGACCCTTGGAAGAATGTTACAGAAAAGGGATACTCTGATGTTCTACCCCTTGTGATGAAAGTTTCATAACTTTCATGGAACTGAAGAAACTTCCATTGGAAGAGGCATGGAGCATAGTTAGACCACAGCACAGACCAAATGGTCTGTGAGAGATGGGGAGAGCATGATGTGGAAAAACTACAACTCATGATGAGGCCCCTGAGATTGTAGAGCTAGAAGATATTTTATTCTGACCTAAGTGTCCATACATGTGTTAAATATTCATGTATTTACATATGTATATAAATATGAATACAAATAAATATGTCTAGTATTGATTGAAATCTTTTCTGATGAGCCAAAATATAACTAATTCCCTGTTGGGATCTGCCTTGCCTGGTTTCAGGAGCTGCAACCCCGCATAGCTAAGGCTGAGTGAGAGACACTAAGGAAACAAGCCTGTCTCCCTGGTATGACCATTGCCTGCTCCATGTCTGGCCCCCATTGCTTGGTCGGTTAGCCAATGATAGGTATCATTCCTCAGAGGAGGATGGACCTAAGATAGGCAAGATCACATGGGAAGGCCCTCAGGGAAAGACTCAAGGGGCTGTGGAAAAGAGGGGGTGATTGACTCCCACCCCCTCAGCTTTGACAAGCCTGAGTCCTTATTCTGCCTGTAAGAAATCCAAATTTCCTGGCTGCCTTTGCCTTCTCTGCCCAACTCAGGCCTGTGGCAGTGACAAGGGGTGGTGCAGTCCAGACTAGAGACAGCGGACCTCCCAGGGTAATTAGGCCTGAAGCAGAATATGCAAGGTCCTGTGAAGCTTACTTTGCTGGAGGATGTTCTTAATTAGAATATGAAGGCATGGGCAGGAAATGAAACTAGCCCTTTAGGTCCTGTATTTTTTTAGGTGATAAGACCCCAACTCAGCATGAGCCCTTTTAGCTCTTTGAAAATTATCTACTTGTTTGATCTTCCCTGCCAGACTATAATCAACAAACTGTATCTGTATTCCTACCCAAAGAACCTAATAAAAGCCTACTCAGGCAGCTTCTTGGGGCGTTCTCCCCTTGAGAGAGTGGCCCTTCCATTCCTATTCCTCCACAGGACTTGGTAGTCCGTGTGTATTTCCTTCATTTCCTCGATCATCTGCAGCACTCGCGGTTACCACTGGCCAGTAACTATGTCAATTCCCAAAGCTGAAAAAGATATAAAATGCTGTACCCCATTGGTTTTTAGGGAAGTACTGGATTAATAATAGAATATTTTTCCTTCTCATCTTGATTTGGGTCCTCCTGGAAGCAGATTCCGAATTTAAGTGATTTGTTTGGGATATGATTTCAGGAAACCCAGTGGGGACGTGAGGGAGTGAAAAAGGGAAGGAAACCAATGAAGAGTGTGTTATGGAGCAGGTTGTTACTGAAAATAATTGAAACTCAGTACTACTGGGGAATACTAGGAGACAGTGTAGAACATGCCTCAGTGTTGTCCCATCTGAGGGATGTGGAAGCTGGGATATTTATATACTGACTCTTATCCATCATTTCAGAGGGATGTCCTCAGTGGCATCAACTTCTCCACATTTCTGGTCTGCACTTCATTAGACTGAAAGGTCCTCTACGGGGAACCTATGCGAATGGCATGGTGAATGTAGCCCAGTCCCTGATTCAGAAAACCGGCAGGGAGCAAGTTGACACACAGGACCTGAGCCCATGGATTGGTTTTCCCATGGGAATCAGGTCTGCAGTGCACCTAGGCTGCTTTGAGGCTTGCTTTTTGCTAAAACTCTGTCATCCTAAATTGAGACAGCAAATGTTTACTGCATATCTTTAAAGTAACTTCCTAAAATCTATGCTAAACCTCCCAAGGATGGAGTGTAACCAGTTCAACCACTTTTTCCTTTGCATTTGCAAATATTCTTTTTCTTTGTAGTAATTAGCAACTTCCTCTCCTTTGTTATTTGTAAAAGCTAACCACCTAAAGCAAAACTGTGCATAGTAAATGAGGACCATCCTCGATGTAATGTGCCCAGAAAAGCAATAAAAGCCTGTCCAGGCAGGGGTCAGGGTGCTCTCTCACTCAGAGAGTGGCCATGCCATCCCTTTTTCTCCACAGGACTTCTGTAGTCTGTGTGAATTTGTTTGTCACAGCCACAACACATGGACCCCACTGGCTGGAGTCTGCATCAATCCTCAAATGGGAGTCACAGGTGCATGTATAGAATGCACTGGGCGTGTACTGGAATGGTGGTAGCTGAGGGGATGAAACTGGGGCACTTACAGCATCAGCTATAATTCTCCTACCATGGTAGAAATGAGAGGTGTTATCTTCTGAGCTCAAAGGTCAAGTTTTGTCGCACACCAAAAAAGACTTGTAACACCTTAAAGGCTACTATAAGAAAGGGAGGCCAATTCCATCTTGATATAGATACTTACTTGGGTTTAGAATCTGCAGAAATTTTCTGATTAGAGAAGAAAGTATTGTCTGAATAATGAAAGTTCCTGACATAAGTTCCCTGGAGTTTGGAGTTGTGGCTGGACATAGAGTCTACTGTCCTCTTTTAGTTCAGTAATTTCTGAAGGCAGGGGTTCTAAAGTAGTCCATGCGGCAGGTTTGGAAGACATTGTGTAATAGTGTCATTTTCTGTAACCTTTGGAGAGTGATATGAGGACTTGAAGAGTTCCAAATACTCCATGTATAGAATTATGGAGGTTAATAGACTTTAGGTGTCGTGGGGCTCTTCACCAACTACTGGGATCTGTAACATGGAAAATGATTTGTAAGCTCAGCTGCCTCTCTCTAAGGGAGCCTTCCACAGAAGAATCCAGGGGAAAAGATGAACATCACCTCCAGAATATCACACAGATCTAATGGGAAACCAGCTAAATCAGATGTAAACAGATCCACTGAGAGCAGAACAGAGTCATGTCCCTACCAACAATTATAATAACTGTATCCATTTAGTAAAAAGATGTGCTATTTTTTCCACTGAAAGAATTAGAATTTAGAAGAGTTTGGGGAAGGAGAAACTTACCTCAGTTTAGATAGGTTATGAATTTGAAGTATTAAACATTGTAATTAGTTCTAAAATTGAAATGTATTAGAAAAGTTATAAAACTGAGCCAAAATTTTACTGGTATTGGAAAAAAATTATTTTAAGGATCATGATGAATAGAAGTCATTTAAAATAAAAAGGAAAGTTATTTATGTTCCCCAGACTCCAGAATATCAGCTATTTGAGAACAGTGATTTTACTTCAGTTAGTTCTATTTCCTGTATTTCTCAAATGATACCTGTGCCTAGTTGAATGTTCAGTAAATGATTGCTGAATAAATAAATATATATTCCCCAGTGAGTTAATATTGTATTGTGTGTAGAAAAATGCAAATATAAATATTAAAGATAAAAATTTTGCTGTATGTCAATACTTTTAGTGTTTCTATCTCTAAGCTCATTTAAATTCCCCTCTTATTTTCTATTCTTCAGCCAACCTGACCTTTCTTCTTTTCCTTGAATTGCTCCCACCTTATTTTACAACAGGATTTTGCTGTTGCTAGGTCCACTACCTGGTCTGCTTTCCCAAAAATCTTGATGAAGCTCTCTCTTTCTCCATATTCTACTTTTGCTCAAGTATTTCTTCTAATAGCCTCTCTACACTCATGTTCTATCCAATTATCCTCTTTTTATATATTTACTCCACCATAATCCTGTATACTTGACTTCTGAATTTTTCTTAGTCCATCTCTGCTGCTTCCACCGAAGGTAAGCTCCACAAGAGGAGAAACTTCTCCTGCCTTGTTACCACTGTCTCCCCTTTGCACAGACCAGTGCCTCAGGTAGAAAATGTGCCTTTGAATACACAGAGATGGGAATGTTGATTCAAGTAATTTCTTTGGCTGTATTTCAGGAAACACAGATGAGGGAAAGGGAAAGATAGTGAAGAGAAGATGGCCAATAAAGGCTATGTCATTGAGTGGGTGCAACTGGATATTAAACCCACTGGAAACCCTCTGAGACACTGTGTGAAACTTACCTCAGAATTATCTCACCAAGAGCAGAGAGAGGCTGGGGTATTTATCAGTTACCATTTCTCATTGGCTGATGTTTCTTAGGGGGAGCATTAACTCCTTAGCACTTCTGGTCTATCCCTAACCATAAGCCAGCAGCAAGAGAAAGCCTTTAGGCAGAGGGTCCCAGATGTTTAAGTGAGGATTGTTTAATGAATCTGCAGATAACCTCCAGGAAGGCCATGTGGATATGGCACTAGCATATCCACTAGGGTAGGTATTGAGTAAATGTCCACTGAAAAAAATAAATCATCCATCTGAAAGAAAATCTTAAATGAACAATGTATAAAGACAATATAGAACATTTTTCAGTTAATATATAGTGTATCCCTAAAATTACAGGCCAAGTGCTATAAAGGAACATGTTTATTTGCAGGAAGGCCCTAGGGAAAGTAAACAGTTAAGGTTGAGAGCTAAATAATTTTACAGATCTGTTTCACAAAAAAATGTAAATTACCCACTAACAGATTTGCATGCAGCTTTTAGAGTCATATTTGGCGGGGGTGTTTGCACATATAAAAAATGAGAGCTAAAGTTATTTGATATTTTATTGTTCATTTAGGAGCAATGTTTTGTTCTAGTGGTTTCATTTCATGAAATTACTCTGAGATGCTAACTCTATTTCAGCGTATCAGCTTGTCGCTTACTCTAAACATTGTGCTGCACCTGCTCTTTGTTCTGGCCTTGTAGTAACATATGAACAAAGGAAATAGCATCCAGTCTGATGTATGAACCAGTGGAAGCACTTAGAAGTCGTCTGCATGGGCTTATTCTCCTTGTTATCTCACTATTTTCCAAGGTATTCCTAAATAACTATCCACCTGAAGTAAAAGCAGTGTATGTCACAGCTCAGCACTAGCTCACTACTGCCTCCACAGCCAGAGCATGGCTCCCAAACTCTCATCATATACAGTCTCTGAAACCACTGCTTAATTCATGCTTTATGTGGTTCCAGTATAAACTCTGGGACCCACAGCAACTGTCCTGAAGTGCTCCCCATTGGTGAGAATAATTGACCTAACCCAGTAGTGGAGCAGATGTGTGATTGTTGAAGTTGTCCATAGAAGATATTGGGATGGGTCCCCAGGAGTATGAAGTTGTTTTAACACAGGCTTCTGTGACCCCTTATAGTCTAGAGATTTCTAAATGCATGAGGTCAACTATAATAGACCCTGAGACCTATTAACAAGTTCTATAATTTGATTTTTTTAACTCTTTAACAATTTTGTAACAATTTTAAGTTTATAGAGACTGAATAAGAATAGTACAAAAACCTTTTAATCACTCTACCCAAATTCATCAACTTTTAATATTTTGCTACATTTACTTGATCATTCTCCCTATTATTTTCTGAATGATTACAAAGTATGTTCAGTATAATATATCCCCTAGTAATTAAATAGGAATTTCCTAAAACCAAAGATGTTTTTTAATATAACTACTAAACAGTTATCAAAATTAGGATATGTATAAGGTCTCACTGGAAAAAATCTAGCCATTGTTAATATAATGAGATTGGTTTGCATGACATCGATGTAACCTGGCAGCCCAGGAGAGTGGATTGGAATGTGCATGAGTGCACAATGACAACTTCATTATACTAGTCAGTGGGGGCAGTAGACACTGCTAAATGAGCATGTGTATTGTGTGGCCATTGCATTAAAAATGACTGAGTGAGTAGAGTGATGAATCTGCATCAAATTTTTTGTTAAGCTTGAACATTCCTCCACAGAATCTATTTGGATGATTCAGAAGTCTGCAGCTATGGGCAACTGGAGATCATCAGCTTCATCACAACAATGCATCATGCCTCAAGCAGAATTTTTTGGCAAAACATCAAGTCACACAGGTGCCTCAGCTCCCTACAGCCCAGATTTGGTGCCCTGTGACTTCTAGCTTTTTCCAAACTAAAATCACTTTTGGAAGGGAAGAGATTCAAACTATTGATGAGATTCATGAAAACATGGTAGGGCAGCTGATGGAGATTTGGGGAACTGTGTGAGGTCTCAAGGTGCCTACTTTGAAGGGGACTGAAGTATCATTGTCCTATGTACAATGTTTTTTGTATCTTGGATCTTCTTCAATAAATGTCTCTATTTTTTCATAGTGCATGACTGGATACTTTCTGTTCAGGTCTCATATACTCAGATATAAGATTTTCATATAATCTACATTATATATCTAATCTTAGCAATTTTCTTAGCAATATCCTTTAATAAAAATTTTATTTTTTGTATAAAACATATTTAGGTACCATGCACAGTTTTTAGTTTTATTTTATTTTATTTAGATTTTAATCTGGGACAACTGCTCAGTCTTTCTGTCTTTTGTAACAATGACATTTTTGAAAAAGTATGGTCAACTTAAGGGTTTTCCTTTTTTGGTTATTGGTTATATGGTATGTTTTGTGGGTATGAGTGCAACTTCAAAGAAACTAAAAAGAAAAACAAAAAAACACAAAGAATAAGTCTAGGTAACCACACACACACATATATACACACACACAAACCAGTGAAACTCAGACACATAGATTAAAAAAAGAGGAAACAGAGAAAAGAAGTATGAAATACCACCAAAAAAATCCAACAGACAGAAACACAAAGGAAAACAATCAATGGAGGCACAGAGCTACCAGAAAACAAAAGATAAAATGGCTATAGGAAATCTTCATACATAAACAACTACCCTTAATGTAAATGGACTGAATTCACCAATAAAGAGGCAGAGTAAGAGATTGGATCAAAAAACAAAACCCAACCATATGCTGCCTTCAGGAGACACATCTAAGTTGCAAAGACAAAGTTAGACTCAGAGTGCAAAGGTGGAAAATGATTCTCCAAGCAATAACATCCACAGAAAGCAGGTGTAGCCATACTGATATCTGACAAAAGTAGATTTCAAGATAACAAATTTAACAAGAGACAAAGATGGGCATTTTATAATGATAAAGGGGAGACTACGTCAAGAAGACATAACACCTTAATATATGAGGTGGGATCCCCCAAAATGGAATTATCTTTTGGACAGTGGACTCCTTGTAGTACAGGATTAGCCTGCTAGATGAGAATTCTAGGAACCCACCTGTATCAGTGTAGCATTTGGTGGTGTTGTGAGAGGCTGCATTCAGCTTCAGTTAATTTTTTTGAAGATTCTTTCAACACTTTTGTCCTTTCCATATGGGTGATTTACGAGTGCACCTGCCCACACCATGCTGAGTATTCAGTGGTTTTTGACCAAAAATGGCATGACTTCCATGCCCTACCCTCCCTATTCACAGGATCTTACACTGAGTGCCCTTTTTTTGTTTCCCCAGTGAAAAAAGTCCTTAAAGGGGAAAGGTTTGCCAATGTGGAAGAGGTGAAACAAAAAATGGCAGAATCACTAAAAGGTGAGTTCAAAATCTGTTTTGAGCAATGGAAAAAAATTTCTTAAAAGGTATATTGCATCAAATGGAGAGTACATTGAAGGTAACTAAAGTTTAAACATGTAGGAATAAATACACATTATTTTATAAATAAATTCTGGGTTTTTTTGAGGGTCCTCCTCATATATGCACCAAATTAGGGAGCACCAAAATATGCAAAGCAATTACTAACATAAAAAAGGGAAAAACAGACAAAAACACAGTCATAGTTGGGAACCTTAATACTCCATTGACAGCTCTGGATAGAACACTTAAACAGAAAAACAGTGAAGAAATATCAGCCTTAAATGACACATTAGACCAATGGATATAATTGATATATTCAGAACCTTTCATCCCACAACATTAAATTATACATTCTTCTCCAGTGCACATGGAATATTCTCAAGGATAGTCCATATGTTGGGTCACAAAACTAACCTCAATAAATTCAAGAAGATTGAAGTCATACCGTACATCTTTTCTGCCACAATGCTTTGAAGTTAGAAATTAGCTGAAAAAGGGAAGTAAAGAAACCCAGAAATACATGGAGATTAAACAACATACTACTAAAAAATTACCAGGTCAGAACAGAAATATAAGGTGAGATCAAAAGATATATAGAGACAAATTAAAATGACGATACAACATATCAAAACTTTTATAATGAAATAAAAGTGCTAATAGGAGAGAAGTTTATATAATTATAGGCTTATCTCAAGAAACAAGAGAAATCCCAAGTAAACACCCTAACACCACATTTTAAAAAACTAAAATGCAACTGGAAGAAGAAGAAGAGAGAAGAAGAAGAAGGAGAAGGAGGAGGAGGGGGATGAGGAGGAGGAGGAGGAAACAAGAGCAACCTAAAGAGAGCAGAAGAAAATAAATAATAAAAATTGAAGCAGAAGTGAAAAAATAGAGAACAAAAAAGACTATAGAAAAATTAATACAACAAAAATATTGTTATTTGAAAAGATTAATAAAATTGACAAACTCCTGGCTAGATTCACTAAGGGAAAAAGTGAAAAGACCTATGTAACAATAAAAAATGAAAGAGAAGTTACCACAGATATCATTGATATACAAAGGATTTTACTAGTACAGTATGAAAGTCTGTGTGCCACCAAATTCAATAACCAAGAAGAAATGGGTAAGTTCTTAGATATATATAACTTTCCTAGACTGAATCATGAAGAACTGGAAAATCTAAGTAAACTGAAAAACAGTGAGGAAATTGAAACAACCATCAAAAACCTCCCCAAAAATAAAAGTCTAGGATCAGATGGTTTCACTAGAGAATTCTACCAAATATTCAAAGAAGAATTGATGATTATCCCTTTTAAACTCTTCCAAAAAATTGAAGAAGAGGCTATACCTTCTAACACACTTTATGAGCCCAACATAACCTTGACACCAAACCTGGCAAGGATAACAACAACAAAAAAGAAATCTACAGATCTATATCTCTAATAAATACAGATGCAAAAATCCTAAACAAAGTACTAGCAAATCAAATATAATAATCCATTAAAAAATAATACATTATGATCAAGTGGTGTTCATTCCAGGGGCACAAGGATGGTTCAACATATGCAAATCAATCAGTGTAATCCACCACATTAACAAAACAAATGAAAAAGATCATTTGATCTTATCAATAGATACAGAAAATGCATTTAATAAGACACAACAGTTATTTATGATTAGAACACTGAATAAAATGGGTATAAAAGGACATAATAAAGGCCATATATGAGAAACACTCAGTCAATATCATGTTCAATGGTAAAAAACTGAAAGTTTTTCCACTAAAATCAGGAATAAAACAAGGATGTCCACTCTCAACACTCTTATTCAAAATAGTTTTGTAAGTCCTAGAAAGAGTAATAAGGCCAGGGAAGGAAATAAAATGCATCCAAATTGGGAAGGAAGAAATAAAAGTGCCAGTTTTTGCAGATGACATAAGTGTGCATATAGAAAACCCTAAAGACTCTACAAAAAAACTATTAGAAACAATAAACAAAAGCAGTAAAATTGCAGAATACAAAATCAATGTACAAAAATTCACTGCTTTCCTATATACTAATAAACTTAACAAAGGTTCTTATAGACTTATATATTAAAAACTACAAAGCATCATTTAAAAAGATTGAAAAAAGACACAATGAAATGGAAAGATATTCCATGTTGATGTATTGTAAGAATCAACATAGTTAAAATCGCCATATTACCCAAAGCAATATACAGATTTAATGCAATCCTTATCAAAATCCCAATGTCATTTTATAAAGATAAAAAACAAAAATTTATCAGAGTTTTATGAAATCACAAAAGACCCCAAATAGCCAAAGCAAGAGAGAATAAAAAACAAAGCCAGAGGTATCACACTACCTGACTTCAAATAGTACTACAGAGCTATGATAATCAAAATAGTATTGGTATAAAAATAGACACACAGACCAATGGAACAGAATTGAAAATCCAAAAATACAATAATGAAATCACACATATATGGACAAATAATTTTTTAATCCTCACTCTAGGATATGCTTATTGATTTGAGAGAGAAAGAAACATTGATGTGGAAGAGAAACATTCATCAGTTGCCTCCTCTATGTGCCCCGACCAGGGATCAAACTAGCAACCCAAGTATGTTCCCTGACTGGGAATTGAACCTATGATTTTGATTTATGGGATGATGCTCCAACTAACTAAGCCACCTGGTCAAGACAATCAATGCTTTTTGCCAAAGGATCAAAAAACACACAATGGAAAAAAGAAAGATTGTTCAAAAAATGGTGCTAGGAAAATTGGAAAGCAACAGGCAACATGCAAAAGAATGAAACTAGATTACTGTTTGTCCCCATGTACAAAAACTAATTCAAAATGGATAAATTATTTAGAAGAAAACATAGGTACTAAACTTATTGACCTTGGTTGTAGAGAATATTTATGAATTTAACCCCAAAGATAAGGGAAATAAAGGCAAAAATAAATGAATGGGACTATATCAAACTAAAAAGCTTCTGTATTGTAAGAGAAACTGATGACAAAAGAAAAAGGCAACCAACCAAATAGGGGATGATATTTATAAACAACAGCTCCAACAAGGTGTTGATATCCAAAATATGCAAAGAACACATACAACTCAACAACAAATAAATAAGCAATCCAACTTAAAAATGGGCAGAAGATCTGAACAGACCCCTCTCCCAAGAAGACATACAACTGGCCAATAGATGTATGAAAAGATGTTCAACTTCACTACCTATTAGGGAAATGCAAATCTAAACTATCAAGAGATAACCACTTTACAGCTGTTTGAATGGCTATTATTAACAAGACAGGTAAGAAGAAGTATTAGTGAGGTTGTGGAGGAAAAGAAACCCTCATTTGTCATTCACTGTTGGTGAGAATGTATAGTATGCTGGTACAGCCACTATGGAAAACAGTCTGGTGGTTCCTCAAAAAATTAAGAATAGAGTTACCATATGACACAGCAATCACTCTTCTACCCAGAAGACTAGAAAACATTTATTTGCAAAACCATATGCAACCCTATTTTATTGTAGCATTATTCATAGTGGCCAAGACATGGAGACAACCAAAATTTCCATCATTAGAGGATTGGGTAAAGAAGATGTGGTACATATATACTATGGAATATTACTCAGCCTAAGAAAAGAGGAAATAATAACATTCACAACAAAATGGATGGACCTTGAGAATATTATGCTAAGTGAAGTATGTCAGTCAGAAAGAGCTAAGAACCATATAATTTAATTCATATGTGGGACCTAATACTAAAACTCATAGACACAGACAACAGTATGGTGATTACCAGTAGACCAAATAAATGGTGGCAGAAGATGACTTAACATTGGGTGGTGGGCACAAAATGCAATATATACATCATGTTTCATAAAAATGTACACTTGAAACCTATAAGACCTTATAAACCAATGTCACCTCAATAACATCAATAAAAAGGAATGTGTCTAAAATTGAAGCACAGAAAATGTCCAAGATCTTTGATATATCATGTAATTTTGTAACAATGCAAGTTCCAGTGAAAAGTTAACATCAAAAGTGCAGATTCTCTCAACCAAATATGGGATGCTTCAATCCACTGCTGTCTCCTTTGAAGGTGTCACATTTTTTTTCCTAGACATAGTAATATTCTCATCTTACCATCTCTTGACAAGAATTAAATTAACTCTTGTCCCCATGAACCTCATTGCTCAAAACACACCTCTCAACCGTCATGAAATATGAGCATCTTCCCACGCAGGCAGCTTGCTATTTATTTACAGTGTAGCTGGTAGCTCCATTCCTGCCCAGCTCATGTCAAAGTATAAGGCACATAGTATGGAATTATTCAAATGTATTACTTGGTTTTTGTTTTGTTCCAGCTCAAACAGTTCTGCTCCCTAATAGCAGTTATCAACCTGACTTTACTTCAGGTAAGAGCAAAGGTGTCATGAATCATAAATAAGCTCACACAATGAAATGCTGATACCTAAAACTGAATTGTTTCAACGAAATTTCATTAATAGTTTCAAAATGACCCAGCACTGTGGTAGGTACCAAGGCTTCAAAATTAACCAAGCAGATATTCCTGATTTCTGTGAGCTTCAAGCTAAATGGGAGAGAAAGAGAATCAATTATGCAATTATAATTGACAATTGACACTATGAGGCAAATGCACTATGATGCCAAAGTACATAGAAAAAGTATACTTCCCAAATCTCTGAGCCAGAAGGTTTTTTCATAGGAGGAAGCTTCTTCTATGCTGGGGTCATGAAGACAAGAGGAGGATAGACAAAACAGGAGGGATTATGAGGAAAAGTGACTCAGACCAAAGTTACAATCTGCCCAGAAGAGAAGAGGAGGTGGAAAATCAAAAGGATTGAAAGATTCATGATGAACCAGGTAGCTATTTCTATAAAAATGCGGTGTAATAAGCCACATCAAAATTCAATGACTTCTGCCATAAGCATTTATTCTCATACTTATGAGTCTATAGACTGACTGTAGTTTGGCTGACTTACAATCAACTGAGAAGGATACCTCAGTTTCAGGTTGTAGTTAAACTGGGACTAGATCCAAGATGTGGATTAGACTCATATATTCTTCTGTGTATTTTTCTGAGGATCATACCAAAGGAGAAGAAGCTACCCAGGTATGTTCTTGTGACAGATCACTGGAGCAAAAACTCAAGTCAATTTACCCAACCATATTTAAGTCTCCGCTCATGTTATGAATACTGGCATCGCATTGACCAAAGCAAGTTACCTGGGCAAGACAAAGCAATGAGAGGGAGGAACGCACTCTACTCTACCCACATTGGAGGGGGATATGTGAATATTTACTGAACATAAACCTCAACTATCACACATGGCATGTCTGGATTCTATAGTCTATAAAGAACTGGAGAGGTAGGCAGGGGCACTATAAATCACTTAAACAGTTCAGACTTTATCCATGTATCATTTTAAATTGGGATAGAAAGTCACATTTGTATTTTATTGTGATCATGTAGTTGCAGTTAGGATAGAGACTAGAACAATCAAGAATGATGCTAAGGCAAATGTAAAAGGAACATTCTGGGGGGACAGAATCACTTTGAAATATTCACCAATGAACTAACAAAATATATAAGCTACAGAGACATCCTAACCATTATTATTATTATTATTATTATTATTATTATTTACTTCTTCAGTTTAACAGATTAAAACAAAAACCAGGAATACTGAAGGGTTCAAAGGCCAAATACATCAATTTAAGATTAGTGATAGGAAATGCAACAGATTATTCTGGGTACTTTGCCTTAACTATTTTGTTGTTTTTTTTTAATGTATTATTTTGCTCTATGAACACTAGCTCTATTATTTTAAATGCAGATCCCTCAGAACTGTGTAAGATATTACTATTTAATATACAGTCCTGGGCAAGAGCATGATTATCACTTGGAAGCCTTCCAAAGGTGCAAAATCTTGAACCCTAAGGTAGACCTATGGAATCAGAAACTGCTAGCATTTTAATAAGACCCTTAGGCGATGTACTCATTAAAGTCTGAGAAGCACTGTTATAAGATATTTAAAGTTGATATACAGCCCTGACTGGGGTAGCTCAGTTGGTTGTGTGATGTCCTGTGAAACAAGGGGTTGCTAGTTCAATTCCCAGCCAGGGTACATGCTTGGGCTTCAGGCCAGGTCCCCAGTTGGAGGAGAATGAGAGGCAACAGATCAATTTTTTTCTCATACATCAATGTATCTCTCCCTCTCTTTCTCCCTCTCTTCCTCTCTCTCTAAAAATAAATAAAAAATATATTTTTAAAAGATGAAATACAAATTAGAAAAAAAGGCAGTTTCAGTTATTCAGTCAATGCCTCACATTTATAAGATGCTATGGTCTGTAAAGTGGTGCATGTAGAGATGTATTATTCTAGACCTTCTATACCTAGAGAACTGGAAACTTGTAGTCTGAACATCATATAGAAGCTTCCTACCTAAATATTGCAATATATGATAAGGATGTTAAATAGAGTGTTAAATCATTAGTAACAACCAGTCTTACCTTGGGGTGAATGAGGAAAGCTTATTTGAAGGTATGATAAGCAAGTGAGACTTTGAAGTATTTCTGGGAACCCGAGTCTAAAGTGAGAAGACATTTCAGAAGGCAGTTAAATGCAGGGGAAAGGCAGGGCATATCCAAAAAATGTTTAACAGAAGTCTAAAACCAACTGAATCTGAGAGGAAGCAGAAGTTGGAGTATTTTTTCAAACTGTTTTAAAGTGCTGCATAATGAAGCACTGAAGTTAAAATTAAAGATATGAAGAGAATGTAGAAAATGGTTTCAGGTAGGAAAAACAATGGCATTCTACATAGAGTGAAGGCCAAGAGCATAGGCTCTGGAATTAAGGGAACAGGAGAGAATTTCTATGCTGCTGATAATTAGCAGTGTGACCTTTGGCAAATCATTTAATTCTTTCTAAACCTCATTGGTAAAATGGGGGTGATTATACATATCTTGTACTAGTTTCTTACAGTAACAGCTGTCAAAGAACCTCAGCTCCTGCTTTCCATGTCTTTATATTGTACCATATCAACTCTGCTACTTAGTCTTGTGACTTGCAAAAGTGATACAGGCAGAATCCTGCTAAGTTCTTGAGCATTTGTGGGCTTTCCTCTTGCAAGGCTGTCTTGAGACTAACATGATGTAAAGAAGTCACCAGGAACAGGCCCAGTTGAAAGGCCATGTGGAGGGAGAGGCCCAGCCATTCCATTCTGTCCAGCTGAGCACCTCCTGAACGCCCAGGTGTAGTAAGACAACCCAGTCAACCTGCAGAATTACAGGAATGAATGAACCTTATAGTTTTTGTTTTGTTTTATCTTCTTTCAGTGACAATCAAATTCTGGAATATTTTCTTTTGCTTACCTTTTATGTATCAGAGTACATTTAGTGGAAAACTATCATGTTCCAGACTCAATATGTGATGCTAGGAATATGCACATTAAGTAAAAAGATAAGATAAAATAAGGTTAAAGAACAGTGTCCCTAAATTCAAGGTTCTTACATTTATACACTAATGAAAACAACAATCAAATAATCAGAAATCAAAATTCAGTTTGTATAAATACCTGGGAGTAGAATAGCTGACTTACATAGTAGATATGTGTATGTGTGTGTATAACTTTCTAAGAAATTAACAATTTTATAATTGTTATGTTGTGATCTTATTTCAATTTTAATTTTCCAAAATGACTGATGAACTTCTTTTCATATCTTTATTTGTTATCTTTGTATGTTCTGTAAACTGTCCAAATATTTTCCCATTTCATAATTAGGTTGTTTATTTTTCCATTATTGATTTCAGAGGGTCCTTTATATATTCTGATACAAGTCCTTTTTCAGATATTCTGCAATTACTTTCTCTTTTTCTATGTCTTATCTTTTTTATTCTCTTAACCTGTACCTGAATGTTCACAGCAGCTTTGTTTGTAATTGCCAAAAACAAAAACAATACAAATGCCTATTAATAGGTGAATGTGTTAAAAATTGTATCATATCCATACAATGAAATACTACCCAACAAAAAAAGATGAACTATTTTCTTTGTATTATTGTGAGAAGAGAACCCTCATTTTAAATCACTAAGTGTTAGGGTGTTTTGTTGCATGGCGATAGATAACTGGAACATGTCTCATAGGTTGTTACCTATATTATCTCATTTTATCTTCATAATATTCTTGAAACATGTACTTACTCATAGGGAGAACTAAATAAATATTATACATTATTTTTAAGTTTGAGCATTCAGTTATAAAAAGACAAACCATAATTTATATACTCTACGCAATTCTACAATTTGCATTTTCTTTGTTCTTCTGTTTTAATTTGACGATATATCTCCTGGGGATTTTTTTTCTTGTCAGCATACAAAGCTCTACCTCATTCTGTGTAATTATCTAGTATTCTACTTAATGGATATTTTATAATTTATGTGGCCATTCCACTGCCTATAGGCTTTAGGTTGCTTCTAATTTTTTAAACTGTTACAGACCATTTTATAATGAACACATTTATACATAAATTTTAGTGCACATTTGTAGGTATAATTGTATATTAATATCTAGCAGTAAAAATCCTGATTAAAGGTGCATGTACATTTTATTTTGTGATAGATTTTTATCTATCACATTGTCATTCAATGAAGTGGCAGCAATTTATTCACTTATCATGGGCATATGAGACTGCCTGATTCCTTTAACCAATGTTAATAACATTACAAATTATTAAGTCTTTTGGTAGCTTCTACTCTGATAAGTATAAAATTATGGCTCATTTTTGTTTCAATGTACCTTTACTTGATAGGAATAATGTTACACAACTTTGTATACATCTACAAACTATTTAAAGTTCTATTTTCTGGTCAGATATATTATACATTATTCTATTGTGATTCTGGTCTTTTAGTATTGATTTCAAAGAATATTTTATATGAGAATATTATTATTTTTTTACGTGCTAAGAATACTTTTTCAGGTTTATCATTTCCCTTTTTACCTGTGTTTATAAAATGTGTTTCTGTCACACAAATATTTGCATTTATATTGTCAAATTTATCAGTATTTCATATGTCCTTTGGGTAGTTTTACAGACTTAAATACTTAAATCCTTCCTCCATCTGGATATGTTAATGCAACAATTCAGAGGTTCACTAAATTGTGTTTTCAAATATCTAATGATTTGTCTCAACTTCATGCATTGAAAAGTACATCAATTCACATTAATTTAAAATTGTGCTCTTATGAAATATGGAATTAAAACTGATTTTTGGACTCTTTTTTTTCCATTATCACTTCTATTTACGCCACTGCACCAAATTGATTTAATTGCTGGAGTATCATCATAAAATCCACTAGACTTAGGTTCCTTAGTTACTCATTTTCTCCTCACAATTGTATTTATTATTCTCACATGTATGTATTTATAAGAAGTTAAGACTAAAAGGGAGCTGTAGTACATTTTTGTTGGGCTTGGAGACTGGTGCAGCCACTATGAAAAACAGCATGAGATTTCCTCAAAAAACTAAAAATGGAATTGCCTTTTGACCCAGAAATTCCACTGCTAGGATTACACTTTAACAATCCTGAATCACTAATTCAAAAGGACCTATCCACCCCAATGTTCACAGCAGCGCAATTTACAATAGCAAAGTGCTGGAAGCGGCTCAGGTGCCCATCAGTAAATGAGTGGATCAAAAAACTGTGGTACATTTACATAATGGAATACTAAGCAACAGAATGAAAGAAGGAGGTCCTACCTTTTGTGACAGCATGGATGGAACTGGAGAGCATTATACTAAGTGAAATAAGCTAGGCGGTGAAAGACATAATATATGATCTCACTTATAACTGGAACCTAATTAACAAAACAAACAAGCAAGCAAAATAGAACCAGAGACATTGAAATTAAGAATAAACTGACAGGAATTAGACAGGAGCAAGGAGGGAAATAATGTGGGAAAGAAGGGAAAGGGTCATGAATGAACATGTATAAAGGACCTATGGACAAAGCCAAAGGGGGGTAGGATTGAGGATGCGAGGTGGGGCTGGTTAGGGAGGGGGAAAGTGGTGGTGGGAAAATGGAGACAACTGTATTCAAACATTAATAAGAAAAAGAATTAAAAAATAAAGTAAAATAAATAAAAAGATTTTAAAAAGACTTTACTGCAAAAAAGTGTATTTTTTCAGGAGTTATAGGTCATTTCAGGGGGAATTGATTGACATCACAAAACAGCAAGCTTTCATCATCAGGACCTGTAAGTCTTCTTCACATCCCCCAGTGGTGGCTAATATGGAATCTTATTTTTTTTCCTTTTTTAAAAAAATTTATTGTTGTTCAGTTACAGTTGTCTTGCCTTTTTCCACATTGCTCACTGCAACCCTGTCTCCCTCACTTCCACAGTTAATTCCCCCATTGTCCGTGCCCATGAGTCCTCTATTTGTGTTCCTTTGCTTGCCCCTTTTTCCTCTTTCCCCTGTTATCCCCCTGTCCTCTGGTTACTGTCAGTTTGTTCTGTATTTCCATATCTCTGGTTATATTTTGCCCTGTGTTTGTTTTGTTCATTAGGTTCCACTTATAGGTGAGAATATATGATATTTGTCTTTCACTGCCCAGCTTATTTCACTTAGCATAGTGCTCTCCAGTTCCACCATGCTGTCGCAAAGAGTAGGGGTTCCTTCTTTCTTTTTGCAGCATAGAATTCCATTGTGCAAATATACCATAGTTTTTGATCCACTCATTTACTGATGGGCACTTAGTCAAACATGATAGCCATGTTTCCAGCACTTGGCTATTGTACATTGCACCATTATGAACATTGGGGTGTATAGATTCTTTTGAATTAGTGATTCAGGATTCTTAGGGCATATGGTCCCAGAAGTGGGATGATTGGGTCAAAAGGCAACTCCATTTTTAGTTTTTTGAGGAAATTCCATACTGTTTTCCACAGTGGCTGCTCTAGTCTGCATTCCCATCAACAGTGCACTAGGGTTCCCTTTTCTCCACAACCTCACCAGCACTTGTTGTTTGTTGATTTGGTCATGATGGCCTTTCTGACCAGTGTGAAGTGATATCTCATTGTGGCTTTAATTTGCATCTCTCTAATGGTTAGTGATATTGAGCATTTTTTCATGTGTCATGGGCCCTCTGTATGTCCTCCTTGGAGAAGTGTCTGTTCAGGTCCTTTGCCCATATTTTAATTGGATTGCTTGTCTTCCTGGAGTGGAGTTGTGTTAGTTCTTTATATACTTTGGAGATCAAACCTTTGTTCAAGGTATCTTTGGCAAATATGTTTTCCCATATGGTTGGTTCCCTTTCCATTTTTGTTGATATTTTCTTTAGACATGCAGAAGCTTTATAGTTTGATGTAGTCTCATTTGTTTATTCTTTCCTTTATATCCCTTGCCCTAGGGGATGTATCGGTGAAAATATTGCTACATGGGATATCTGAAATTTTCCTGCTGATGTTTTTCTCTAGGACTTTTATGGTGTCATGACTTACATTCAAGTCTTTTATCCATCTTGAGGGTTTTCTTTTCTTTCTTTCTTTTTTTTTTTTTGGTCTGTGGTATAAGTTGGTGGTCTAGTTTCATTTTTTTGCAATACAGATCCTTTACAGACACGTTTACCCTTTTTGGAAATAGGAAATGTCTCATAGAGTCAAACAAGGTTAATCATAGTAAGAAATGATAGTGGGTAACTCTTCAGATTGAAACTAGATAAAGGCTGAATGAGATGGCTCTTCATGAATCTTTTCAAAACTTGTTCTGAAAATTTTTCCAAAACAGGCATCACAAATATATTGGGCAATTCTCTTGCAAGAGAGTAGACTTATAGCTTCTCAGACTGACTACAATGAAGGAACAACACTCAGTTGAACATGTACAATTTCATATGCCCATTTAGTCATCAATAAAATAATAAAACCAATGCAACTTAATGAAAAATGCTCAATATATTAAGTAAAACCTGAACACATTTCCCATTTGCCATGATTACAGCTATTTAAAAATGAGTATGCTCATACAAAATGCAAAAAGAAACTTCCAATAAAATGGAAGAATTAGAGTAGATTTATTTTTCTTTCTGAAAATTGTGATTAACATAGTTATAAGAGTGTTTATATAATAAAACAAATTAAGAGCTTAATTAATTACTTTGTAGTTCTGAAGAAGAATCCTTTGAGGAATATGAAGTGGAGATGTGATAAGTATGTTATTCTGGCCCATGTGTAGAGTGGCATCAAGATACAATAGCACACAAACAAACTGGAGTCTAAAGATTGGCCTTCAGAATTCTACCTCTTTTGAGTTAGCTGGGGTTGATCTGACTATAAAAATTCCATATATGGAAAATAACATCATTGGAATCACTTCACAGAGTATTTAGAGTCTTGCTCCTCAAAGTATAGTCCATGGACCAACAGTATCAGCATCACCTGGCGTTTATTAAAAATGCAAAATTTCAGACTCCAACACAGCCCTCCAGAATCAGAGTATCTGAGGTTAGAGCCTAGCAATCTGTGTTTGCACAACCTTTCCAAGTGACTCCCATGCATGCTAAAGTTTGAGCAGCACTGCCTTAGAAAACTAAATGAATCAAATAATTACAAATACTGCCTTTCACAAATTCATTATTATTATGTTAATCATGTACAATGAAAAGATAGCCATTCAAAGTGTAAGACCAGGAACAATCAGTGTTCTCTTGATTTTGGAAAATTTTCCTTCATTTTTTTTTTTTTTTTACTTAGCATTATCTGTACTTGGACAAGAACACTAAATATTCCATAGATGAGGATTCTGCCTGTTTAATTTCATAAATATTTATTGAGTTCTTCTTGTGGCCTAGGCCTGCTTTATATGCTGAGGGTTCAGAAATAAAGATCTACATGGCTCCCACCTTCAGAGAGTTTCTAGCCTACCAGGAAAGGTAGTCAATAAACCAATCATAGCAGGTGTAGAGAGTGTTACAAAAGATGATTCACTAGTTATTATAAAAGCATTTAAATTTAGGTTCTTCCCTATGAGTTAGTGGATAGACAGTAGATGATGAATAACCCCTGGGGTGTTGTTTACATTTGGGAGACATACATATTCATATTTTATTGCTCTGGAGAGATAGTTTTTTAAAGAAATTTTGCAATCCAAATATTTAAGGATCCTGTATAGATCAATATTACAGGCCAGTTTATTATCCCAATGTTTGAATGTATTACAGTATTTTTAGTTAAAGATCCCCTTTTCCTCTTCTCTCCTAAGAATGCTTTCTTTGGTCTGAATTATCCAAGTGTAGATTCAAAAAGCTGTTCACTCTGCAGCATAGAGCTATCCCTTCATAATTCTGTGGAAAATTGCAGGCATATTTTTTTTTCCAGACATGGACACATTCAGGAGCACAGCTGCACTGCTTTATTACAAGATATGGATGTAGATAAAGTGTCCTAGGATGAGCTCTTAAAAGGACTTCCCATGACATTTGTTCAACATTTATTTCACAGTTCTTGGAGATGAATGAGCATTTCTGGGTGTGCAAGCTTCAAATCCTGCAAGTTGATTAAAAGCTGTGCTCAAATCCAGATCAATTAATAACAGAGTCCCTACAGGGTTAATATTAGGAGTTGGCATTATTATGGTTTTCGTCTTCATTTCAGGGTTTCTGCAAGTAGATTAATCAGTCCTTGTGTATTCACTCTACCACCAGAATAACAATTCATTTTGATTATTATGTTACAAATACCAGCAACATTCAATGGACCTCAGAGAGAAATTTTTATGAGTTTGGGCAAATATCCACTGAAGCACATAAGACAGATCAGATAATAATAGCAGCTGTGGGTTCTGGAACTCACACAGTCAGTCCTTCAACCACACTCCCTGAATTGGGATGTCAACCTGGTGATTTAGTTCACCATCATTACCTAAACCATTCCAGGGTAAAGGCAAATATAATGCACCTGTTTAAAATATTAGTACTCTTATCATTTTTAATACAGTCCAAGTTGCTTAAATAGCAGATTTCAAAGAACCTTTAAATTAACTCCTAAATGTCAATAGTGACATAGTCAATGGAATATAACCCTAATTCTCTTCAAAGGTCATGTAACTTTTAATAACCCCAAACAGGCAATAAACTGTATTTTTTATTTTCTCACAAAATTCATACTCCTGTCTCAATGGGCCTCAATTTACCACAGTTGCTTGACAGTTAGACAGAGTTTAAGTGATGTCTCAGTTGGGGGTGGTTTGGTCTATTTTTTAATCAACTAAAGGGGCAGCTCAATTTTTCTCATGTCTTCACTGCATTTCAAATAGAAGAATCAAGAGCAGTGGCCTTTGAAGTTTGTGTGGTCTGGACATCCCAGCTTCCCCCAGTGGTTCGAGCTGTAAACCTGAACTAATCACTGCCCATGCCTCCCCACTACTTCCCCAGTCATCCTCTGTATGCTAGCTTTGATGTTTTATGAGGAAGAGGATATAGAGGAAGTACTATATTGTCTTTTTTATGTTTCGGAGTTCTTAACTGGTATCTTTCCTCCACTTATCCTCAGTCCCCTGTAATGTCCTTTTATCACCAATAATATATCTGGGTTTATAGAAACATGGAAGCAAAACCAGGTTGCTTCCTCCCTGCTATGGGTGTTATAAGTCCTCTTCCATCATGGCCCAGAGCTATGTAGGATTTCTTCTCCTGTTTCCTCCATTCCCCTTCCACCTGTTTCTGAAAGAAACACAAATGTCCATAGCACTCCAGTGAGATGAAGACAAATGCAACAGTGAAGGGCTTTGGCACTGAGAAAGACGGCCTCCTTCTCACCTGGTTTCAACACCTGTTCCAAGGCACCCTGATTTCTGTTGAGTTGGCCTGGAGGCAGCTGCACACTTAAAAGGAATCCCCAAGAGTGTGCTTTCAGGAGGAAAAGGGGACCTATGGCAGGTTTGTTTCTAATCAGCTAAGAATAATCACAGGTAAATCTAATCATTATCAAAATTATCCCAAGAACAGGACAATTGGCAACAAAGCACAGATAATTGGAAAGTACATTTCTCCAAACTGATTGTTTTCCAAACCTGTTATTACTCTGAAGTTTGCAAGGGCATATTCTTTCCCAGGCACTCTCCTTCCACTAAGAAGGGTAGGTGTGGCCTAAAGAAAACAACCACAGTCTCAAGGTCTCATAGCAATAGCATGAAAAACAAACATCAAAAGCCTGGCTCATCCCCCAGGTGAGACACTCACAGCTCACCTGTTTCATGACTCAACCAGAGACACCTGGCAAGCAGTCACAGTGTGGGATGAGAAACTATGGTCCTATCTCCTCAAGTCAAATTTCTAAAAAGAACACACAATGGGAATTGTTTAAAAAATCAGGTTGTATGAAGGCTGCCACCAGAATAAGCCTCTATCTATCATCTATCTATCTATCTATCTATCTATCTATCTATCTATCTATCTATCATCTATCTATCTATCTATCCATCCACCCTTCTATCTATTTGTTTATCATCCCCCTTTTCTTTCTTTCTTGTACCACTGAGGTCCTACTCTTTAGTAGTTAGGAATTGCTGAATATACATAAGAAATACTATGTATTTTGTCACTATAACATCTATAAACTGTAAAGTTAGCCTGTTGGCATCCATGTTCAAGATAGCCAGCAGGCCAGACTTCTTTCCACCCCGCCAGACTTTTATGGTTTCTGTTACATGTGAGCTAAAAGAAAGCTGAGCCAGGCAATTAAGTCTGCAAGATGAGGAGGGGGGAATGTCCAAGTGCATTGACCTACATATAAGTGATGATTTTCTACAAATCCAAATCAAAATATGGCCTGGTTAAAGAATCTACTCTAATGGGTAAATTTTTTTTCATAAAAATCTTACAGAAGTGTAAAGATCAATTCATTCCATAGACAAGGAACAAACACCTTTATTGAAAACAACACAACTACCCACAATTTGGAATGTTGTGGGAATTTGGGGACAAGAATTATGTTACTGTATATGATGAGTTCCTATGCTCTGGGAAGTGATTTGTTTTCAAAATGCCAAAGGTTACCTGTCCTCAAAAAGCTCTCTTTTCAGTGCCTGAAGTCTCAACCAGCTCTGTATTTGGTGTGAAGCCATTGTATCTTTAGAAGGTGTTGAAGGTTGAAGCTAAAGAATACTTGGGAGGGGAAACCAAGCAATGGGTGATGCACATGAGCTGGGGCTCCAGTTATCATGCAAAGAGCAAAGTCTCTAAGGGGAGTTTACACAAGTGTTTGGAGGAGGGTTTGCAAGGAGACAGGTGGGCCTGGATAGACGGTCTGGGAGATGACCCTGGGTAGTCAAGACAGAGTAGGGATACTAGTATAGGCCACCTCCCAGCAGCTTCTCTCTTCAGCTTCCTTTCCATGACTCTGTTTCCAACTTCCCATGTCACTTATAGTCTCCTAGGTGTGCTGCTCAAAATCCTCCAGAAATACACCAATAAATAGCTGCAGATGTAATGTGGTTCATCTCTCAGTTTCACTGCCTTTTTACTTTTTTTCTACCTAAAATGTTAACTGAAATTAAATCTTTCCCCCAAATAGCTCAGAGCTGTAAGAGGATGCTATACTAAATGATGGGAAATCAATCACTGAGATGGAACAATCCACCTTGAGTAATCACAACAAGCACTTGGGAGTCTGGATTAGCACTTTTTTTCATTTTCCATATTCAGATTTTAGAGCAAAGGCAGAAAGCTCTGGTGTACCTTCCATTTGACTTTGACATGGAGATACTACAATAAAGTGTCCTGGATTCAAAGGCAGAAGATTTTTTTATCCTCACTCTAGGACTTTTTTTTTTCATTGCTTTTTAGAGAGAGAGGAGAGGAGAGAGATAAAAACAGAGAGAAACATCAATGTGAGAAAGAGGCATCAATTTTTTGCCTCCTGTACATGCCTGGAACAGGGATCATATGCATCTGGATGGGGCATTGCATGCACCTGCACCTGGGATGGGGACTGAACCCACAACATAGGTATGTGTCCTGATCAGAAATCGAACCTGAAAACTTTTGGTTACAGAACGAGGCTCCAACCAACTGAGTCACAACCAGCCACAGAGGCAGAAGATTTAAGACATAGTTTCGACTCCAGCACTTTGTAGTGATATGACTTTGGATAAGGCAGCTAACTAACCTGTTGAAGACTCAATCTCCATATGTTTAAAATGGATTTAATAATATAGGCATTATAGTGTTATGCTAACATTTTACCAAGATTAACTGCTTCAAAAGCACTGTCTAAATAAAAGTTTTAATTACTCCTCTTCTAGATCTGTCCTGAACAGCCTTGGGCAAGACCTGACTGTGCCACCAACTGATTCACCTCACAGCTTTCCTCTCACATCTCAGGGCAGGCCAGTCCAACTGATACCTCAGCACCTGTACTTCTTTGCCCAAGGCCTTTCTCTGACTGCTGGAGCCTACCTCGGCACCTGTGTAGTACACAGAAGGTGCTAGAAGTAATTCACCAGTCCTACCAACCAGCCTCCTAGCAATGACTGATGAAAATTCTTATGTAATACACCAGCCCCCTTGCCCCTCAGGTAGGACAGCCCTGGGTGCCTGTCTATACAGATTTCATAATTCTCCAAGGCATTAAGCTCTAGTTGCCCACAGAAGTTAATTGATAACTTAGCTCTTGTGGCTTCCCCTTCTTCCCTGTCTTGGTTCACCTACTCCCAGCAGTGTTTCCTGGTAATCTCCCAAATGTTCTGTTGGTGCCTGAGTTTTTGTTGCAGGATCTGCTTCTGGGAGAACACAATCTAAGAATTTCTCTGTACTTGGATTCTACAAAGGGCCTCTGTGACAAAGGTAATGGTTCTCTCTTTGGCAGCTGCAGTAAATCTACTGATCCTTGGATGTCCATTCAGTCATTACATTTGTCTAAACATGAAGCTTTCCTTTAATACACAACTTAACCATCCTAAGCAGCATTACCTGATAATAATACATACTCTCTTCCCTTCTTTCCTACAAATCTCTCAGCACATATGTACGATGTTTATACCATATCATTTTTTAAAAAAAAAATGTTTATTGAACACCTGATATCAGGTGGTAGAGGGAGGACTGAATTGGGAATCAGAGGGCCTGGGTGTTAGTGTAGAATCCTTCCGTCATGAGAAAAGTTCTATAGCAACACCTCTGTCCAGAGAGGTGTACCTTACTTTGAAACAACTCAAACTGATGTGTCAAGATACATTTTCTGTATCCTTGGGGAAAACAGGAAAGGCAAGATCCTAGGGTCTCCAAATACTATTTATGGAGGTAACGTCCAGTTAAAAGAAAATCCAAGGTAAAAGGAGAAATCCTGAGCAGGAGATAGCACATAAGTTTAATGTGCATGAGGAGAGAAAATGTAGAAAAAAGTTGCTGATCAAACTGCATTGCTCTCAGGAAAGCTCAGATCATCTTTACCATGAATCTGTATTTTATGGGTGTTAAGAACTTTCTCAACAGCAACACTGGAAACTCCATTAGGCCAAACAGAAGGATTTCTCTTTGTTATGTCTATGTACCCAGCTAAATTATTTTCTTTTCATCCATCCATCCATCCATTCATATATCCTTCCCTTATGCCTTCTATTGCTTCTTTAACTCCTTCTTCATCTAACCTTTCCGTCCTTCCCTCTAGTCCTCTCTCCAGAGCTTTTTCAATTCACCCTTACATCCCTCTTTCCAGTATCCCTTCATCCTCTCCTTTTCCATTTCACTATTTTTCCATCACTTTTTTAACCCCTCTTTTCATCTAGGCTTTCTTTTTTCTTTTCTTCTTTCAATAATTAAGAGTGATATTGGGACATTATAGTTAAATGTCACACTCTAGAGTCAGCCTACATGTTTTAAACCTAGGTCCAATATTAACTAGACTTATATCCTTCGGCAGGATCCTTTTTTTTAAGTCCCTATACTTCAGGTTCCTAATTTCTTTATAAACCGGGGCTAATAATATCCCTACTTAACTGGCTTATTCTGAGAATTAAATAAGTTAGTGTGTATATGATGCATACAGTAAAACTGACTGGTAGTAAGTTACAAATACTAGTTGTTATTATTAATATACTTCTTGTATTGAGTTAAAGTCTGTAAAGATAAATTTTTAAGACACCACTTGCTTATAAGGGAATTCTTATGTCTGGAGAGAATTACTACAGTTCACCAAAGATGAGCAAGTAATTCATTTTTCAATAGGAAGCTTAGCTCATCGTGATCATTTTTTAACATGTATAATTTAGCATTATCACCTCTGATAAATACTGAAATATTTGAGTGTCTCCTGTTTCCAAAGCATGGTTATACTCTTACAACTCCTGACCTTTGCCCCATTTCCATTCTGGTCTATCAAGTGTGTTCATCTGAACTTGATTCGTACACTGAACTACTTGCCAGCCTCCTGCAATACAATTTAACATGAGAGGCAATATAATCTTGTTGGAGATAGCAGTCGTTCAATAGAATGGATTGAAACTCTAGCCAATGTTAGTATGATTTAGATCCCCTTGTTATTGAGGAACGTCTGCATGTTCTTTCAGCTCTGTTGAGATGAGAACTTTCAAACCATGACTGCAGCTCTGACACTCTCAGTTAACTAACACCTTTTGTCCTAAATCTCTAGGACTTCAATACTGAGAGAATCCCAAATTAGCACTTAAGAATTGTCAGTCCTAATTTGAGAAGTTGGGCAAAGAATAGCTTACAATTTAGTTTGAGGACCTGTTGAAACTCCTGTGAGGGCATTGTAACAAACCTGACTGGTCTCCTATGTCCAGAGCCAGAACCTTACAGATTTCACTCCATGACCAAACTAACACTATCAAAAATGAATAGACCTTCCAAAAAAAAAAAAATCAACAAGGATATTGTAGCATCAAACAATGCCCTAGATCAAATGGACTTAACAGTTATATATAGAACCTTTCATCCCAAAGAAGTAAAATATACATTCTTTTCAAATGCATATAGAACATTTTCAGAGATAGACCACATAATAAGACACAAAATCAACCCTGAAAAATTCAAGACAATTGAGATCATATCAAGCATTTTCTCTGACCACAAGGGCCTGAACCTAGAAAAAGACTTAAGGAAAAAACTCAAAACACTCAAATTCATGGAGATTAAATAGAATGCTATTAAAAAATGAATGGATGAATAATGAGATCAAGGAAGAAATTAAAAAGTTTCTGGAAACAAATTAAAATGAACTCAAAACAATCCAAAACTTATGGGACACAGCAAAGGCAGGACTGAGAGGGCTGTTCATAGCAATACAGGCCTACCTAAAAAAGACAGAAACATTTCAAACAAACAACCTAATCCTACATCTACAACAACTGGAGGCACAACGACAAAGACAGCCCGGAGCAAGTAGAAGTAAGGAAATAACCAAGATCAGAGCAGCATTAAATGACAGAGAGACCAAAAGATCAATAAAAACAGGAGCTTGTTCTTTGAAAAGGTAAATAAGATAGACAAGACTTTAAGCAGACTCATCAAGAAAAAAAGAGAGAGGACCCAAATAAACACAATCAGAAATGAAAGAGGAGAGATTACAACTGATACCACAGAGATACAATGGATTGTGAGAAATTACTATGAAGAACTATATGCCAAGAAATTTGAAAACCTAGGTGAAATGGACGAATTTCTAGAAAAATATAATCTCCTAAAACTGAATGAAGAAGAAACAGAAAACTTGAACAGACCAATAACAGCTGATGAAATTGAAGCTGTAATCAAAAAACTCTTGGCACACAAAAACCCTGGACTGGATGGTTTCACAGGAGAATTTTACAAAACATTTAAGAAACAGCTAACCCTTATCCTTCTCAGACTATTAAAAAAAAATCCAAGAAGAGTGAAGCCTCCCAAACTCTTTTTTCAAAGCCAGCATTATCCTAATTCTAAAACCAGATAAAGACACAACAACAAAAGGAAAGCATTATGCTAAGCGAAATAAACCAGGCAGTGAAAGACAAATACCATATGATCTCACCTTTAACAGGAACCTAAACAACAAAACAAAGAAACAAGTAAAATATAACAAAAGACACTGAAATAGAGTTGTCAGTGACCAGAGGGGAGAGGGGAGGGAATTTCAGGGGAGAAGGGAAGGGTTTACAGGAACAAATATAGAGGACACATGGACAAAACTAGGGG
>CM052547.1:63136335-63214123 GCA_028533065.1 Trachops cirrhosus
GAGGAGGGGAGGAATGGGTGGGTGGGCTGGAATGGGAATAAAGGATAGAAACTGTACTGAATAAACTAAAATAAAAAATTAAAAAGAAAAAAAAAAAAAAAGAAAACTACCAGCCAATATCACTAATGAACACAGATGCTAAAATCCTCAACAAAATATTGGCAAACCACATCCAGCAATACATTATAAATATAATGCACCATGATCAAGTGGGATTTATCCCAGGAATGCAAGGATGGTACAACATTCACAAATCAATAAACATAACATATCACATAAACAAATGGAAGGACAAAAATCAAATGATCATATCAATAGATGTGGAAAAGCATTTGATAAGGTAAAGCTCCCATTTATGATAAAAACACTCAGCAAAGTGGGAGTAGAGGGAGCATTCCTCAACATAATAATGGCCATATATGAGAAACCTATAATCAACATCATACTCAACAGGTAAAAACTAAAAGCTTTCCCACTAAGATCAGGATCAAGACAAGGATGTGTGCTTTCACCTCTTCTATTCAATACAGTATGTAAAGTCTTAGCCACAGTGATCAGACAAGAAAAAGAAATAAAAGGCATCCAAATTGGAAAGGAGGAAGTAAAACTGTCAGTGTTTGCAGATGATATGATAGTGTACACAGAAAACCCTATAGACTTCACCAAAAAACTACTTGACCTAATAAGCGAATTTGGCAAAACAGCAGAATTCAAAGTTAATATTCAGAAATCAAAGGCATTTTTATATACCAACAACAAAAGATGAGAATCAGAAATCAGGAAAAACATCCCATTTGCTATAGCAACAAGACAAATCAATTACCTAGCAATAAACCTAACCAAGGAGGTGAAAGACCTGTACTCAGGAAACTACACAACACTGAACTAAGAAATTAAAGAAGGCACAAATAAATGGAAGAATATACTGTGTTCATGTATTGGAAGAATTAACATCATCAAAATGTCCATATTACCCAAAACAATGTATAGATTCAATGCAATCCTTATTAAAATACCAATGACATACTTCACAGATATAGAACAAACATTTCAAAGATGTATATGGAACCACAAATGACCCTGAATAGCTTTAGAAATTTTGAGAAAGAATAACAAAATAGGAGGAATCACAACACCTGATATAAAACTACATTACAAGGTTACTGTAATCAGAACAGTCTGGTACTGGCATAAGAACAGACACATAGACCAATGGAACAGAATAGAGAGACCAGAAATAAACCCAAGTCTCTATGGTCAATTCATATTTGACAAAGGGGGCAAAAGCATAAAATAGAAGCATAGAAAATAGCCTCTTCAAAAATTGGTGTTGGGACATCTGGACAGCTACATGCAAAAAACTGAAACTGGATCACCAACGTACACCATACACAAAAATAAATTCAAGGTGGATAAAAGACTTAAATATAAGTCATTACACCATAAAAGTCTTAGAGGAGAACACAGGCAGGAAAATCTCAGATATTCCATGCAGCAATATTTTCACTGATGTCTTCTAGAGCAAGGAACATAAAGGAAAGAATAAACAAATAGGATCTCATCAAAATAAAAAGCTTCTGCATGGGTAAAGAAAACAGCATTAAAATGAAAAGAAGAACCAACCATATAGGAAAACATATTTGTCAAAGATACCTTGGACAAGGGTTTGATCTCCAAAATATATAAAGAACTAACATGACTCCACTCCAGGAAGATAAAAGTCAATTAAAAAATGGACAAAGGACCTAAACAGACACTGTTCCAAGGAGGACATACAGAGGGCCCAGAGACATATGAAAAGATGCTCAGCATCACTAGCCATCAGAGAGATACAAATTAAGGCCACAGTGAGATACTACTTCACACCGGTAAGAACGTCCATCATTAACAAATCAACAAACAACAAGTACTAGTGAGGTTGTGGAGAAAAGGAAACCCTAGTGCACTGTTGGTGGGAATGCAGACTGGTGCAGGCACTATGGAAAACAGTATGGAATTTCCTCAGAAAACTAGAAATGGAACTGCCTTTTGAACCAGCAAAACCACTGTGGAGATTATGCCCTAAGGATCCTGAAACATCAATTCAAATGTACCTATGCACTCCAATGTCCAATTTACAATAGCCAAATTCTAGAAGCAACCTAAGTGCCCATCAGTAAATAAGTGGATCAAAAAACAGTGGCACAGTTACACAATGGAACACTATGCAGCAAAAAGAAAGAAGGAGCTCCTACCCTTCACAACAGCATGGATGGAACTGGAGAGCATTATGCTAAGTGAAGTAAGCCAGGCATTGAAAGATAAATACCATACATTCTCACCTGTAAGTGGAACCTAATCAACAGAACAAATAAAGAAGCAAAATAGAACCAGAGACAAATAAAGCACAAACTGAGAGTCACCAAAGAGGAGGGGGAGAGGGATAATAGAGGATAATAGAGGAAGGACCATCAAACCACATATATAAAGGACACATGGACAAAGCCAAAGGGCGTAGGTTCGAGGGTGGGAAGCAGGGACGAGTGGTACTGGGGTGTATGGTGGGTTGAAAATGGAGATAACTGTACACAAACAACAATTAAATGAACAAACAAACAAACAAATAATGGAGTCACCTGGAACAATTGTACAAAAAAATAAACGAAAGAAAGAAACTCCTATGAGGGCATTTTAACAAACCTGACTGGTCTTCTATGTCCAGAGCCAGAACCTTACAGATTTCACTCCACAAACAAACTGACATCCAAAATCATCATGACCAATCAGAAAACAAATATAATATATGCCACCCTCTGCTGATACCTCCCCAGATATCTCAGAGGTATTGCAATTTTGTTTCCATACCACTGCAATAAAGTGTCACAATAAAAAAAATTATACTCTTTGCTGGTAGAGGATTTTGTCTTAAATTTGTAAGAAGGGTAACATGTGAAGTGTAACATGCAAAGAGCAATACAACAAGGTATACCCTACTCTGAAATGACTGTGAGTACAATCTGGTAACAAACAAATCCTGAAATCCCCTGGGTTAGCACAGTAAAAATTTCTTTCTAACTCATGCAAAATCTGAGACAGGTCAATAGAGGCTCATCTACATTTTGTAACCCAGGGATCCAGGCTCTTTTCATGTCCTAGTTCTACCATCTCAGTTTGCGGCTTCCGAGGTTACTGAGGGGATGAGAAAGGGGTGGAAGAGATATATCAGCTCTTAACTGGTTCAGCTGGGAAGTGATAGCCATCACTCCTAATTAGGATCCGCTGCTCAAAATTTGTCTCATGGCCCTAACCTAATGGCAAGGGCTGGGAAATTCAAGTGAACACATGGAATATTTGTTACATCTAAACATCTCATTCATAACTGGTATAAATGTAGACAAGAGAAAAAAGATGCTAAATAGGTAAGGATAATGAAGATGTAGATTGTTTCTAAACAACAATTTAAGTACTTGGGCAAGAGTTCTAGAGGCCAGAGCCTCAATCCAAAACAGCCCAACCACCAGCACAACACTTCTAAAAAATTTTGTATTTTATATTTAAATTTAAACTTTCATGAGTTTAAAAATACAAAAATAAATAAATAAAAATAAAATAAAAACATGAAACTTCAGCTCTGATTCATGTTGCAAAGATGGCACCTTTTCATTCTTTGGTATCTTCCACCACACCATGTACCCTCCCAAGAATTTTCCTGCTCTGGTTTGAAAACCACATTCTAAATGTTCAATAATTGGCTGTTAAATGGTAGTGATGAGGGTACATGTAAGATGCAAGGAAATGCCACTGTCAGATTGAAGGCCTGCATCATGGTTGAGTAGTTAGTTACCTGAATGACTTGAACACCCTAATCTAAAGTGAAAGTTCATTGCAGTCCCAATGGTTTATACACTTTTAATTAACTTTTATCTTCAATCCTCCTCAGTGTCCATTCACAAAGGGCAATGAATCCAGGACAGATGAGTTTATTTGAAGCCTATTCAATGCTATGAGACCAAGAGGAGCCCTTTTTCAGCATTCATTCTTCTCTCTCAATCTCCCTTCCTTTCTTAGCCAGGGATTTTCACTGAACAACAAAGACAAGCTTCAAACTAGTGAATCCTAGAGATACAGTCTTGCTATTACAGGACAAATAAAGGGAGAAACTTTCTGAGAAGAAACATGAGTTTGCCTAATTTCCATGAATTTGCCTAATTGCCTAATTTTTCTCTTGTCTCGGTTGCTGCAGAGCTACCTACACTTGTCACTGTTTCCTGCATTCTGAACCTCTTGTTACCTGAACTCTGAGGTCTACCTGGTTCTACAAATCTCTTCCTTTTGCTTCCATAACCAACCTAATAATTGTTATTTAAAAAGAGGTGAGTGACCACATATGAAATAATTTTTTCATTAACCAAATATTTACTGTGGATCTATTGTCTTCTCAGCACCGTGGTAGGCACCATGTGACCAAGGTGGGATCCCTGTTTACCATGCAGTTTACTTTCTAGAAGTAAGAAACAGGTAAATAAACTAATAAAAAAAGTAAGATGATTTGTACAGGAGTCAATGCTACACATAAAAGAAAACAAGGTAGGATAGGCAGTGACTGTGGCCAGGGGTAACATGCACAGATTGGTAAGGGAAGGACTCCCTGCCCAGGAGCAGGAGTACAGTGGGGAAGAGTGGGGTAGGCTGCTAGGACTGAGCTGGAAAGGCAGTGGGGAAGACAAAGGGATTTCTTCCTGCTCCCACATCCAATAAAGGGACAAAGTGTTTCTTTTTCTGATCTCATTTCCAGTGCCAGGGATCCTTTGTAAAAGCAGGGATATAAATGTCATATGAAATGTAATAACAGACCATCTTGAAGAAAGCCCTTATTTCTCTCTTTCTCAAATCAGCATATCTCCACGGGGCTAAACAAAACACTTGCCTTGATCTTTGATCAAAATGCAGTGACCTAACTTTCTCTGTTTAGACCAATGGCTGATGACAAGTTATAATAGAAACAACTGCTCACTCTCTGGCTTCCCTCAATCAGCTAGACAGCATCCCTCTGATTAAGTCACCAGGGAAAATATTTTGTCTGTTCTCAGTGACTGCTGATTGATAGTACTGAAGCAATATTGCTGCTTAACCCCTTATTCAGGAGGGCTATCAATTTCAGCTGAGCGCTTGGCCAGTCTACCCCCACCTATTTCAGTAGTTAGAGGAATTGCCTCAGAAGCACAAGTGGCCATGCACCCAGAAGGAATGTGATGAGAATGATGAGTACAGGGTGAGAAGAGGTAGAAATGACACAGACTCACCAATTAGATCAGCACTGAGCTCACTCAGAGGCATTCAGCTTCATTACTCTTTTTTCACACACAGCTACCTTTTCTCCCCATTCTTCTTCTGAAGGCCCTTGTCATACATTGTGGAGGCAGATGCAACAACAAAGCAAAAATGGAAAGAAAAGATGGTTGCCACATAGGTTGGAGACAATTCAGGTCCTTCAAAATAAAAGAAGTTCTTAAAGAGGTTAATCTGAGAGAGGATAATTTGATAACCTGGCATCATACGATACGTAAAATGGACCTCCGCTTTTCCTTCCCACCCCTATCCACTGCATTTTTAAAGCAAAGACCTGCAACCAACATTACTCTACCCAGCAAGGATCTCACTTTTAAAAAATATTTTATTCATTTATTTATTTTCAGAGAGAGGGGAAAGGAGGGAGAAAGAGACAGAGAAAAATATCAATGTGTGGTTGCCTTTCATGTCTCCTAAACTGGGGACCTGGCCCACAACCCAGGTGTGTATGCCCTGACTGGGAATCGAACTGGCGACCCTTTGGTTTGCAGGCTGGCACTCAACCCACTGAGCCACATCAGCCAGGCACCACTGATTTTTAAAGATAAAATATCTGAAAAAAAAAAAAAAAACAAAGACCCTGCAGTATGTGGCATGGAGTAAGCAAGGAACAGAGTTTCAAGAAAGCTTGCATCAGAGTCCTATTTTGTAAGTTCCTAGGCAGCCCTGAGCAGGTTCTTCAGCTTCTGTGATTGTTAGCCTGCTCATCTACAAAGTGGTACAATTTCATCCACAAAACTCCTAATGTCCCTTTTTGTTCTAAAATGCTATGATTTCTATGCCGTTGAAGAGATTCAGTTTAACTGAAATAAAGAATCTTTTGACAGATACTAGGGAAATAAAGGCTTTTTAATGTCTCTTTGTAAAAAATAGTTATCCAAAATATGTTAACTCTAACTTCTTAGGGTAAGAACATTCTGCCCAAGGCTAGATGGGACAAGTTGGAATCCTTCAAACACTCAAAGGAAGAACACTTTGATTTATATAACAGTATTATAAGAAAAAAAATCAATATCATTATTTCACTTATCTATCTCTGCCTACTTAAATTATTTGATTAATTTATTTTCTGTATCTAGAAAAGATTTAGAGTGACAGAAGAATTCATGATAAAATTGTTTATCCAATAGCTCCTTCTCCATTTTGTTTACCAAGACTTAAAGATTTCTTTGTTTAGATTTTTAAGGCAAAAGATTCTCATTGCCCAATCAAAATTGCTGATACATTTATAGTTTTATTCCTGTGCTCATTTAAAAATTTTAAATTCACACTATTCTGTCCTTCCCTCAATCTGACTCTGAAGTTGGTTAGAATCAAGCACTTTTGAATTGAGTTTCAGTGGAATTTCCCAAGTTATGTCACAAAGATTAACTGGATCTTTGAGAAAAACTAAACATATTCCTGGCTTCCAGAAAACTTAGAGTTTAGCAGGGAGATAGGTATAGTAAAATTAAATTACAACCAGAGCAACAGGGAAGGCCTCCTGAAGCCAGCTTATACACTCCTGAGCACCATGGCAAGTGCATGCTGGGGCCGAGTTCACACACATTAGGCACAGTCATCAAGTGCTTTAGAATTTTTAACCTGTTTGCTTCCTTCCTAGAAGATACATATACCTTTCTCATGGAGTTCCCTCTCCATGTTCATGAAATAGCAGCTAGGCTTAAAGGAAGCCAAAACTGTTTTCTGATTTGTGAAGGTGCTGAGTCTGTCAGAGTTTATAGGTCCTCCAGCCCTGTATGAAATTCTTCAATGTTGACCAAAGTCATCCCTTCAATGGTTGGGAATGGCTTGGTACCTTAATTCTCAATCTTTGCTGCACAGCAGAATACCTGAGGAGTTTTTAAATATTCTTGTGTCCAATCAGCATCCTAGAGTAATTATATAATGCATCTGAATCCTAGAGGTGGGACCCAGGCATAAAGTGTCCTGGGTAATTTCAATGTGCAACTAAAACCAAGAGCCTCTAGCTTAATGTATGTTGACACCTAAGAAGAGTAGCATTTAGGAGTAAATTTATGCTAAGGTGGAAATACCTAACAAGTTTACCTTTATAAGAGGCTATTTTTGATAGAGGAAAGGGTAAGGATGGAGCATGATCACCTGATCCTTTTGAATCTCTGTAACTGGGGTTAATTATGATGATACCAACAAAAATAAGAAAAACTAGAAGACTTTCAATAAATGCTACACTGCATGTTGCATGACTCTTAATTTTCAAATAATCTTAAAGGGGTTTGAGCCCCACTGTAGAGGCACAGAGAGATTAAGTAATTGGCCAAGAGTTTTTAATGAATGAATTAGGAAGGCAGAAATCAAAACTCAATCTCTATGTTTAAAATCTATATTTTATCCACTTACACACTTTCCCACACCAGACAGCCTAATTCAAAGGATGATGGCAAAGCCATATATTGTGTCTGCCTCACAATAGACAAATAAATTGGTCTCCTTCCACACTCCAAAGAGAAGGGCTTTTACACATATGCAATTGGATGTGTGTAAAGCAATTCTTACAGTGGGACATGCTGGGAGAGGGCTGGGGAGATGACAGGAGAAGACACCTAAGATTTCCCGTGCACAACAGAACAACAGGGGCTGTGGGCTAATTGGGGAGAATGATTAATTAACTGAACAGTATATTTATAAGCAAAACAATCCTCGGTAGTTACCTGTGGAAATGAATGAGGATTATGTTGATTGCTATGCAGGGGTTCAGAACAGACATCCCCAAAATATGCCACTTTGGAAAGTGAATTATTTTGAGCTGAGGGCAATCAAGACCCTGTAGCCTCATGAGAAATGTTTGCCTCTCCTGTAAAGAATTCCTATTAGGAGTTTTGGCCATAATAAGAGTTATCACCAGAAATAATATTTTACAACCTATCTATAGGGCAGGGCAAACTACTAATGACTGAACATCTGCTCTTCTTCTTGTCCTATAAATGAACTTCCTCCTCTCTGAAACTCCAAGATAATCCTTAGCTCAGAAAAGCATATCTATCCTTATTCCCTTTTTCTTTGAACCTGTCATGTATTTGAGAATCTCTGACTCTCTTATGTATGTGGGGGTTTTATGTGTACATATGTATTACATTTGGTTATTTTCTCTTGTTACTCAGATTCATGTCAATTTAATTATATACTTTACCAGCCTGAACAACCTAAGAAGGTAGAGGAAAGTTTCTTTCTCCTCTATACTTAATAGAGGTTTCCACATGCAAGGTGGAGGCATATCCAGTACAGAGGCGGTCTGCCTCCCTAATTGACATGCTGTCTGGCTGTACTGACCTAGCAGTGATTGCATTAGAGCCAGGCCTCTAGCTCCAGGCTGTCAAAGAGCATTGGATTTGGCACATTTTTTGAGCAATAAAAGTAGACTTTTAATTTAATTAATTTCATCCTTGATTGCATTAACTGCCCATGTGGCCAGAAAGTATAGCTTGGACCTTGGGCAACCAGACACAGTCTGCATTAACTTCTCAGGCATTGAAAACAGAGTTTTCATGAAGGGACTGATTCATTTTGCTGTTGATCAGGCACCTCATTAAGAAAAAGCCAGCTAAAAATTTCTGTGGATGTTCTGAAACCAAACTCTAAATATGGGATGAGGACAACATAAACATTTCTTTTGAACCAATTGTGGCTGAAAAAGGGGTCAAATAATAAACCTCAGAAGCTTGGGGAGGCCTGCATGGTGGACCTTACAAACTGAAAGTAATCATGTAGGAAGGACTGAAATTACACTTTCTAACTGAAAGCAGGTCATGGTGGGCAGTCCTGTCCTACACTAGAATCTTCCCTGACAAAGGTGATTCTATACCTTAATTAAGCCTGTCATTTTGTATCTAGGATAATATATCTCTGGAATGTAAAGGAAACTTCCCTTTTTCCTACCCTTCCAGGCACAACAAAGGCACCAGGGCAGGGACCATATACCCTCTCATTGTTATTGCTGTAATGTTATTATTGACTATTAACTATCCCATAAATACAAATGTAAAAGAAGCTGTGTCTATCCCATTTTACTTTTTATCCAGTTCCAGAGATTTCCCCACTTTGCTTCTCCTGCCTCAATAATCTATCACTAATGAAATTCATGTAATCCCCTTATGTCTTGCCCATTGATTCTAAGGTAAAAAATAAGTTGTAAAACTGCTGTTTTCCAGAGCATTTTCTCCATTTGTTTAGGTTTTGCCTCTCAGCAATTGCTGTCAGTTTGGCTCAAATAAACTCATAAAAATTCTCTACAGGTTTGAAAGTTTCTTACATTGACACAATGGAACCTTTTATCCTCAAAGATATAAAATTTCTGAGAAAGCAAGACATTGATTTCAAATTGATAGACAGTAGCTGGGTCTGGTTTTGACATTCTGTATATTGGGGCATTGGTGGATGGGATTAAACACTCAGATACCATATGTTGCTGACAGAATCAGTTTATTTTTAGCCAGAACTCAAACACAGATTTACATGAAATCAGGTGGGTTAGGGATTATTGGATAGTAACACCCAAATAACATAGGCATTTAGCTAGTTATTAATAAAGAAGGGAAACAAAGGGAATCAGATATTATTAATAATGTACTAGAGAGCTGAATCAGATATTGAGCCTAATAAATTAGGAAAGCTAAATACACCTCATTAGAAATTTATAGCATTCTACTTAGCCCAATTTACCAGGAAGCTGTAGCATTTACAAACTCATTCACACACTCCAGGAGACTGTCACCCTTAAGATTTAATCCTCAGAGCAGACAGAAAAAATTGCTATAGGCCCAGTATCAGGATTATTGAGAGGAGGAAGCGGATAAATTCTTCTGCTGGGCACATGGCTAGTAGAAACCAGATGATGTGACAGAACTTTTAGACATGCACAATAGAGGTGTTTCTACTTTTTACCATTATGCAGTAAGAGCCACAATGTCGACAAATGGGGCAGATTTTAGCCTGGGAAAATAATCAGATTGGATAGAGGTTGGTTAGAGGGAGGGCCCAATTTAAACCAGGAAAAATCAAGAAGTTGGGTTGGATGACTTGAATGACACCTTGCTCGTTAAGGAGAAAAAATAAAATACATGGCAGTTTATTAGGAACCTCAAGGTAGTTGCTGCTAGAGCCTGCCCGCCCTCTATGTTCCTGAGGGTATATTATCTCACTGTATCCCAATAAAATCTTGCAGGCACATTTAAATTTTTCCATATATGCTGCTTGAAATTTCTGTCTCACAGTACAGCAAAAGAAATTGTTTTCATTGGCAAGAAAGTGACACATAATAGTGGACAATGTAATGTTTTACACTGAGGTCAAAAAACTAATCTGTACAGAGCATAAAAAGGATATATAGCCTCAAACAGTACACTTATGAGAAAATACTTATAAATTTTAGTAGATGAGAAAGCCAATGTAAATAAAAAATATTGTGTAACTGATAGACACTAATGTCATGATAGGCTCTGGAGAGACACTTTGGTGCTCTGTCCACATCTGCTTTATTGGACCAATTCTCCTATTTCCTAACTTCTGTATTGGCTGCTGGCAACTCAGACCTGGCCTCAAAGGCTGAGAATTGCCTTTGGCTGATAAGAGCTTTTTTGGTTGGAGGATAACACCCTCCTCTGGGATAGCCTGCAGCCAGTAACTGATGGAATTACAGATACAAGAGGCTGATAACCTCTGTTGCCTGCAGAAGTGAGACTGTGATGTAATTCACCTAGAGCTCCTAGTGTGATCAGGCTTGACTCCAGCAGAGACCACATGTAATATTGTGATTTATAAGAGTCACAGAGCCCCTGAAACCCCTTAATGGAATCTAAGGAGAAGATCATAGGAATATCCAGTTTACAGCAAGTTGGTCAGAAGTACAGATAACAACCTGGACTTCCAATTGACATTCCAAGTAGAAGGGGGTCATTGGAACCTCTCGTTTTAGCTGGTCAGTCAGAAGCATAGGCCTTGCACCTGGCTTCTCAAGTTGTTGGGGGTTGGGGAGGGGAGCAGTCTTATCAGGCTGAGCTCTTAACCTTGTGGAACTTGATGCTAACGATGTATAGATAGTGTAACCAGAAAAGACACCTGACATTCGGGCTGCTGGTCACTACCAAATCCAGTAAGCAATGACAGCGATTGAATCTTTTATGGGCACTTTATTCAGATGGCCGGGGATCTGAGAAGATGGCAGGGTATGGCCATACCCTAACAAACCCGTCTTCCCTTCTCTTTCCTGGCCAGATCTTTTATCAGGGGGTGAGGGGAGGACAAACAAGGTGCGGTGAGGGCTTTGAGATTCAGAAGTTGCAACATTCCTGCCCTGGGCAGTTAGCTGATCTCAAGGGGGAGGGGTGGTCGTCTGCACTCCCTGGAACAAAGGTTCGGATGTCCCCAGGCGGTATTCTTCTATCAGTGCACCAGGAGGTCAGCTGTTTTCCCCAGGAGCCAGGATGGGCCTTATCTATAGTTTCTGAAACAAAAGCTTAACATGCGCATCACTTGCTAGACTCATAACTTTTTACCTTAAGCTAAAATTTTCCAAGTCTTGAGTCCCCTATCAATAGTATCTAAATCAGGGGTGTCAAAGTCATTTTCACAGGGGTGGAGGGGGGCACATTGGCCTAGAGGTTGCCTTCAAAGGGCCAAATGTATTTCAACTCCTTAACAGTTAAGAAGTAGTTATGAAGGAGGGTGCCGCCAGGGCCCCCCAAAAGAAGAATTTGTAATGGGGTCCAGAACTCAAGGTGTCCAGGCTATTAGAAAGATATATAGGATGTTCTCACCCCCTCCCCCATAGGTGTGAGTTGGTGAAAGGGATACATGGATCAGGGCCATTGAGAGCTGTTTTACATAGCAACAGCTTTGCAGCTAACCTTTGACAAGGTCATTTAACATATCTATAATCTTTAACTGGTTTCATAGATATGTTAAGTAGCTGTGGCTATGCTGTGAGTCAGGGAGAAGGGAGTGACTTCCACCCAAGATGTAACTGGGAGGCAACTGCCCCTAGTTACAGCACCTGCGTGAGAGCTTGGAGATGATTGGCTCCACTGCCCAGACTCATGATGGCAGCTCAGTAAAGCTGGAAGGATATGGGAGTCCTGGCAAGTGTAACCGATTGTGAGAGGAGTCGGAAATGGGACTGCAAAGGAAGATTGGCTTGGGGATTTAAACCCAGATGCAGCAGCCATTGAAGAGAGGACCATGCTGCTGTGGCAGTAAGGAGAACCGTGCACTTTTGGCAGAGTGGGGACCCCCGCAGCCTTGGTGAGGGAGAACCACACAGCTTTGGCCAGAGTGGGGACCCATGAGAAGAACCACCTCGCCGCTTTATCTGGAGATCCTGGCAACACAGCTGATGGTGTTGGGAACTGAGGGAGGCCTACCAGCTGAGCACGGATTACTGGGAAGAACTGGGGACTGCTTGAGCCATAGACTTCTATTTCTTTTCCTGAGATACAGTACCCCAGACTGGGCAAAGGTGGGAAGGAAAGACTGTGCGTATTTGTGGGTGTTTTAAGGGATTTTGATGAAGACATTAAGTCATTACTCTTAAGTCTGTATAACTTGAATAAATAATTCCTTTCATTTTCACCAATCTCTAATATGGAGAGCTATAATTCCCTGGTGATGGAAAAGGCGAACCTAGTACAAGGGAATCCCAGGAGCAGGGGGGTCAATTCAGTAGCATTGTGGGACCCTCTTCCTTGGCGGCCAATCAGGGAAAATCATGGGAGACCATATGTGTAGTAGCTTTAAAGTAATACAACTACTTGTACATGCACAGTAAAAGCCCACCAAAACTAGCCAGGAAGGATCCACCCTATAAGAAGAGTCCCTCCAGCCATGAGGTCAATCTCTGCTTAGAGTTGGCCTGCTCCCATGTTCTCTGCTATAACCTCTGGGTGTTTGGTTCAATTCTTTGTCCCAGTCACCAAGAACCTGGTTACCTGTGCCCATCTGTGACAATTACATTTATACAGTCCTAAAATTATTTTGGCCCTTCGAAGGCAACCACGAAGATAATGTGGCCCTCAGTGAAAATGAGTTTGACATCCCTGCTCTAGGCAAAAAGTCTAGAGACAAAGGTTTGGTGATAAAGGAAAGGAATCTTTATTCAAAGGCAGTTAATTAAGCCTATCACGTCACAGCTTTAATCACTTAAGCCTATCAATTAAAGCTAAACTCTAATGCCTGAGTTCTACATTTTTTTCCTGTTTTTAGTTATCTTGTTTCTCAATGGTAACTGTATTTTGCCATGTATAATGTACTCCTGAGTATACTGTGCACCCGTGTTTTTTTCCCAAACTTTCAGGAAAACTATCTTTTGTTTTAATTTTTAATTCAATTTTTTATTCATTTAAATTTAGAAACAAAACTAATTATAGTATTCCAGGATATTATTTTACATGTAGATACCATTTTTGCTTTCTAGAGTTACACTTTCAATGTGTAAGCATAAATACAAAAATTAAAAACATTTATATAGATATGGAATTAATACTACCCTTGTATGATGTGCATCCTTATTTTTCTCTCAAAACTGTGGGCAAAAAAGTGAGCATTATACATGGCAAATTACAGTAGTTTACAAGCTATAAACAACATAATATACAACAACTACACAATTTTGGAAGAAAGGAAGGCTTTTGCCTCAGAACTTGTTTCCTCTGGAACACCCAGAGAATAAACCTGCCACCTTCTGCCAGGCCAGCCTGATGTAGGCTGTGCCTGAAAGTGCTTCTGATACAAAATACTGTCTGTTGGGAAACAGAGGTAGCTGAGGCATGATTATCCAGGTATCCTCGAGGAAGAAGAGCCTACGTGCAAGCCTGAGAGTGGGTCTGAGAGCCAGAACCTGAGCCTGAAGCCTGAGCCTGAGCCTGAGCCTGAGCCTGAAGCCTGAAGCCTGAGCCTGAAGCCTGAAGCCTGAAGCCTGAAGCCTGAAGCCTGAAGCCTGAGCCTGAAGCCTGAAGCCTGAAGCCTGAAGCCTGAAGCCTGAAGCCTGAGCCTGAAGCCTGAAGCCTGAAGCCTGAGTGAGCTCAGGGGCCAGAGAGCTCTCTCTTAGCCCCAGAGCTCTCTTTTCATTTCCATTGGCTGTGGAGTCATTCAGCTTCTCAGCCAATCCCATCCTAGACTGCCCACAATTGCCTTGGCAAACTCCTCCTACAGCCCCTCCCTACTTCTCCCCAGTGATCTGAGTTATCTTAATCAGATCTCTGTATCAAGAACACTAAAATAACTTGCTTGGTCAGTTCCATGCCGTCACCATCCTTCTTCCCTTACTCTTGTTCTTCTGAAGGAAACTTCTCAAATTATTAATTCCCTATTTTAACATCTCATGCTCTGCTTACCAGGAACCTGGCTTAAACATTCTGTATTGATAAAAATGTGTTAGTTCAGGAGGACGGGATACTGTACTAATCCACCTTGTACCACCTGAAGAACTGTGCTAGATTTGGGTACCTCACCCAAACTTTCAATAATCAATAATCACGAGCTAGAAGACTTCCACTAGTTGGTAACTCAAATGGTGAAAGACTTAGAAACTCTGGACATTTAAAAATAGTTGTAAAGGTTGAGATTATAAAGTATATTTCACAAGGCCTATGAAGGTGCTGAAAACTATTAGTTGATCTTGCAGAAAAGAACACCTGTTAGACTGGTGGAAAGTTGATAATAGTTTCCAAGATGGCTCCCATATTTCTGTCTTATTCACTTTTTTCTCACTACATTCAAAATTCAGTAGAGCATCTTCTTTTCTTTAAAAAGAAAATAAAGCCCATTGTATATAGAATGAAATAAAAGTACATTGCAATGCATTAATTCATTCAAAACATTTATTGAGAATATATATTATGTTAGGTAGCATTCAAGATACTTGGAGTTAAAAATAAAAAAGAAATAAAAATTAAAGAACCTATGCATTTTATTTACCAATAATGAACAATCAGAAAGGAAAACTAATACAACAATCCCATTTACAATTGCATCAAAAAATACCTAAGAATAAATTTAATCAAGGATGTAAAAGACCTGTACTTGAAAATTATAAGACACTGAAGAAATAAATAGAAGATATAAATAAATGATATCATATACTATGCTTAAGGGTAGGAAGAATTAACTTCATTAGAATGTCCATACTATCCAAAGCAATCTATAGATTCAATGCCATTTCTATTGAAATACCAATATATTTTTCAAAGAAGTAAAGCAAATAATTAAAAAATTTATATGAAATGCAGAAGACATCAAATATCCTCACCTTCATGCTGCCTAAAATATTACTAATTTGATTATTGTAGTAATCAAAACACCATGGTACTGGTATAAAAATAGACATATAGATCAATGGAACAGAATGGAGAGTCCCCCAAAACTTATGCCTATATGGTCAATGAATATTTGACAAAGAAGACAAGAACATACAATGGAGTAAAGGCAGTCTATTCAATAAATGGTGTTGGGAAAATTGAACAAATATGTGCAGAAATTAGACTACCTTATTACACTATATACAAGAATAAACTCAAAGTATATTTAAATGTAAGACTCAAAACAGTAAAACTAGAATAAAACATAGGCAGTAGAATCTTGGGTATTTCTCATAGCAGTATTGTTTCTGATATATTTCTTCAGGCAAAGGAAACAAAAGAAAAAATAAACAAATGGGTTACATTAAACTAATAATTTTTGCACAGCAAAGGAGACCACCAACAAAATGAAAAGACAACCTATTGAATGAGAGAAGCTGTTTGGCAATAATACATTCAAAAACAGCGTTAATATCCAAAATGTATAAAGAACTCATACAACTCAAAACCAAAAAAAAAAAAAATCAATTATAAAATGGGAAAAGGACCTCAATAGATAATTCTCCAAGGTGAACATACAGATGGCCAACAGACATATGAAAAGATGCTCAATGTTACTAATTATCAGAGAAATTCAAATTAAAATCACACACTTGTTCATCCTGCTGTTGAGAACACAAATTGGTGTAGTCACTATAGCAAACAGTATGGAGGTTCCTCAAAAAATTAAAAATGGAACTGCCTTATGACCCAGAAATTTCACTTCTGGTTCTATATCCAAAGAAACCCAAAACACTAATTCAAAAGGATATATGTACCCCTGTGTTCATTGCAGAATTATTTATAATAGCCAAGATATAGAACCAACCCAAGTGCCCATCAATAGATAAATGGATAAAAAAGTGGTGGTATATACATATACATATATATATGAGTATTATTTATTCATTAAAAAGTAAAATTTTACTATTTGTGAAAATATGGATGTACTTACAGCATATTATGCTAAGTAAAATAAGTCAGATGGAGAAAGACAAATACCATATGATTTCACTTATATGTGGACTCTAAAGAACAAAACAAATGAACAAACAAAATTGAAACAGTGTCACAGATATAAAGAAAAGACTCATGGTTGACAGAGGGGAAGGAGGCTGAGAAGCTGGGTGAAAAATTTAACAGATTAAGAAGTACAAATTAGAAGTCACAAAATAGTCCCTGGGATATAAAGTATAGCCTAAAGAACATAGTCAATAATATTGTAATAACTGTATGGTGCCAGGTGGGTTCTGGAAATATCAGGGGAGAATAATTTGTAAAGTATATGATTATCTCACTATTGTGCTATACACCTGAAACTAATACAGAATAATATTGAATATAAACAGTAATTGAAAATTTTTAAACAAATTAGATAACTTAGCTCATAAAACTAGTTTCTATGTTTTCCATTCCCAAGGCAAAGAAAGGTTAAAACAAAAAGTGAATGTACAGAGAAGAAAATTTCCTTGTGTCTTTGTGGGGTCATGAAGTAAAGCCTCACTTTTAGCTGATAGAAATCTGAAGGAAAGATCTTTGATAATTTGATTTATCAAGCTATAGCTTAGACCAATAAGACTAATTTAAATACCTACTTCTTATTCTGAATTTAATTGGATCAAGTCAGTATTCTGCTTAATATTTAGCTTTCTTTCTCTCTCCCTTTCTCTCTCTCTTCCTCTCTCTCTGCTTTCCTTTTTCTTTTTCTCTCCTTCTCATAAATAAAAGGTAAATTTGGTAGATTTTCCTACTATTTGGAATCTAAGGAGCCCATGATCAAATTAGCTATTATTCAAATTAGGTCAAATTATTTCCTTTAGGTCAGAGCATTTGATTACCACTGTGGTGCTGCTGCCTGTCTTGGTAACCATCAACTTTTGATCCAACAGGTCCTTCAGTTAGACATCTGCCACCTAGGATCCCAGCTTCCCCATTGGAATGAAGGAAATCTATTTTAAGAGAAGCAATTTCCATGAGCTCACTATGCTCCAAAATCATCCACTAAAGTTCTCTTTCTCATTAATGTATGTTTCAAAGCTTCAGTGAAGGAAAAACTTTCTGAACACTTTTGAGGGATATCATTTGGAAAGGTTTAAAAGGTCACATGACAAATCAGCTTTAACATTTGTGTCCAGAGTTTAGTCAACTACACAGTCAGCACCCCTGGATGCTAAATAAGCCCAGTGAGTTAGCAACTCCAGAACATTTGTAGATGTGGATAAAAGCAGACAGGCCAAAAATTGTTTTAGTTTCTTTTTGATTTCACATCATTAAAATAAATTCTTACACCTATTTGCCAGCATTTGTTGATAGAAATTAGCATGTCACATGTTTTCCATTATGTAGCAATCCCTTCCAATATTTGGCTTCATAAATGGCCCCTGGTATATGCTAGGATGTGACTCTATCTGAAATCTAAGGACAATGAGAGATGGTGGGGTGAGGTGATAGGAGAATGTATTTCTCCTTGCAAGGTGCCTTCCACAGTGAAGTGTTTCTTCAGGTCTAAATAGCCTTATCAAGTAGAGGTGAAGGTCTTTCTGTTGGTAAGTCAGGCTTAACTTGCTACAGAAAGGTGAGGATTTGCTATCTTGAAAATTACCTGGTTTCTTAAATTTCACTACTCCAGTTCTCATTTTCATGAGCCAGTGCTCTAAAAAGTTGATGGAACCACAAATTTAGCACTCATTGTCACAGAACCACAAAGATCAAACTTTTTGTTTAGTTTTTGGACATGGAGTTGCAAGAGATAGGAGATGAAAAGAAATCATAGAAAGTGATAGTGATTCTATCAGTGAAAGAAAGCCCCTGGTTTTCAACTTACGGGTTTTGAGGTGATAATTAAGAACTGATGTTGATCTTCTTTTTCAAATTCAATACCATTAGACACAATACCTTACCCCTCAGTCTTTGAACCTCTTTCTACTATTTTAGGGAAGTAGACATTTCCCAAAGTTGTGCATTCAACCCTAGTAACCATAAATGAGCATTAGTTTTTTCACATTCTTCCAGAGCCCATTCCTTAATACTAACTGAATTCTCACCACCAAGAGAGCCCCAGCCAAGCCGAAAAACAATCTTTTCCAAATTCTTAGAGGGTCTGTTGACCACCTATTTTCTCTACCTGACTGCTTTTGTCACCAATTCCCATATCCATAAGTGTTCTTCGTTGCAAGCTATGATAAAATCTTAATCAGTTGAAAAATACATTTTAAAAGAGAATGTTAAATAGCTTGTGGAACACTGGAGAACCACACTTAAGGCATTGCAGGTGAGGATGATACCAAAACCACACAGCAATGGAAGAAATAGCTACTGCCATGCCCTTGACATAGAGGTATACTCTGCTGCAATTAGTGAGGCTACAATTGCTAACCTCCAAAACTTGATTTTCTTGCATTTACCTCCATGGCTCACACTGCTGTAAATGATGATTCAGAAATGGCTATTGTTGTCTGTAGAGAGCTCTTTGCGGTCCTTATTATTAGCTCTACAATCAAAGACCTACTGGGGGTGGGGGTGGGGTAGACTGACATAGCTTCATTGTATTCTGAATGTCCAAGTCCCAGCTTCAAAGAGGAAAGAGAAAATAAACAAATGGCCGGTCAGCCCCCAGGGTGGGAGGAAGCTCACAATCCATATAGAAAGAAATATATCATGGTGAAGGTGGCAAAGGCCAGTTTTCCTCCCTTACTGCCCAGCCTCTGATTCAATATTTCTAGTTCCTGTTATCACACTTCATGAAGCAGCTTGTTCTTTGGCTGGAGAGTTCTTGATTTTGGGAAGTCCAATATAGCACTAATCAGATACTTTACATATTAGGTGATATTGGTAGGGGAAATAGCCAGGCCTTATATCCAAGATTATGTAATTAGGAGGTGGATGCTTGAATGTAAAGGCTTTAATTCTTCACTCTTCCCTATAGTCACACTCTTTTCCATGTGACTTTGCAGCTCCCCTGAACTGACTTTCCTGACTGTGCTTGATTTGTGCTTGACCATGTGACTTAGTTTGGTCAATGAATTGTTGGTATACAAAGGTGTAATTAACTCCATATTTAATCATGTGGTCTATGTTGCAGACTAATAGAAAAAAATTTGAATAAAAAAGAGTAGAGAAAAAAGTTCCAGTCAAGATGGCAGTGTAGGCAGACATGGTTTGCCTCTTCACAGAACCACATCCAAATTATAACTAAAATATAGAACAACCATCACTTAGAACCATCAGAAATATTGTTGAATGGAAGCCTGACAACTATGGAATTAAAGAAATCACATCCATCCAGACTGGTAGAAGGGGCACAGACATGAAACAGGCTGGTCCCTCAACCATGTGTGGTGGATAAAAATTAGGGAGGGATATCTTGGGAGTGAAGAGTCCCAGCCCTAACCAGGCCCCCCAACCCAGGGTTCCAGTGCCAGGAAGATAAGTCCCCACAACTTCTGGCTACAAAACCAGTGGGAATTGAGTTAGTAGAAGAAACTGCTTGAGCTCCAAACACTTCCTCTTAAAGGACTCACACAGTTTCACCTACTCAGACTCACAAGCAACAGCTAGCTTCAGTGAATCCCAGGCCCAGCGCTAGCAGCAGCCAACCTAATTCACAGCTTGGCTTCACCTGGGAATCTCCAAGCGCAGTACAAGTAGCAGCCATCTTAGATGCTTCATAGCTCAGGCAGGGCAGCCCAGGGCAAAATACAAGTAGGGGCTGACCTTGGCTGGCACCACCAGGGCACCCCAGGGCCAGTGCTCCCAATGGACAGTTACAGACCACAATGAAGGACCACCACCTTGTCCCTGCACAGCTGATCCTCTATAGAGGATCCTTGCAGCTGACTGGCCTGGGTAAATCCCTTCAATTTATCTGCCAATAGCAATCAAGGCTCAACTACAAGAGGAGGGTATATGCAGCCCACACAAAGGGCATACCTCAAGTACTCAATATGAGGGATAGGGGAGGCTGTGCCACTGGACCCTATAGGACTCCTACTATATTAGGCCACACTACCAAGACACAGAGTCAAAGCAGCTCTACCTAGTACATAAAAACAAAAACAGGGAGGCTGCCAAAAGGAGGAGACAAAGAAAAATGGCCCAAATGAAAGGTCAAAACTTCAGAAAAAGAGTTATTGAAATGGAGATAAACAATCTATCAGATGCAGAGTTCAAAACACTGGTTATAAGGATGCTCAAGGAACTTAGAACCTCAACAGCATAAAAAATATTGTCAGAAATGGACACACTAATTGAAATAAAGAACAATTTATAGGGAAACAACAGTAGAGTGGATGAAGCTGAGAATCAAATCAATGATTTGGAATATATGGAAGAAAATACAACCAATCAGAACAACAAGAAGAAGGAAAGAATCCAAAAAATTGAGGATAGTGTAAGTAGCCTCTAGGACAACTTCAAGCATTCCAACATTTGCATCATGGGTGCCAGAAAGAGAAGAGAAAGAGCAAGGAATTGGAAATCTATTTCAAAAAATAATGAAAGAAAACTTCAGTAATTTGGTGAAGGAAATAGACATACACATCCAGGAAGTACAGAGAATCCAATACAAGATAGATGCAAAGAGGCCCACTCCAAGACACATCATAATTAAAACACCAAAGTTTAAAGATAAAGAGAGAATCCTAAGAACAGCAAAAGAAAATCAGTTAACTACAGAGGAGTTCCCATAAGACTATTGGCTGATTTCTCAAAAGAAACTTTGTAGGCTAAAAGGGATTGTCAAGAATTATTCAAAGTCATGAAAGCAAGGACCTATAGCTGATATTGCTCTACCCAGTGAAGATCAGATAAAGAGCTTTTGTGACAAGAAAAAACTATAGGAGTTCATCATCACCAAGCCATTACTATAGGAAATGTTAAAGGGACTTATTTAAGAAAAAAATGGAAGATCAAAACTATGAACAATAAAAGGGTAAAAAATATAAATATATCAATGATTAAATCTAAAAAACAAACTAAGCAAACAGGAAGAATGAGACAGAATCATGGATACAGAGTGTGTTTTGATGGTTGCCAAATGGGAAGAGGGTATGGGGGGATTGGTGAAGAGGTGAGGGGATTAAGAATTACAAATAGGTAGTTACAGAATAGCCATGGGGATGTAGAGTACAGTATAGGAAATGGAGTAGACAAAGAACTAATATGCGCGATCCATGGATATGAACAATGATATGGGGATTGCCTGAGGAAGTCAGGGGTGCTGGGTGGAGGGGGGCAAAGGGAGAAAAATCAGGACAACTGTAATAGCCCAATTAATAAAATATAATTTTTGAAAAGTATAGAGAACAACAGAATTTGACCTTTACTACTGAAATGGTTGGCACAGGGTGTTTCTGTTTGTGTTTTTTTCTTGTTAATAAGAGAGTTCAAAAAATGAGAGATGAAGAAGGGGAAAAAATGACTTGGTAAAGCTTTACTGAGGAGGCAGAACATGAATAAGCCTTGAACAATTCAGGAAATTATTGTTGTCATTGGTCAGGGAATTTGAAACCTAATGACATAAAGAAACTAAAGTTAGAAGTGTAGTGAATGTCAACTCCCTTATCCCCATTCGCCACCCCCCAACAGGGAAAAGAATACATTCTCCCTCTTTGCTCTATAACTCTTATTTACAATGCACTTTTCTTTATCATATCAAAATAAAATAGAGTTCAGTGCTATGATACGAATTCTTCCATCCCAGTTGTGTGTGTTTATCTAAATATTTAGATAGAGTGCTTGTCAAAGCCCGTAGGTAGGAAAAGATACATTCCATTATAACTTGGGAACAAAACAAAGTAGGTGTAAGAATATGAGCTAAAATTAGTTGTTTAGCTTCATTGAATTTGTATTGGCTGTTCTCCCTTTAGCCACTGAGGAAAAAAGGAGTCATTTACCATGTGTCTAGTACTGCAAAGGTGCAAAGAAATATAGAAAACGGTGTGTTGTGGAGCTGTTTCCAAATTGATGTTCTTACTTCCTGAGGCACAACTTTCTTGGCTGTCTTTAAAATATTTTAGAAGTATTATCCAACTCATACAGATGGGAAACTATTCAAGTTTGTTAAGAATTCAATATTACTTATACTGGAATATAAGGTTTTTGAGGACACTAACAGTATTTGTTCAAATATGTGTTATCCACATGCTCAATACATATCTTTTTGGTTACATTAAAGGCAGAACTCAGTATAGAACTTGGATCTTGTATTCAGTATAAACGATTGCCCTGTGTGTCCTTCCTTCCTGCCTTCTCCAGCAAATATATCATTTGGAGCCTTGTCTATATAGCCTTCAAAACTAACTCTCACATTATTCCATTTTTACACACCCAATTTTTTCTACTTCAGAATTGGCTTCCTTCCCAAGAGGGCACTCATTGTACCAAATTGAATTCATTAGAAAAAACAAGCTCATGATGAGCCAACAAGCTAATTTCTTGATGATTCACCACAAGGCATAGAAACAAACCTGAATTGTCTTAGTTTCTGCCAGAGGATTCACAGCAACCATTTTTTAAAGTGCCTCGACCTGTGATGGAGAATTGGACGAAACACATAGCATCTATAGGCCTTAAATTCCTCTTCTGAAAATGGGTGCCAAACTCTAACATTCAATGATTTTACAACATACCACAAATATGGTGGATTGTGGGTTAAAACCTATCCTTCACGTATATGTCAGCTTTCTAACTATAAGATTTTGCTCTTCCCAACTCAAGGTACCTAAAATATATATTTAGTTTTTTTTTCCCCTACACACAGTGGTTTTCTTGCTATCTGAATATTTTCCAGCAGACAGGTAAAAACTTAATTATTTTGCAAAAAACTTTGTTTTTCCTTCAACCTAGCCTTTGATATATTTTTTCTTATTTTATCTACATTTTGATGGTGATGAGAATGCACAATTATGATCAATATTAACCTATGTGGGTAGGAGTGTTGTATCTTTAGTAATATTCTGGAAGAAATTATCATAGTTATTTACCATTCATTTGTCTGCAATAATAAATTTATTTAATGTATTCCAATTATTTTACATTTAGATAAGCTCAGCTGTTTTGGGAAAGCTGAAACTATTTGCCAATTGATAAGCTCCAGATACACAGGGAGTCAGGTCACTCTGGTGAGCCACAACTTCAGCAGGACTCAGTGTCCCACTAGGTGGGCAATCCATTTGCACTAGAAATGGGAGGAAGTACAACTTCTGAGGCTGGTCTCTTTCATGCTCTGGCTTGGTATATGAGGAGGAACACTGGAACGAAGACCATGTCTCGTACTCAGCTGCACAGTGCTTGACCATTGCCTGTCAGCACCAATCATTCACAAAATCCAAATTTTTGACCAAGAGAGAAATGTATTAAGAAACTGATGTCAGCTCTCATTTGATCCCACTAACTAGCATTCAAGGATACCTGAGTTTATGTCAAGTTAGTATAATCATTATGGGTTCTCTCCAGAATTCTTTTTTAAACCTCTTTAGAATAACCCCTCCCCCCAAAAAAAGAGAGACTAAAATTACAGTCATATTAGAAGTACAAGATTATGATATGATATTTTTCCAATGTTGGGGGATTCCACTGACTGAGGAAAGAGCTAGATATGATTCCATGTAAAAACTATCAGTGGTTGACTTAGAAGAAGCTTGATCTGCACTATTTCCCATCTTTAACAAAGAGATGCAGGGTACATACCAATGTGCACACATGATTGTCACCCCTGTTACATGCACTTGTTTCCTGAAGTTGCCAGAGACTCTGGTCCAGCAGTGTCAAACCAGATGAATGCCTACTAGACTTTGGAATTTGGCTGGGGATTATGCACAGGGAAATAAATGTAAGAACTCCTTGTGGAATTCTATCCACTCCCACGTGAAAAATAGAGATAAACAAAGGGGTTCTAAACATCACTAGTGCACATTGCAGTAGATCTCTCTTCGTTCAAGGAAAAGACAACTTTTCTCCCCCAGGAGTATGGTGACCAAAATTTATTAGTAAGTGCTCTGGCTGGTGTAGCTCAGTGAATTGGGCACCAGCCTATGAACCGAAAGTTCGGAGGTTTATTCCCTGTCAGGGCGCATGCTTAGTCATGCGAAAGGCAACAGACTGATGTTTTTCTCACACATTGATGTTTTTCTCCCTCACTTTCTCTCTCCCTTCCTCTCTTTCTGAAAATAAATCTTTAAAAAATTATTAGAATGCATTAATACAATGAATGTCTTCTCATGCAAAACCAGTTAAAATATTACAGATGACTTTCAATACTATGAAGGAAATGAGGGAAATCCTTATTGGCCAAGACAGTAAAAGCAGAAATCCAAAGTGTTAAGTGAGAAGCAAAGCTGGTGAATGCTCTGAAGCTTTAACCTGACCCTTCACTACCTTAAATTTTTATTTCAATGTCAACATAGGAATGAAGATAAAGACCACCCACACTAGAATAAGGCCATAACTCCAAAGGCCTACACCATCATTTGGAGAGTGAATTTATATATATGTGTATATATATAGATATATATATATATATCTATATATATATCATATAAAATACTGGTGAAGTAATTTGCCTGTCTTAAATTGCTGTTAAGTAAAAGAAAAAAAAATATCGTGAAAAACACTAACCATTAGCCATTCCACACTAGCCTTGTAGCCCAAACTCATACTCTCTATGTTGTCTGAAAAAAATATCAAGCTAAGAATTTACTTTAATTGGACTCAGAAGTGGTAGAGCTTCTTTGAGCCAGGCATGAATAAAACCAAGCCTCAAACACCTTGCACAGATAAAACTTCAAGCTCTTTGATTTATAGTGAAGCAACCTCTCAACCACACTCAGGAAATGGGGCACTGTGCTGGTGATCCAGTTTAAAAAAACACACACACAATTAGACACCTAAAAATGTAAATATTAGAAGTACCTGGATATTATAGAATACATATACATACATAACAATATGCAAAATGTTTAACTTATTAAACATTTCATATGTTATATATAATATATATTACAGAATATATATACCAGTATGCAAAATGTTTAATTTATTTAAAATAGAAGAATGGATAAATATGAGAAAGAAGCAAGACACTATATAAAATGGCCAAGTAGTTTGGAAAAACAAATTTATACAGATGTAAAGCAGAAAATAATGCTTGCAAGCTAAAGGTTGAACAGCATATTAAATAAGATGTTTCCAAACTTTCATATTTTGTGATAATCTTAGTATCTCAATAATTTATTCTCTGTTTTTCTAGGCCCAATTAAGTAGTTAGGTTAGGTTCAAACACTTAAGTATTTGTCATAAAAACCTAGGAGCCATTTGAAAATTAGTAAGTTAAATAAAAAATAACAATTTTATTTTATTCTTAAATGACTATTTTTAATAAATGAAATATGTGTACCTGGTAGGCATTGCACAACTTTTCCAACTGGATTTAGATCAGACATGACCAGCCTCATATTCTGATACACATTGATTGTGTGTGGTATTTGCTTTTGATCACAATAACCACAAATCCATGTCCTCATCAAAAGGAATTTTGAAACTGAGTTCTCTTGAGGTAGCAGCACAATGTGTTACTACTATACTGTGTTGAATTTTGCTGTGTTTCCCTCAAATATTTAGAATACTCTGTGGCCCTGTGAATTCAATGAGGCAAGTTAGTGTCACAGGGTACCTCAGTTTGTGAACCATAGATTTAAATACTGCTAAATGGGGAATTGCTGAGTTAGAATGTAGATATGGAAACACTTCCAGAATACAACAGAGCATTTAGAGGAGGTAAGCAGTAAACAAATATTGTGGGTACAGTGAAAATATATTTTTAAAAAATGAAAAGAGAATATAGTGAAAAGATTATATGTAGGATATAATATCTGACAATTTCCTAGAATTAATAAAAACCCAGTAGTCATTAAATTTAAGACACACAGTGAATCCCAAGCAAAATGAATAATTAAAAATAAAATAAAACACATTATCACCTGGATCTATACCACTAAAATTGCAGGGGAAGAAAAGAGAAAAATAATAAAAGCAACTTCAAAAAATATATAAGTAATAAATAGTATGTTGGCAGCTGATTGTTCAATATTAACTGTGGAAGCCAGATAGAGTGAATGATAGTATTCTTATTACACCATTGAGAGAGAAACAGAACCGTCAATTAGAATTCTGTACAGTGAAATTACCTTTTGAGAATGGTGGTAAAATAAAGATGTTTTAAAAGCCAACAAAAATTGAACATATTACTAAAATACCTGCACTAAAGAATCTTTTAAAAGATGACCTTTGGGAAAAAGGAAAATGCAAGAAGGAATGATGAACAAATAAATTGTTCAAGATGTGGGTAAGTATAACCAAGTATTATGTGTCAAAACCTTAATGACAATACCTCAATCTATAAAAACACAATAAAATAAGTATTTTAGTTCTAACAACATCATATAAATAGAAATGAGGGCTGATTCAGGTTAAAATATTCCAGCACCTTTATGTTTTTAAAAAAGTGGGTAAAAACATTAATTTTAGACAATCTTAAGCTAACCATAAGGGATAAAATGCCTAAGGTATGTACTTAAATAATATTAATAAATGCTAGACCTTCCAACCTAGTGAAAAGAACAAAAATGAAGTGAATAAACATACACACACAGTTATACTCACTGACAAATTAAAAATTGAATAAAGCCCTCATAATCAATTCAACAGACAAAGAAAATGTTGCTAAATTTCCATATGTATTCATGATAAAAATTCATTGCAAATGAGCACTAGAAAATAATTCCTTAACCTGTTAGGTTTACATACAAATTACCTACCACATATATTAGTTACTATTGGAAATTTAATGCATTTCCTTTTACAACAGAAAAAAGATGGCTTTAATAGAATTGGCTGTTTTTTATATTATTCTGCAGATCTCAGTCCTCTAAAAAAATTAAAAGGTACTACAATTGTATGTGGATTGGAAAAGAACAAACAGGAATCATTACTCATAGTTCATATGTGAACTCAGGAGATAAAAATGATATCAATGACTTATTAAAATTTATAAGTTAGTTTAGCAAGTTCTCTGGCTACAAAATCATTATTTATCATTTCACAAAGGCAATTACATTTATATTCAGCAGCCACAAGCTAGAAAAGATTACAATTTGTAAAAGATATAATAAATAATTATTAGAAAAAAATATCAAGTACCTGATAATAAATCTAACAAAATATGTATAAGGCCTTTATGGTAGGTAGCTATAAATCTTTATTAAGAAATATTTAAGAAGAATTAATAAACCAGATTTGTATTATGTTTCTGGATATAGAACTTCAAAATCATAAATATTTAATTATTCCCCAAAATAATCCATATCAAGGGTCAGCAACCTTTACATAGCATCAGATAATAAATATTTTAGGTATTGTGTGACATGCAATTGATATTACACCTACTCCACTCTTGGTTTTGTAGCCCAAAAAGTAGTCTTTGGCAAAAGATAAAGGAACTGATTTGTGTAAGAGCCAGAAGCCACCAATCTGCCACCTCATGACCTGCTGCCTAACAATTTATCAAACAGGCAATGTACTCAGTTACACTGGGCTTCCTGTACTCCCCAAACTCCTGCCCCCTGTTTACTGTCCTAGCCAAAGTTCTTGCTCACCCAGTCAACCTGACCACAGAATATCCTCAGCTAAACAATAGACTTGTGAATAATCTAGTATTGTGCAGAAGCTAGTCAACAGTACCCTCTTCCTAAGCAGCTTACCTCATGCTTCACCCTGACCCACCCCTTAAGACTCAACCCTAAACTCATAAAAATGCCCACCCTTGTACACTCACTGCTGCAGTCTGCTCAGACTCAACCCTCTTGTTAGCAGATCACTGATTAAATCTGATAAACTCATTGCCTGTTCTCCTGTCCTTTCTCCCCTCACTCTGCTAAATCTAACAATTTGACTTTGGTTCCAATAAAACTTTATTTATAAACAGAGGCAAAGAGACAACAGGCCAAGTTTGGTCTATGGTTTATTGTTTGGCAAGTCCTGTTCTATATAATCTATATTTAGTAAAATTCTAATGAAAATCCAGAATAGGGTGTGTGTACCTTAACGAGCTAATTCTAAAGTTGTTGTCACCAAGTACTGGCCTAAGAATGACCAAAATATTTGCAAGAAAGAACAAAGTCATTTGTCCTACCAGAAATAAACACATAATACTAGATTTATTAAGACAGTGGGCCATTGGTGCAATATAGTCAAGCAGACGATAGGGACAGAATACAAAGCACAGAATTTGCTGTATGACAGATATGTCACTGCAGATCATAGACAATGCATTGGCTTCTCAATATATGATGCTGACACAATTTGTCAATATGGAAGCTAAGTGTAATTAAATTTCTACTGTAATTCATAGATAAAACTTGGTTCTGTGTAGATTATAGACTTTAAAATTAAAAGTGCATTTTAAAACTTTTACAATAAAATATAAAGTTTGTAAAAATAATTTTTATCCTGGAGTAAGGGGGAATTTCTTAAGTATGACAACACATAAATCTGCAAACCTTAAAAGAAAATCCTATAATTTTGTTAAAGTTAACAAAATTAACCATCTGTTTTATAACAGATGTTTTATAATAAAGTTAACCATCTGTTCATCAAAAATATTTCCATAAGAATAAAAAGAAAAGTTATAAGCTAGTGCGAACATTTTTTCACACACAAAAAAACGGAAGGGATTAATATCTAAATGATTTTAATAACTTCTGGTTATCATTAAAAGTAGAAAAGTAACATTATAAAAATTGCTCAAGAGGCACGAATAGGCATTTTACAGAAGAGGAATTGTAAGTTGGGGTTGAACATTTTCAATAATTACCTGAGACATGCAAATTGAATTTACAGTGCAATATCTTACAATCCACATTTTGGCAAAAAGTAATAAGACATAATATACCAAGATTTGGCTTGGATATGTGGCTGTTGAGTAGGTAAACTGTTAGATCCAATTCAGTAAGTACTTTGAAACTATTCACTAAAATTGAAGGTGTTAATGCCCATGATTCAGAAATCTTATTAGTGAGCAGAGACATTATTGCTTGAAAACTCTAGATAAATATTTTTAAAAGTATTTATTGAGCTATCATTTACCAAAGCAAAATACTGCAAACAACTCAAATGTAATATCTATTCCAGAATAGATATGTACATTGAGTTACACTCATATAATGTGAATGAAATAATTACAGATAAACACACGGATGTGGATTCATATTAGAATCATAATCTTGAATAAAAGAAGCAAGTCCCAGTCATACCAGATATGGTATGGTATCTTCTCTGTTTCTTAACTTGGATGATAGGCACACATACTATTCTTACACGTGTTATAAATGTTTATGGTGTATATTTTTAATAATAATGAATTATGATAAAACATGTACCACAAAGAATTAAAACTTGTGAACTTAAAAAAATATTGTAAATGAAGAAATGAAAGTAGCAAAGAACAAGAAAGCATTACTTGCAGGATGTGAGGTTTAGCAGAGTTCTAAAAATTTTCTAGCCATTTCCAATTTAAAAGATCCTCAGGCTAGGAGCATTTGACCCTTTGTCCTGCAATGTTACCCTAAAATTCCTGTGCTTACAGGAGCAAAAGATGGAAAATTTCAACTTCATTGGAATTTTAGATGGCAAACCATCTATAGCCAGTATCTGAAAAATGGTCACTAATTTTCCACTGACCCAGGAATATTGGGAAAAAATAATCAGTTGAGTCCTGTGGTTTGTATCACACATTAGAATGGCCCCTTCTCCAGGTGAAGATAAAATGTTTCATACCTCTAGCACCCTTAATACACATAAGATCCCATGAGGAATTTTAAAAACTAAGTCCAAATTCCTGAATGAAAGCCCCACTATGGACTAAAAGGATTAGAATCTCTGAGGAGTTTTGTCTCTTTAAAGTGGAGGAAGAAGTCACAGCACCTGCAAAACAAATATAAGTTCAGAGGACATATATATACATATGTGTGCATGCGTGCACATACATATGTATACACACTATATGAGGCCTGTCTAGAAAAATCCCAGTCATTGTTAACATAACAAGAACAGTTTGTGTGACATTAATGTAACCTGGCAGTCAAGGAGAGTGGACTGGAATGCACATGCATGAACGATGATAACTTCATTGTACCTAGTCAGTGGAGGCAGTAGACACCATTGAGTGAGCATGTGTACTGTGTGGCCGTCACATTCAAAATAATTGAGTGAGTAGAGCAATGAGTCTGCATCAAATTTTGCATTAAGCTTAAACATTCTTTTGAGGAAACTATTCAGATGATTCAAAAGGCTTTCAAGGACGATGCAATGAGTGCAGTGAAAATAAAAGTGTGGCATGAACACTTCAAAGATGGGAGAGAATCCATTGAAAGTGATCCACGTTCTGGAAGGACTGTAACAAGTAGAACACCTGAGGATGTTGAATGTGTATGAGCTGCAATCAACAAAGATCAGAAACTGATAGTATGAGAACTAGAAGCTGATTTGGGGATTCAAAAACTACTGTGTCTGACATTTTGACACAGGATCTTGGCATGAAAAGCATTGCGGCAAAATTCATTCTGTGGCTTCTGCTACCAGAGCAGAAGGAACACTGTGCTGCAGTTGCCAATGACTTGATTCAAACTGCTACCAATGAACCAGATTTCCTCCAGAAGGTCATAACTGGAGATGAATTGTGAGTCTGTGGTTATGATATGGAAATGAAGGCCCAGTTGTCCCAGTGGAAGTTGCCTGGTTCTCCACACCCAAAGAAGGCATGGCAAAGTTGCAGCAAGATCAAGACCATGTTAATTGCATTTTTTAAATTGGGAAGATGCCTACTTTGAAAGGGATGTGGCATCATTGTCCTATGTACAATGTTTTTTGTATCTTGTATCCTCCTCAATAAATGTCTCTATTTTTCATATTACATGGCTGGATAAGTTCTGGGCAGAAATGCACCTAATTTCATATTCCAATCTTTCAGTTTTGTCACACATCTCTAAATCAAATGTCACATTTAAAAAAACAATTTCCCTTTGCGTCTTTTTGAAGCAATCACTTTATTCTCATAGAAATAATTTTCTTTTTTATCATTCATATTTTACTGTTTTGCATAACAATTGACTTACATATAGTAACAAGTATAGTAGCAATTATAATAACAAATATGGCTGGCAATACCAGATCTGGAAACTAATACAACTGAGTCTTGGAAAGAATTGAAGAGAAGCATAGGGAATTCTGGGAAGTAGCTAATAATTATGAAAGCTTGGCATCCTGTGGGCAGCAGATTTCAGCTGAAGGAACAGAGTTTTCAGTAAGCAGAATAGGAAGATGATTTAAAGAGAGAAAACAAGACAAAATATCAGAATGAATGTGGTATTTTTTAAACCATTATTAAACAGGGTGGAGAATAATTTTGAACCTCCGCATATATTTAAGTATGATGGGGCAAGGCAGAGGAGGGGGTACAGCCCCTCAGGGCTATAGAACTCCATCACACATGACTTTGCTAGTCCTGATCAAAGCAACTTGTCCTGGTGTCATGGATTTGAGAACAGAAAATGACCAGCTCCAAGAAGAGAAGGAGCAGAGTTTCACATATGTGGCCTGTCTGGACATTCCCTCTTTTGAGGATGAAAACAGAGAAATATAAAAACTGCACATAGTCGCCCTGGCTGGTGTAGCTTAGTGGATTAAGCGCGGGCCTGTGAACCAAGAGATCACAGTTCGATTCCCAGTCAGGGCACATGCCTGGGTTGCAGGCCAGTTCCCAGCAGGGAATGCACAGGAAGCAACCATACATTGATATTTCTCTCCCTCTCTCCTTCCCTTCCCCTCTGAAGATAAATAAAAAATCTTAAAAAAAAAAAACAAAACTGCACATAGTCTATGAAACAAGAAAAGGGAACATGTTCCTAAATACTTAAAGGAAAAAAAACCTTAAACATGTTGTTTGTTGGGTATATTTACACCAGTGGCTGCTCAAAGGGAAGCTTTACTGACCATACAGCTTAAGACACATCACTCATGTTTTTTCCAGTATTTTGAGTTTGTTTGTTTGTTTGTTTTGTCTTTCTGGTTGGAGTCTATTTTCCTTTTCATTCCCTCAAAATCAGACTCAGGGAGAATTCCAATGTACATAATTTAGTGGAGTGGCGATCTCAGGAAACACTGGTATAGGAGTGGAGAAGTCAAACAGAGAGGAAGGTAACTAATAAAGAGTGGGCTTGTAAAGACTACTGCTGCAGGGGCTTTAATATCATCTCTTCTCCTGGGGAGCCCTGGGAGACAGCATTGTGCCCACAACCCTGTTTTCTTTCCCAAGGGTGTAAAAGCTGGGCTATTTATCCACCAAATCCTCATCCATCATTGATGAAGGGCTACTTCTGGGGTTATTAATTCTTAAAGCCATACAACACTTGCCCAGAATTTGGGTCAGTATGCTCCTGAAGGCAGGTTGGCAGGCAAAAAAGTCACAGGTGTTCATTGTAAACTGCCTTTGCTGTGATGTGATGAGCGAATTCTTTTCCATGGGAAATATGTTCCAAAACCCCAGCAGGTGCCTGAAACCTTAGATCAGAGGTATCAAACTTATTTTCACTATGGCCACATCAGCCTCGTGGTTGCCTTCAAGGGCCAAAATAATTTTAGGACTGTATAAATGTAACTACTCCTTAACAGTTAAGGAGTTGAAATTACATCTGGCTCTTTGAAGGCAACAGCAAGGCAGATGTGGCCCCTGGTGAAAATGACTTTGACACCCCATCTTAGATAATATCAATCCCTATATATACTATGATTTTTCCTATACATGAGTACCCACAGTAAAGTTTAATTTATAAATTAAGCAATTTCACAGATAGAAGATTTGTTCTTACCATAGATATTAGGAACTTCAGCATAATTTTTTTTATTTTCTTATGAAGTCGAGACCTTTCACCTTTTCAATTAAAGGAAGAACTTTATGGCTTCTGTTTAGCACATCCTAGTTGCCACATCACTACTCTTGCATGTTGATGTTATAAAATAAGGGTTACTTGAACAAGCACTATGCTACAATGACAATCGATTTGATAACTAGGACAGCTACTAAGTGACCAAAGGGGAGGTAGAGTCTACAGCATGGAGACACTGGACAAAGTGATGACTCACACCCCAGGAAGAATTGCTTGCCAGCATGAGACTTCATCATACTACTCAGGATGGCATGCAATTTAAAACTTATTGTTTATTTCCAGAAACTTTTATTTAATATTTTCTGACTGAGGTTTGCTAAGGATAACTGAATCTATGGAAAGCAAAACCAGAGACAAGAGGGGAGTATTGTATATATATTTAGCACAAAATTTCCCCAAATAAACATAAAAGCTCTTCTCATTTACTTTTTCTGATTAGGTTTCTACTTGTTGCTTATTAGATACAGAATATGTTGGTGATGGGAAAGGGTTTGTGGCTGAATTAGAATGTTGGGTATATTTTTGACCTGATCATGAAAATTAACATTTTTTTATATTCACGGTGTCAGTAGACATTACAATTTTAAATCATTTCCCAAGTAACTTTAATGCAGAGTAAAATTTAAAACTAGTAATATGGAAAATAAATGAGATATTATTTAAGGTAGAGGAAAAATTGGTTAAAAATAAAAATAAAAAATGACAGAATTTAGGATAATTAGCCTAACAGTTGAAGGTGTCACTGAGGATAAAACAATGTCAATTAAGATAGAAGTAAAATTGTTTAAAAATATATTTAAAAAGTCTTCACTGGCCACAAAAGCAACTGTTTAAAAACATTGAACTATGTTAGGACATTTTAGGTAAATGTTGGTAACCACAGAAAAATTAAATATTATGAAAAATATTTTTACTGAACAAAGATAACATGTTCACACAAAATAACAAATGCCAGGCTAGATGGAGAGTCTTTTATGCAACATCAAATAACAAAAAATAATGTATTTACATACATACAGTTTTGTGGGGAAAAGTTTATTATTTAATTTGTATTTGATAGCTACTCTTTATTTAATGCACATAAGCCACAAAATGTTCTTACCTACTCAAGGGTTCAGATACAATAATGCCTATATAGCCTCCTTGAAAACAATGACTTGATCTTGGGCTCCAAATAGCTGAAGGAAAAATAAGAATCTTCAATTCAAAAACAGGAAGTTATGATATACAATGACATTTCTTATAAAGTTGTAAAACATATAGACAAACAATTGAATGCCAATTTCAAATTGTCTTTTTGAAGATAATATTTTAGTATTAAATATGGCTTAATTATACTTAACTGGCATGAGTGTATGTGTCAGCAACCAGAAAATTGTAAAAGTGTGAAATTGCTTTTCTTGCACAAAAAGAAATAAGGTTATTATTTTGTTCTTAACTTTGATGCAGAAAGAATTTAAATTGTACAGTACTTCTGAAAATTTTAAATGTAGCTACAAGGATATCATATAGATGTATATCTGAAAGAAAAAGAAAAGATAAAATCAAACAAAAGTAAGCCATATAGCAAATAAGAGAAAATTAATTAAACCACAATGAAACATAAAAGTAAGTAGAAAAAAAAGCTTCCAAACATAATAAGCATATCAATTCTGACAATAAACACAAGTGATTTAAGCTCCTTTATGAAAATGTAGACATCCACAATTAGGCCATTACATAAAACCCCAACTATTTGCTGCCTACAACTAATAAAATAAAATGATTCAAAAAAGGTTAGAAAAAGGTGATGTGCAAAGTCAACAATGAAAATAGAATCTAAATAAAGGGAGGGATGACAATACTAGTATTAAGCAAAGTAAAATTCAAGGCAGAAAGCGTAAAACAGTATAAAGACAGTTGTTTTATATAAATTATAATTCTCATGAAGCTATATTTGATGGAAAAGAGGACATCAAAATAGACACAATCTCCACTAAGGAGGCAAGGATATGCCTAGAAACAATAGATTTGGGAGGGTTTATTACACTTCTCTAATTTTTGACAGATTTTGACACTAAAATAAATAAGGAAATAGATGATGAGTAAAATAAATGAGGTTATATTTTCTCTAAATATCTATGAATTATTTATAAAAATTATGTGTTACTAGATGCCAAAGAAAATTAATGCCAAAATAGAATTTGTTGGCAACTTCTATGAGCCCTAGCACCAATCTGTGGCCACTCAGGCCCTTGTGTCCTGACTGGGAACAATTCAAAATTTATTGGGTCCTGTCAAACATGTGACTTTGGCTTTCTGTGAGACCTCCCATAAATATTCTGGAATTCCTCAGGAGTTTTATTCTATGTTCTCATATACAGTACTCTTATTTGTTGGGTGGGATGGAGACTCTCCTCCTATATCTGTTGTCATAGATGAACAAAAAGTATGAAAGAAGATGGCAAATCTATCATCAAGCTCATCTGATGTCATTATCAAAAAACTTTAAAGAATCAACTGAAAAAAATACTATCAAACAATAAAGAATACAGTTAGATGTCCAAATATAAAATAAATGTAGGGAATATAATTCTTTGATTTACACAAATAACAATCATTGGGAATATATAGTAAAAGAGAAGACTCCACTTAGAGTACACTAAAGATAAACTTAATAATAAATGTGCAAACTATAGAAGAAAAACATTAAAATAAGACCCCCAAAAGTGGGTATAAGCAAATAAGGAGACTTAGTATCTCTTAGGAGAAAAGATTCTACATTATATAAGGGTCAATTTTCCCTAAGTTAATTTATAAACTTAGCATGACAATGATAAAAATGCCAACAGATTTTATTTTTCTGGTACTAGTGAAACTGATTCCAAATTCATACAGAAAATAGGCTGGCAAGAATAGTCAGGAAATCTTTACATCTAAAAAGAAGAGAAAGGGACTGAGAGATAAAGACACTATAAAGCCTCAATAATTAAAATATTACAGTATTGACAGATGAATAGTCAGATAAGTAAAACAATAGAATTCAAAAATTATTTCATACACACAAAGTGTTTAGTATCTGATTAAGGTGATAGCTCAAATTAATGGGGTAAAGATTGATTTTTTTCATCAATTAATATTAATATAGTTGAATAGTTATTGGGAAAAGGATGGCACTGGATGCTTTAGTGTAATACACTAAAATAAAATATAGCAAAATTTTTAAAAGAATTAAAAGAAAATATGGGTAAATTTCTATATAAAATTAAAGTAGGGAAGAACTTAACTCAAAACAGAAGACAAAAATGATTAATAATGGCAAGAAATTTTTTTAAAGTTTTAAAGTCTTTCAAGAAAAACACAGAAATGTCAACAGAGTAACATGTTTTAAAAAATTGGTAACTCAGAGAGAAGATAAAGAGCACACCTGAATATATAAAAATATTATAAATATTTATTTAAAAAGACAGCAATCCAACAGAAAAGTAGGCAAAGATATGAAAAGATAAATGAAAGTTCAAAGAATAAAATAAATAGAAGTGACCTTTAAATCATTTGTACACATATTCTCATGAAAAGTAAAATGCAAATTAAAACCACAGTGAGATAATATTTTTTATTTATCATATGGCAATAATTTGTAATTTGGATAACAATGAAGTCTCATACCTTGCTAATGAGAATGCCAAATACTATGTAGGGAAATTTGGCAACATTTATCAAAATTACATATTCATTTATACTTTGTCTCAGCAATCTTACCTCTTTGAATATATTTTATACATACATCTTCTCATACATTATATATGAAGTAATATAGTTATAAGCTTATTTATAGCAGCTTTGCTTTTAATAATAAGAGATTGGAAACAACACAAATGTATACAACTACAAATTTGCTAAAATAATATATATTGCATCCAGAGAATGGAATACTATATAGCTATAAAAAGAGCAATAAGATTTTTTTCTATTGATATAGAAAGATTTCCAGGATGTTTTTCCAAGGTAAAAAAAAAAAAAGAAATTAAATATACTATAGGGGACATTCTACTTTTTTATAAGAATGAGAAGGAAATAACATTGTCTATCTGTATGGGCTTGCAGTTATATTAAAGAATACACAAGACACACTGTAGGTGGTTACCTACAAGGAGCTGGGTAATAGAGTGGACTGTTATGGAAGTGAGACTTCTTAATTCATGATGTGAATATTTAAATTATGTAAACATGTTATTTGTTCAAAAATATAATATGAAATTAAAACAGAAGAAAAAGATGAAGTTCAACTGAGAAAAATATTTGCAACACCTATCATCCTCTAAGCAATGATTTCTAAAGTTATTAATATAAAAGAGCTCTGATAAACTAGTAAGGAAAAAAAAGCTCTATAAAATGAGTTTGGAAGTGTTTCCTCTTCCTCAATTTTTTGGAAAAGCTTGAGAATTGGCATTAAATCTTCTTTAAATATTGATAGATTTCACCAGTGAAATCGTCTGGTTCTTGGCTCTTCTCTATTGAGAGGCTGTTGATTATTGCTTCAATCTTTTTTGTCAGTATTGGTCTGTTCAGATTTTCTATTTCTTCATGATTCTGTGATTGCTTTTTTTTTAAAGAAATTTATTCATCTCTTCTAGGTTATCCAGTTTGTTGGTATATAATTGTTCATAGTAGTCTCCCACTGGATCTTTCACCTGACAGTTCTGCTTTAGACTGTAGCTGGGAGGGGCTGAAGCCAACCAAGTATAGAGCCCTTTGAGGATCTCTGTGAGGTACAGAGGTACCTCCTATGCATCCCTGGACTCACCACTTCTGGCAGACTGTTGCTGTAGGTGAGCTGGAACAGAGTGTAAGATTGGCAAAACCTATCAAAATCTTAAATGATCCTATACACACAACCAGTGATTTACCTAGATTTTAGTTTTGTAGATAGACAGGTGTGCAAACATATGTACAGAGATACTTGACATAGTTTCATTTGAATTAGCCAAAACAAAGAAACAAAGGAAGCCAGAGACATCTTAAAAGACAGCCAACATTAACAAATTTAGGTGCAAACATAAGAAAATATGCAAATTTGAAAACAATGAAGTACATCTCTCAATATACTGTTATGAGCCACATAAAAGGTACTAAAAAGTACAGAATAACACATATAATACTATATTTAAGAATTTATATATATCCACCTATACATATATATGTGTGTGTGTATATATATATATTTATTTATTTATTGAAGATGATACAAAAATATCTATTAGCAGTAATAACCTCTAAAAATGAAACTAAATCCTAGGAAGATGAGGGCTGACATTTCAATGTATATGTTCTTATGCTCTTCAAGAATTTAACCATGTGCCTATATTACTTTTTACTAAATTAAACTACCTAAAACTATATACTATAATTAAAAATAAAATGAAACACAGGCAAACAAATCCTATTCCTTAGCATTAATTTTTGGGTTTTAGTCTCACAAGCATTTCAGCTGGATCTTGGAAGAATTCAAATGTTCTTCCAGGTAAGTAAAGGTTTTAATTGTCTTTATTTTGTTTTGTTTTGTAAGTGTGATCAGTTTTTAAAAGGGCTTCTACCAGGACACTAAATGCACATACCTTTTATATAATAGATCAATGCTTTCCAATCCTTTTGTGTGTAGAAATCACCCCAGGCTCGTGTTAAAATGCAGGCTCTGGTTCAGAATGTCTGGATACGGGCAAAGAATCTGCATTTCTAACCAGCACCCAGGCAATGCTGAGGCTACTTATTCATGTAGTACATTTTGAAGAGCAAAAAATCACCTCTAGAAAAGCATAAATAAATCCACCTTTTTATAGCATACACTCAATCTATTTTGTCCCAATCTAATCTATTTTTGCTCTCTTTACTCCTAAGACTGGGTCATAATCTCAGATGACAAATGGCCCTCTTTTATCAAACAGCAAATGCTCGATTAGAAGTTTTCTACCTTGGCTTTTGGCTTCTGCTCTATCATCTGGCAAAATGGTTTTCAAATAAGTTTTTTTTTTAATTGCTCTGATTGGAGGCAATTCATGAAAGAAGATATAAAAACGTGTCCTCTCACTGCCCTGATTGATTGAGGCATGGCGATTGGGAGGAGCATAATCTATGCACCACAAACTGCCTGCCCCCAATGTTGGGAGGCCACTATGAACCCAGGTTCTGGCTGTATAGAATAAATGGATGTGGGCTGAAGTCCCAGATTTTTCCCACAGCTCTTCCCAAGAACTCAAAGAATAAGAGATGGGGAAATTACATCCAATTCGACCAACAGCCAAAGAATAGCCCCAGGTAGACACTTTCCTTCTGTTCATGTAGGAAGAGGCCCAAGAATACTGAAGCAAAGAATGTCTGTTTCCAGTCTTATCAATGTCCGCACATATGGACCACCACAAAAAAACAGGTCAAAGTCGTTGAGACCTGGATTTTTACAAGATGTTTATTTCCTCCTTTAAGGTTACCATAGTTCCATGTCAGAAAATGTAAATATTTTGATTGTTGGTCTCTACAAATTTTTGGAACTGAGGATATGAAAGTAGAAATAATGCTACAGCGCACATAACAATTTGGGTACAAAGATGGATTACAGCAAGTTTTATAAGAATGAAAAACTGGCAACAACATAAATGGGCACTAACAGGGATTGACTTAATTATGTACGGTACATCAGACAATGGAGCACTAAAAAGTCATTAAAAATTAAGGTTTCAAAGGATAGATAATGGATTTTTTTAAAGCAATGAGATTGTAGGAAAATTTTTTTCTACATGTGAAGTAACCATTTATTTTTTCTCTTATCAGAAAAGTAATAAAGTATAAAGAGTAATACTAGAGTTTGGGAAACTGATAAAAAATGACTATTGTAAAGGCAGGTAAATGACCTTGTTTGGGAAAGTGTTTGGGTTAGATCAGCCTCAAAAGGCCTATCATGCCTACAATCCTACCTGTGTGTATTTGAGTGGGAACATAGAATAATGTAATTTTGCGTGTCAACTCCTACCATAGCTATAAAAAAAATGTATTTCACAAAGACAACAACCATTCCAAACTAATGGTGTGCTAAATGCTACTTTTGGAAAGGGGAGGATAATTTTACCCTGGGAGTGAAGCCAATGAACCCAATCCAACTTTATTTATGTTTCACTGTTTTTAGCATTGCTCTTTCTGCTCCCAATATTCTACAGGCTCTTTGATATTTATGAGCTTAAATCTCTTTCTTCAAGCTGTTCCGCTTTTAAGGCCTGGCAGTGTCAGGCTCCCTTATTCTTTCTGAAAGTGAGAAAGTTGCTGTTCTTGCAGTTTTCTCCAAATCAGAATGTTCTTTTCTTTCTGGGCTGAAAATGAACTGCAGTGGCAACAAGTTGATGAGTTGTAAAGGATTAGAGCAGAGCTGAAAAAGCAGGCAGTAATTTGTAAATTAGGATAAATTTGTTATGCGTTGAGCCAATATATTGAGTCTTAATCCTTGGTACCTGCACTTGCAGCCTTATTTGGAAATAAGATCTTTACAGATGTAATTAAGTTAAGATGAAGTCATTAGGGTGGGCCCTTAATCCAATGAGACTGGTAACCTTATGTGGGACGAAGATGGTCATGTGGAGACAGACTCAAGGAAAACCTCTTGTGAAGACAGAGAAGATTGAAGTGATCTGACTACAAATCTAGAAATGCCAAGGTTTTTGATATGTTAAAGATTTTATCTGAAAACAAATACAAAAGCAGCAACAACAACAAAAACCCAAACAGAACCAGAGCTAGGAAGTCAAGGAAGAATTCTCCCCTCCAGTTTCAGAGGGAACATGGCCCTACTGATACTTTGGTTTTAGACTTCTACTCATCAGAACTGTGACAGGGTACAGCCAGGGACCTTCCACAAAGAGTGATTTGTAACAGAGTTCAGAACTCAGGGTGTCCAGAAAATATTAAGCTATATAGATGCCCTCGCCCCCACCAGTCTGAACTGGGGGATGGGATACAAGGAGCAGGGCCATTGAGTATTATTTTGCATACCAACAGTTTGGCCAGCTTCAGAGTTGATATGCAAAAATGGTTATTTAACATATGTGTAGCAGCTGGTTAGTTTCATAGATATGTTAAGTAGCTGTGGCCATGCTTTGAGCCAGGGAGATGAGAGTGATTTTGACTCATGATGTAACTGGGAGGCAACTCCCCCTGGTTACAGTGCCTGTGTGAGAGCTTGAAGATGGTTCACTACACACCATGGGGCCATGCCTGCCTGGACTTATTATGGTAGCCCAGAAAAGCTGGAAAAATGCAGAAATGCTGGCAGGTGTAGCTAATTGTGGGAGGAGTCAGAAATGGGGATGTAGAGGAAGATTTGAGCCAGGATTTAAACCCAGGTGAGGCCACCATGTGGCATGAACCACATGGTTTTAGGGCATGAGCCACATGGTTTAGGGTACAAACCATGTGGTTTTAGGACTCCCTTAACCACACAGCTTAGGAAGCAGGAAAGTAAGATGTAGCAGCCATGCAGAGCTTTCTCTTAGCAGTTCAGAAGAATGCAGGGGAGACTTTGTGGGAAGGAAAGGGGTGAAAGGACTCTCACTGGTGGGCCATGAGAAGGTGCCAAGTGGGTTTGGATTAAGAACTAGAGATCGCAGCGACCCAGCTGATGGTGCTGGGAACTGGGGAGGCCTGGCAGCCAAGCATGGATGACTGAGAAGAACCAAGGGAAGTGAGCTACAGACTTCTGGTTTTTCTACTGGAAGATAGTACTTCTGATTGGCAAGTTCTGAGACTGGCCTTCCAGGGCAAAGCAGGAAGTTAAGGACCATGTGTGTTTGTATGTGTTTTAAGGGACTTTGGGATTTTAACAAAGACATTAAGTCATTACTCTAAGTCTGTATAACTTTTGAATAAATAGTTCATTTCCTTTTCACCAAACTCTGGCATGGAGAGCCATAATTCCTAAGGTTGGTGGGCAAGCTGAGCCTATTACAGAGGGACCCCAGGGGAGAGGAGTCCATTCAGTAACAGTATCTTGTCCCCAGCATGAGTCCGTTCTGTAACAGAACTAGGAGGTAAATTTCTCTTTTCAGCCACCAGTTTGTGGTACTTTGTTACTACAGCCCTAGAAAACTAATACAAAGTTCATGAAATATGTGTATTCAATGATAAAAAATAATGACCATTTATTGTGTGTCTATTGAATTTAAGTTCTTTTGTATTTTATTTCTGGTTTTTATAATAATTCCAAACAGTGGATAGTATCACCTCTACTCACTAATAAAGAAATTGCAACACAGCTTAAGAAAATTTTCCAGGTGGCCTAGTTAATATGCAGAGAGATTTGAGCCCAGCCTTAAAAACACCAAAGCCTGGAGAATGAGCCAGACTATATAAACAAAAGGTATCTGTAATTATACCAATGAATTCTATGTATAACTTCAACAATTCTTTATAATAGCAAACAATTATAATCCCACAGAATACTTGCTTTCTCTGGGCAAGTCATAGTTTCTGCTAATAATAAATGGCAATTAACTTCATAAAGCTCTTCTCATACTTTTGATCTCAAACTTGCTAAGTACCCTGATGGCAAAATATACTGAAATTTCAAAATTATATTAAAAAAGTCTCCACATGTCAAAAGGATGAAAAGCTTAAAGAAGAAGTGAGAAAATGAAATCATGAGCATAACCTTAACTTCTTTGCCAGCTCAGGGAAGGACTGGATTGGTATGTTATTTCTAGAAATAAAACCAATAAGAGAATGGTCTAATACTTGTGTTCATAAATTCAAGAAATATTTATAGCAGACTACCCTGTGCCAGGCTGTGAACACAGTAAAGCCTGGGCTCTCATGAAGCTCTTGTTCTACTGTGTGGAAGTAAAGATAGACAACAAGCAAGAAATGTATGATATGACAAAATGTCATAATGTGCTAGAGAAGAATGAAACAGAAAAGAGGGATTTAGAGTAATAAGGGCAGGGTGAGCCTATTATTTGAGATGGGTAGTAAGAGAAAGACTCGCCAGTTTAAGGATTTGGATTTTTTTAATGTGTACCCTGTAATACAAAGCATTAGAAAAATTACTATAATGCATTCATAAAAGTAATCTTGAAGTCACTGCTGAACTTTCCAGTTTGACTCTTGTGACTGTCCTTTCATTAGTGAATTTAATACTCTGTTCTAAAATAACATTCCTTCTCCTCCACTATTACAAATATAAAGTATAGCATTCACTATCAGTGACTATGATTCCTGTGTATAAATACGTACTGTAACTAAAGGACTATGTGTCTTAACCACATACAGCTAGAGGCATATGCATAAGGCACTAACAGTCATTCTATTCCAAATATGTAGGCTTTGCTCAATAATATGAGTATTTTAGATAATATGTTACTAAAAATAATACATCTGCCACATCAGATGGAGAACAATGTCAGATATTATGGCTCAAATTCTGATTCTGTTAAATGCTACAGAAACTACCCTTGATTTCAATACTTCTCCTGTCTTCAGGGAAATAACACAGTGAGGGGTGAGAATCAAAAGGGCAACACCAATGGTGAGGAATGAAAATCAATGGCAGGCCTGGAAATGAGCATAGAGCCAGATCACGTGTAGGTAGATAGAGTCTCAGCTTCCACTTGGATGAATTTCCAAAAGGTCTCCTCTTATTTGTCTATAGGAACAATAGAATTTCCCACTTTTGGTGTTACTTTTAGTTTCAGGAAGAATCTCCAGAAATACTTGAGGTTTTTGAGATATTAAATGTTTTATTTGAAAAAAAGTTTAAAAGCAGCAACAACAAAAACCCAAATAGAACTAGAGTTCACCAAGCGATAATAAATCTGGAATATATAAAACTAATACTATTTTCAGCCTGAATATGTCTGAGTCTTTAATAAGCTAATGCTCACTGTGGCTCTCTGACAAGGAAAGATTATATGCAGCATTTGCAAAAATTAAGTGATAGCACCTCTCGTGAGAGAAGTGTTCCTTGGAATGCATTTCTATAAAACCTTTGGCTCATGTTTTCCAGAAAGGCATGATAAAATTATTTCCTGGCTGAAGTAAGACTTAGCACATAATATCCATTTTCACTCATTGTTAAATAACTGTTATACAATTGGCCCGTCAGCAGGTTTTAGCTTAGGCTTATCCTTAGCAGGTAGAACACAGGGCAGGAAAGCTTTGAGAGCTGGAGTGCAGTTAAGAAATGGGAGACTGAGATACACAATGCTCTGGGAAGCTTGACTGAGATACACAGTGCAGTGGGAGGCTTGAGATGCACAATTGTAGGTCTGTTAGGGACATGACAACACTAGATATTTGAGAGAGGTGGTATAAGATCAATTGAGATTGAGCACAAAAAAGTATATTTATTTTTAAGCTTATTATTAGCTAAAACAACATATAAAAGTAATATGGGATTTATGTTTCTATTCTCCTCTCTAAATCTATCTGTACAATGGGTGGTATCAACAGTTGGTATGCCAGCTGGGGTATCTAACTCCTTGACATCTCTTGGCCACACTGGAAGAAGAAGAGATTTCTTGAGCCACACATTAAATATACAGACACTAATGAAAACCGATGAGAAAAAAATAGGTTTAAAGTAAATTTATGATTTTGTGTTGGGCTCCACTCATAGCCATCCTGGGCTGCATGCACCATATGGTGCATGGTTTGGACACTCCATTGCATGCAGTACTTTAACCCAAAACCATATTTTGATTCAGCAGGGATTCAGTATTATTTGTTTGTGGATTTTATCCAAGGCCAAAAGTTAACTGGCTTCTAGAAGAAATATGATGTTTTCCCTTCTCAGCATCCTTTCATCCCTCTTTTGATAAAACAGAACTCCAGAGTTCCTCTGGAGACCCACCACTCACTCAATGCCAGACCATGTAGTTTAGTTGGGTTTATCACGTGGGTTTTCCTAAAAGTAGTACATAGGGCAAAGACTTGGGTGCAGGTAATTTATTTTAGAGGTGATTCCAGGAGCAGGGTAAGTAGAGAGGAGACAGACAAAAAGAAAATGAAACATCTATATAGTCTATGATAGAGCTGGTTTTCACAGTTGGCAACCAGTATATAACCCTACTGGTAACTTCTAAGAAACTTTACAGAATGTGCCTAATAACTATTTGAACACTAGGGGGTGGGGACCACTATCCATTAACTTCATCCCCCAGATTGCAAAACACAAGGACATCAATGCCTATGCCCCTCTAGACTGCATTACGCTCAAGCTGAGATCGTCTGTGGTTTCTGAGAAATCCCTAATGCAGAAGAACAGACATGGCAGGTGTCTGAAGCCTTTAAGTACAGGAATAGGTTCAGATTAATCTAAACTGACAGGATGTTATGTTTCTAGGATTACAGCAAAAACAGTGATTGGTTCGAGATGATCACATTTCTCAAAAATATCCAATAAAAATAAGACATTTTTTCAACATTTGGAGAAAGTAAAAACAGCCTCTCTTCTCCCTTGGACTTGGCAACATGAGAATGTAAGGTCTGAAGAGCCATGATCCACTTGTAACCATAAAGGAAATGCCACCACAGGGGAAATGGAGCCAGAAAAGAGAGAAAAAATTGGATTCTTAGGATGTTACTTGAGCAGATGGAATGTGAAGTGCCCAAAATCAGACTGACAGCCTGGATTTTTAATTTTTGTAAGCTATGTATACTTTCTGTTTGCTAAACCAGTCTGAGTTTGGTTTTCAATGGAAAGATTATTGACTTGATGTTAATTGAAGTGTGGTACAAGAGCAACTTAGAAATGGAGAATGTCAGGCTCCACTCAGACCTGCTGATTCAGATACTCTGATAGTGAAGTTCAAAAACCTTTATTCTAACTACCTCCCAGGTGATTCTATGCATGCTAACCTTCAAGAACCATTGCACTAACAATATATTAGGTTAACCTGCCAGAGGCCCATACCTTTGGTAAAAGGAAAAAAAAAATCATCAGCTTTTAAAATAAACCAAACCAAACTAAGGCAATTTTAAATGTGATTTGATATTTGCAGCAAGTTGCTTTCAAAGTATATCAAGTATACTGAAAATCAAGAGCAATCATGATAACTTCAAGAATTCCAAGGTGACTTGGAAGGGCAATGCAGACTCAACTGCTATGTAGTTTTCATTTTTTTCCTATTAAAATTTTAGATTTATTTGCAGAGCTCTGCCTCATGAGAAGGCTTGAAGGCTGAAAAATGAAGATAAGGGCTTTAGATTTTTTCTTTGGTTTGTACTTATTCTGACCCAAAGCAGACACCAGAACAATCACAGTGGACTTTTTTTTTTATTGCAAGAGTTTCTTATGAAATTTTATTTATATCTTTTAGCCCTTGGGTTTTGCTAATACTACTAAACATGGTCACCTTTTAGACCTTGAATGGCACAAAATAACTGCTTTCTATTATCAGATTTCATAAAGATAATCACTCTGAGGAATTACTGAATAGAAATAAACCCTTGATTTGATCTTATTGTTCTCTAAAGCTACATAAGGAAACAAAACTTGGTTTATTAGCCAACCTCATGACTGCAATGAAATCTCTTTAATTTGGTACAATTTGGAGGAAGACCAATGTCCATTAAAATAAGTAAAAGTTATGAACTTCAAAAAACATTTATTATTCCTATGTAAAAATTATAGTCTGTTAACCAATAAATATGTAGAAATCCATTTTTTCATATATTTTATGGAAGCTTTTGAACTAGAATGGCAGTAGTTGCAACAGAAATTGTATCACTGATGAAACTGAAAATATTTACTAACTGGTGCTTTAAAAATAAAGTTTAATTGTCAAACACTTGGAAGCAACCAAGATGCTCTTGAGTAGATGAATGGATAAATAAACTGTGCTACGTCCAGACAATGGAATATTATTCATAACTATCAAGCCTTAAAAAGACATGGATGAAACTTAAATGCATTTTACTAAGTGAAAGAAGTCAATATGAAAAAGCCACATACTATATGATTTTAATTATTATATTCTGAAAAAGACAAAATTATGGACACAGTAAAAAGATCAGTGCTTGCCAGGGGTTAAGAGGAGGGAGGGATACAAGGTAGAACATGGGATTTTTAGGGCAATGAAAATATGATACTATGAAGGTGAATACAACATCAAGGATGACCCTATTAAGCTATGGACTTTGAGTGATTACAATATGTCAACATAGGTTCCAGACGGTAACAAATGCACCGCTCTGGTGGAGGATGTTGATAGTGGGGGAGGCTGACCATGTGTGGGAGACAAGAAAAATATGGGAAATCTCTGTACCTTCTGCTCAATTTTTCTACAAACCTAAAACTTCTCTAAAAAGTAAAGTCAATAAAAAATAGTTTTCCAACCTTTGTCTTAAGGGGTTGTGGAACCTATAGGTAAAGGATCTTGGGTCCATGGATGACCTCATAAACTATTCCCTTCTGCCCATTTACTGATATTCATGGATTGTAATATAAGCAAGAAATAAGTTTTCATTTTGTTAAACATCAAGATTCAAGGAATAAGATCATTACAGATGCTGGTCTTCGTTTTAGCACTTAGGTTGAGCTGTCTGAACTAATACATCAGGGTACTCCACAAAAAAATTATTTAAGCTCTAGTGCTGGTGATATAGAAAAACTGACCTCTAACTCATTGGAAGGTTGAGCCATGTAAGGGTGGAAGGTGTGGATGAAGACATGGATACTCTGGCTGCCCCAATGTCTGGCTCTGATGGAGGTGGCATCAACACTGCAGAAGTCAGGTAATGAGAGCAGGTAGAGGGGAATGCTGGTAAGAGGAGAATTCTTACATAGGGATTGTTTACAATTGCATTTATGTATGGGCATCTGTCCACACTTCAAAGGAATACTTAGACAAAAACCTGATTACAAATACCAAAATTGTGGATTCTGCTTTAAGAAATATCTTTTGTATGTTTGGAAATAGTCTCAGCAGCATTTTTGGGTGCGAAAGCACCTACCCTTCACAAAATGTAGAAATACATTATTTTCTTTTCTTCTGTAAAAAGACCATATATTTCCAAGTCCTATATATTTCAATTCCCATAGAATTAATTTTTCCCAAGAATTCTGAATGCTTAGATTTTATGTTATTAACATTCCTGCAACACACATTTGCTACATCTTTCTTATATTCTGCTGGTATTACCACTCCTTTGGAATGAATCAGAGCATCTCCAATGTTACACACTGAGACTTGGGAAGCAGGCTGCCCATTTTCTCTACATTAATAGGCAGAAAAGTTCTGCCCTCAAGGTAGGTTTTTGATTGCTGACTATAATAACCAGGGTCACTTGCACAATAAAAGAGTTTGATATGGATTTTTTTATTGTCTCCCTTCTGAAAAATTATAGTCATTGCTCATCCAGCAGATGTGTGAGACTGCAGGCTGAGAGCATCTGCCTCCCCTATACACAGTCACTCTGGTTCCGACCCCAGCAGAAACAAAATCCCCATATTGTGTTTCCAAATATAATCTGAATAACAAAACACCTTTACAAATATATCTGTGATTCTGATCCCTTTTGTCTAAATTGACCTCTGTCCATCTTTTGTCATTTACAGTTGCAGAGACTTCCTCCTTTCCAAGTGTCTTAATATAGGTCTCCCCAGAGGCTGATCATGACAAAAAAATTAAGTGCAAATAGTTTCCCCCAGGATTGGGCCCAGAAAACATTGGTAGGGTTATGGGAAAGTGAGATGATAAAGGAAAGAAGCCAAAAAGAGTCTGTTATCAAGCGAGTCACCACTGTAAACCCAATCCCAATGGAGAATAGTAGGAGCCTGGAGTAGAACATGCATCAGAATTATCCCACACAAAGGAGGGACAGCCATGTCCTACCCATCATAGATGGCAAACTGCTTTTTGGTGGTGTCAGTTCCTTGGAACTTCAAGCTTGCTGCAGGAGCAGGCAAATTGGTCGGCCTACTCCAGAGAAAGTCCCAGGCAAAATAAGGCAGATGTGGGCTTGGAAATTGAGCTGCTACATGCAGTCACAGTAGGGACACATGATACATGAGCAGGCACTCAGCATTCTTTTGGGAAGAGGAATCAGTGTCACCTCAGGGATTTTCTTCAGGTCTCAATGACTAGACAGCATCTTAGATAAAACTATCCATTCAGAAAAGGGGCTTTGAGAGTCTTCTTCCAACTTGATCCCTTCCTCACTCAATGGTGGCTGTGTAGGTAAACAGGGTATATTAGCACCTAAATAATGTGAATTCAGGGGAACTTAGGACACTTGTCTTCCAGACTCTTTCTTTCCTAGCATCATGAGACCTGAGATTCCAAAGTTCATTAGTTAAATTATAAATTTGGGGAGTGGGTACAGAGAGTAAATTAAAAAAAACCTTAACCTTTATTTCTACAGCATGAATAAGCCCATTGAAACTTTCCTGAGAGGCTTGATATGATAAGCGGTGGATGAGTGGTGGATTGTGAGACATGTTGGTGTATGATGTATGTCGTGTATATATGTGGGTGGTCTGTCTTTTATGTGTCTTTTTTGTGCCAAAATAATTTTAGGACTGTATACATTTAACTACTTCTTAACTGTTGAGGAGTTAAAATTATATGTGGTCCTTTGAAGGCAACCACGAGACTGATGTGGCCCCCAGTGAAAATGAGTTTGACATCCCTGTCTATATTCTCAGGTAACTCAACAATGAATCATAGATCTCCAGAGACCAGCAGAAAAGGCTCAGACCCTGGGCCAGAAGGACATCCAGGCACCATAACTGTGGCCTAATTTAAATAGAATGTCTAAAACAATGTGCCTTAAACAAGGAGGCCAGACATTTCTTGAACTTGGAGAAAGTAAAGCAAGAGTAATTGAAGATCAGAGAGAACCCAGGAATTACCTATTTTCTAGCAGTAGTACCTGCCTTATTTCCAGTTTCTTTATAACCAGGAAGCACAAACATCCTGTCCCTACTACTAATAGAATGTCCCATGACCATTCAAACCCAGGAACCTCTGGTGCCCTCACTACACTTTGGGATTACCTAGAGGGTTTTGAGAATGCTAATGCCTTGGATTACCCCAGAGATGTTTATGTAATTGGTTTGGGAGCATACTGGGCATGGAACTTTTAAGTTTCCTTCAACCAGGGTTGAGAACCATGGCACTGAATTAACTCAGTTTCAGAGAGGGCATATCACAGAGTGACTTGGTTAATGATAAATGTCTAATTGTAATCTTAAAATTAATATCTCCTGAATGGCACTTGTGAATTATCCCCAAATGCCCAAATCTTCTAATCTTCCATTTGTTCAAAGCAAAAACATTAGAGTCATCCTCAACTTCTCTCTGTCATACCCCACATTCTATCCGGCAGCAAATATTGAAAGCTTAGCCTTTTAAATGGATCTGTATAGCAATGTCCTCTCATTGACTATACCTTTACCATGCAGTTCAAATTAATAGTTTGCTCACCTGCATTGCAATAGCCTTCTAACCCATCTTCCTTCAGTCACATCTCATACAGCAATCAGATGAGTCCTATAAGTCATAAATCATGTCCTTCCTCTGTTCAAAACCTTCCAATCATTTTCTTATCCTACTATAAGTAAAAGCCTGAGGCTTATACAGCCTATTTTTGTCAATAAAGTATGAGAATTTTAGGTTTAAACAAAATTAAATAGATATTACAGGACTTCTCAAAACCTGTAATATGTTATGTCTTATTATGAAGCCTCCAGAGATGTATACAGTGATTTCCAAACTCAGCCATGAAAATCTCTTTGGAAAACAATAGCATAATCACCATTTTTAATTGGCATTGATGTTAACCAGCTTTACCTGCTCATAGGAAAGGGAATTGGCCAGATCTGACAAACCCCAACACCTGTGCAAAAGGAACATTGAAAAATGTGGCCCAGTTCCTCACCTTTATAACCAGGTCAGGAATATGGGCTGAATAGTTGATTTCTGTTTGTGTTCTTTCTAGTTTCTGAATTTGATAATAAAAAATTACAACCAGTTGTTTAATTGATGTTTCTGATTAAAAAAGAATAAAGATTCAGCATGTCTTTAAAAGGTGTGGTTAGTATGAGAGGGTTGATAGTCAAGATAAAATTGATACCCTATGTGTTTAAATTAGAAAACAATTATTATTTAATTTGAAATGGCATATGTCTCTTTAAAAAGTTAATAACATATTTTGTTTCTTAGCTGGACTCAAGAAATACTATCTGATCACGCTAAAAGCCCTTAAAGAAGAAAGCAGTACTCATGTAAATTGACATCAATCAAAACTGTTCTCAGTTGACTGATATTTAGGGGGTAGAAATCAGATGGTTGAAGGATTTTATTATTATTATTGTGCAAGCTTGAAACTGGTGTTAGGTAAGAAATCACTGTTTTCCTAGAATAGGTGTACAGAGAATATTTTCCAGACCTGTATGATTGAACCACTGTGACAGTGGTGGCATTTTGAAACCCAGAAATAGCTTTAAAGACTTACTATTTGAACTCATTGAAAGTAATAGGTGTCAATAAAGCATGACCATGTTATGAATTTTACACACTAGGTTCTAGGCCCACATTATCATATTTCACAGGCCCTTCTCTTTTATTTCTAGGCCTCAATCTAAGGTCAAAGAAGCTCAGAGTCTGAGATATAACCTGGCCCAGCTGTCCTCTTTCATGCCTGCAGCTGTGCAAATGGCGTTGTTCTTCCTTCAAAACCTGATTTCTCTTTCTATTCTCCAGCTGAGCTCAAACAGAGTAACAGATGACATATTTCTACAAACACGGAATCTTTGTTTTGGTGTACATATATAAGGGATCAAGAAAGTTAAGCCAAATTCTGCAAGGCCAGAGATGTTACCAAGAGAACATCATTACAACCACTTGAGAAAAAAAAGGAAACGTGATATTTGCCAAAAACAATAAAGAACTGTCATTTCTTTCTTAACATTTTATAGGCAAAAAGCAAAAAAAGCAATACTGTGAGGAAGAAACACTCTTCTTTCTAAATGTCTTTGAAACCAATCGATTTTAGTTAAATTCCTATTGAGGCAATTAGGGCTGCTTTATATTTAATTATAAATCAACAAAAATGACTGTTGTACTCATTGTTGATTATGGTTATGTTGCCATTTTGAAATCATCTGCAAACATAATTTTGCTTATATTTCCCATCTTCTTTGGAGATTTTCACAAAGTGTTATGCTCAGAAACAGATGTATGTTTTGGGCTTTAAAATTTAAATGTCTTCATTGTCATTGTTTTCTGATATAATATTTATAAAGTAGAAGTTTCCCCCAAATTAATCATTCCATGTGAGTTTTTTGATTTAGGAAACCTCTTTGGAAATAGAGGAAAAATTTGTGAGTGAAGTAAATGGGTATATGTGGCATATAGGAAAGATGCATTTGACACAGTGCAAGAAAATATGCTCAGGCACAACTAGAATACTAGGGGGAAAATGGAAATTTTGCTGAAAAATAGAAAAAGAGACTAAACAAAGCCACTTACAGAATAAGTGTAGGTGGGTAGAGAAGAGGTCCAAATCCTGAGCCTTGTGATTCTCTAATACTAAGAGGTTGGAGAGGAATAAGGAAACAAGTTCAAGAGATGAAGAATGAGCTGCCAATAACATAGGAGAAAAACCTTAAAGCTGTAAAGTCCTGGAAACCAAATGAAGAAAGGGTTTCAAGGAGAAGTGAGTGATCAGCTGTGCAAAACATTGACTACTATTTGTCAAGGATCCACCATAGTGTTTAGCACTGTGGAGGTCACTTGTACATTGACAAGAGCAATTTGACCTTGGTGGGCAGCAGAGAAAAGGCCTCAATATAGTAGATTTAAGAGAGAATGAGAAGTGAGCAACTGAAGAGAAAGAGTATTGGACATCTTTGGAAGGAGTTTAACTCTAAAGGGAAGGGAAGAAATGGGGCAGTAGCTGGAGGGAAAAGTGGATCAAGAAAGTTTTGTTTTTCAGTTGGAAGAAATAACAGCATATTGGTATACCAAAGATAAATATCCAGTAGAGAGGAAAAAGATGATGAAGCAAGAGAAAGAGAAAAATAATTTCCTCATGCTTTCAGAGGGTGGGATTTAGGACACAAGGGCACAGTTAAAAACCTAAGTATTGCAGAGTAACAGAGAGGAAAATAAGATTAAAGGGTATGGATGCAGGTGAGTAGGTAAGTGTGATAGTGGGAATTTGTGCAAGTTCTCTTTTGAATGCTTCTATTCTCATCGAAACAATGAGAGATACCATCAGATGTAAGCAAGGACAAGAAAACTTGTATCGAAGGTTTGAGAAGATAGGAGATAGTATGTAACAGTTGTGTAAAAGGACAGGAGCATAGACTGACTAGGCAAGTTGAGCATTATTGTCAGGCAACAATAAAGGCAAGCTGTGCTCAGCTACATGGGCATATAAGATGAAGAGGTGGAAAACTGAATTTAATTCTGGCTGGATTTTGCCGAGTGAATAGGTCAAAGCAAGAAAGAAACAAAGTGGTTGATATCCAAGGGACCAGTTCTAGTGTTTGATTCTAGAACTTAAGCCACATAAAGAGAGGTGTGAGATTATGTGAATTTTGGGACAGTAGGTGGTAGGAGCGAAAGAGTATAGATTTTGACCCAGGGATTGAAGATGATGGAGCAGGGGTATCAGAGGGAATAACAAGAAAAGGGAAGGAGAAGCTTGAGACTGAGACCATGAAGGCCTTGCATTAGTTTTGATGATAATGTGTGGAGTGTGACTATGGATGTGAATGGCTGAGGTGGGAAGGCAGACAGGATCACTGGAGGAAAAGAGGTCAGGGAATTAACAGGCACTGAACGCTTATCTATGGCATTGTGTTTCAGTCAAGAGTGGTATCACTAACCTGGGGTTTTTTTGAAAATGTGTTAGGGCTTTTTAAAAAATAAACATTTTATTTCAGAAAAGTTTTAGGTTTACACAAAAGTTATGAAGGTAGTCTAAAGAGTTTCCATATGCCCTCTTTCCCCATTAACATTTTACATTAGTATGGTGTATTTATTAAAATTAATGAACCAATACTAATATATTATTATTAATAAAAGTTTATAATGTATATATGTGTGCGTGTATATATATGTGTGTATGTGTGTATACACATCCACCCATTGAGGATACCTTATTACATTTAGTCATTTTAGTCATCGTCTCTTCTTAGGCTTATTTTAGCTGTGAGAGCTTCTCAGACTTCTAGTTTTTGCTGGCCTTGACAATTTTGAGAAATACTCGTCAAGTATTTTGTATAACATCCCTTATTTGAAACTTGTCTGATGTTTTTCTTATGATTATACCCAGGTTATGGGCATTGGGGAGGAAGACCCACTTCTCAGGGGTAAAGTACCATCCTCATCACATTATATCAAGGGTAAGTGCTATCAAAATGGTTGAACACTGTTGATATTGACCTTCATAACCTGACTGAAGTAGTATTTGCCATGTTTCTCCAGTATAAACTGACTTTTTCTATTTCCGTACTTTAATTTTTGGAAGAAAGTCTTATGTACAGCCCACAATTAAAGAGTGAGGTTGATGTGTAAGGAGGTGCCATGTATTTTTGGACTAAGAGCTGGAGAACACAGCAATGTGGCTGATGGTGCTGGAATTGAGGAAATTGCCCAGCCAAACACGGATTACTGGGAGAAGCCAGAGACGCTGCACTGTGAGTATGAGAGCTGAGTCAACGACTTCTGTGTTTCTAAGAGACAGTACCTCTGATTGGCATGTTCTGAAGCTGGCCTGATTTGGCAAAGGAAGGCATGACTGTGGGTTTGTGGGTGCTTTAAAGGGAGTGGGATTAAATGGTGGAATTCTGCCATCACTCTAAATCTACATAACTTTTCAATAACTAATTCCTTCCCTTTTCACCAAACTCTGGCACTGGGAGTCATGCTTCTTGGCCATGGGCAATTGGGCCCCTCACAACTATTGCAGAACAGCATAGGCTGGGGTTTCTGTAACATTGTGACAGGTGTCATATCAGCATGCATTTAAAAAAGCTTATCAAAATTGGTGAATTTTTGGGTAGCCATTGAAGATGAAAGAAAATATTGCAACATTTTCAGCATATTATGCTTTATTATTTCAAGAAAGGTAAAAACGCAACTGAAATGCAAAAAAAAAGATTTGTACAGTGTATGGAGAAGGTGCTGTGACTGATCAAACATGTCTATAATAGTTTGTAAAGTTTCATGCTAGAGATTCTCACTGGATGATGCTCCACAGTCAGGTAGACCAACTGAAGTTGATAATGATCAAATTGAGACATTGAGAACAATCAATGTTCAACCATGTGGGAGATAGCTTACATAGTCAAAATATCCAGGTCAATAAAGTTGTGAAAATGAAAATGTGTCTTTCATTCTATGGAAAAAACCATATGGACTTTTTGGCCAACCCAATATAATTGTGTAATATAACTATACTATATCTTAATTTACTTTTGAAATGTCTTGTAGAGAGATAGTTATAGGTAGATAGGAACAAATGAAAATATCTGTAAGTACTGCAATATTTAAGCAAAATGTGTAATAGGTCAGTATAGGCAGACTAATACAAATTAGTAAATAGATGATAGAGAAAGAGAGATCCACAGGTACACATATGTTGAAAGAATAGTTATTTCAAGTATAGTGGGTGCTATTTGTCCCCTACTATTGGTGCCTACTTAGAGTGTTCTCTGATAAACACCTCGAGGCTACACACCCCTTCAAAGACTGCTCTCTACCATATACAAGCTGTCTCACTAGGGAGGTTCCATATCATCACTTGGGGTGGACTGCAAGGGATACAAAATGCCCAACCTCTTGCCTCATGGTGAGACCAACTCAGGTGTAATCCATGCTTTGGAGGAGGTTGTGCAGTGAGGCTGAGGTTAATCTCCAGAGAAGACTACACCCTTGTTCAACTCCTCCCCCTGCCACACATTGCTTTCCTGACTCCTCTTCTCCTGAGAGCCCTCCCTCAGTAAATCACAGGCATTGAAATCCCCAGTTTAGGCTCTGCTTTCAGAGAAACTGAACAAAGCCTCCTATCAATTTTCTTATCTTCCACTTCCTGAATATTAGAGACCCCAGTTGAGTGTGAGGATGTGTTTCCCCTGGGAAGTTTTGCCCGGGATGAAAATACCTGATACTCTGTTCCTGAGTCATGTTGTCTGTTTTACTGTCATTCTGCACCAACCCTCCATCCCAAAAGGCATCTTCCGCTTGGTCGTGTCACACAGACTGAAAGAGCTCTGTCAGCATAAAAAGAATGATTCTCCAATTCATCTTGCAACATGGCTCTGTTATACTTGGCAGTTCCTCTGGAGCATCCTGAACGAGAGCTACCTGGGCTCTGAGCTGGTGCTCAGGGTCCTGAGAGACAGTTCACATATTATTTACTGTGACATTTGACTTTGCATCCTGCATCCTTCTGAGACAGTCCATTATTAAGATCAAAATCAGCATGAAAGGTGCTGGCAGGGAGAAGTGTCTTAAAGGTACAATGTTGTCTTTATGTTTACTTCCTCTCTTTACTGGCCCTTTTATAAGTAACTGGGTGAAAGGAGGGGAGAAAGGGGACTAAGAGCTGAATGAAGCCTCTAGTGGAATTGCAATAACCTCCTTTGTAAAGTGACATAAATTCTAAATGTTAGCATAAGGGTGCTTTCTGGAGGGTATAAATCTTTCAATTATTTCTACCACAGGGGTCTTGGGAGAACAAAGGAGTTAGTTTTCATTCAGAAAGTGAGAAAGAAGTAAATCTTAAATTTTTTCTTAAATTTTATATTATTATGCTGTACAGTCAAATATATGTGATACACATGCAAAACCAATGGGCATTTGTTAACTTAAGAATCCAGAGCTATTTCAAATGGAAAACTGTGTGGATGTGATAATGGGAGCAAATTTCCTATAAAAGAAGACATTAATAGGCTGAGTGTGAGAAAGTTTTGAATAGAGTTGAGGTTTAGAAACTCTATGAAAGGAATTTAAAATGCATTGCTGGCTGACTGTTTGCCAGGTATGTTCATTCTTCTCCAAAGCAAGCTCATGTAATTCTAATAAAAACCCATGAAATAGGGACCCATTCAATTCTTATTTTACAGTAAGAGACAATGTCTGGGAAATTAAAGTAGTATTTCCAAGGTCACAAAATGTATGAGTGAGTGACGATGTCTTTCTAACTCCTAAGATGTTTTTGCTCTTACTAAACAATGTTAGAAGTGACTGTCCAAGTTAAGTAGCAAGACACAAAGCACTGGGGCTGGGGAGAACGGGTTAACATTTGTAATTAACCCCATCACTAAGTGGAACCTTCAAATCTTTATAGCCATTAAAAGCAGTCTAGTATACTGAAAAACAGAGTAGCTTCTGTTGCCATTTGATGTATACTCTCTGGCACATTAATGAACAACTTGAGCTTTGGTTTATTCACTCTTAACTAAGGCAAATAGTCTTAGATATGGAGTTTTTGTAAAGATTAAGGATGATATATTTGTAGGATCTGGTACATAGCAGATATAAGTGACAACTAATTAACTCATTTGCTTGATTATTTGCTGAGCCTACTCCAAGGACAATATGGCCCTGAGCCCCATACATAAAACCTAGATGAGTTGGAAGACATCTCTCAAGGCTCTTAAACCACAATGTCATTGAGGAGATGAAAATTCTACAGGTGAAAAAAGAACTTGTTAAAGGAAACATTAGGTTACATTCCAGATCTTATCAGAGAAACATTTTAAAGAAAATGCCATTCCCAAAATTATGTTTTCCTTTATTTCCATACATAATCTATTCCATTATGAATAATGATTAGTTCATTGCAACCCTTCTGTTCCTGACCCTAAGGCCCGATCCCCACCATATGTAGGTTTATGTGGATATCTCATGCTTTAGGTTATAGCTTAGATATTATTTCTCTGAGAATCCTTCCTTGAGCTGCTAGATGCCTTCCCTATCATACACTTGAGTACCTTATACCTCCCCTATGAAAGCACTTATTCTTCTGGTTGTAATTGCTCTTATACCTGTGGAACTGGAATATAACTGGAGTTCATATGGCCTAGACTCTGAAGAGTATTGTTTTTTCCAAGATAATTGTTGAGTGCAACAAATACTTTCTTGCAAACATACCAGGGGTACTAGTAGATATGTTTAAAGTAGAAAAACAACAAAAAACCTTTAAAACATTTTCTTTAGATATATCTCTTACTTTCAATCTTTCTCACCTAAGAGATACTTCAAATAACAGGAACAACAAACACAAAATCAAGTTAGTCTCTTTGTTATCTCCTTCTCTCTCTTCCCCAATACTCTCTCCCAAAACTATCCCATATGTTTTTTTTTCATCTTTCTTCATTTATAATACAGACCTTCATTATTATGATCAACCTAGATTCTTTACATTTAAAAAAAATACTTATTTTTGCTTTAGCAAGAGAAGTGAAGATGAGCAGCAAGTAAGAATCTTCAGTTGGGAAGGTGGAAATGAAGAGGGGGGAAGGAAGGCTGTAAATATCTCCACATTTACACTTTTGGCTCCTCCTTCTCTTTCTTTAAGTATACCCTAAACACACTGAAGAAAAGCCTTAGGTCTTAAATTCTATTTTCAGCATTTAGCATAGTGCTTAGCCAAAAAAATAAAAAAATAAAATAAAATAGACATTTAAATATATAACCAAGGGAATAGATAAAGACAAATGGGGAAAAATAGAGTTCCTATAAATGTCACCAGTTAAGCATATTAATCTGCTTTTAAAGCCTGTGGATAGTAGCCTTTGCTTTTTTTTGAGCTAAGAACACTCATTAAGTGACTTCTTTTTCACTGTTAACAAAGAATTAAACCATATAGTATGAATAGGGTTGACCTTGAATAGTATAAGGTCCAAGACCATTCTTTAGAGATTTGTTAGGTCTGAGGCAAATCACCCTGAATAGCCAGCCTATGAGCACCATTTTACTTGATGGTCAGGTAGTTAAGTAAAAACAAAAGTAGTCTGATATAGTCCCATTTGTTATTTTTTTCTTTTGTTTCCCTTTTCTGAGGAGATGCATCAGATAAAATATTGCTATGAGCAATGTCCAAGATTTGACTGCTTATGTTTTCTTCTAAAATTTTTATGGTTTCAAGTTTAACATTTAAGTCTGTAATACATTTTGAATATATTCTCATGTGTGCTATAAGGAGGTGGTCTAGTGATATTTTTCTGCATATTTCTGTCCAATTTTCCCAATACCATTTATTGAATAAACTATCTTTAGCCCATTATATTTACCTGCTTCATCTGTTAAATATTAATTGACTATAAAGTTGTGGGTTTATTTCTGGGCTATCTATTTGTTTCCATTGATCTATGTGTCTGTTTTTATGCCAGTACCCTGCTGTTTTGATTATTACGAACTTATAGTGTAGTTTGATATTAGGTAGCTTGATTCCTCCAACTTTCTTCTTTTTCAAGATCACTGTTGCTATTTTGGGCCTTTTGTGGTTCCATATAAATTTATGAAATATTTGTTCCAGTTCTGTGAAATATATCATGGGTATCTTGATAGAAATTACACTGAATTGATAGATTACTTTGGGTAGCATGGACATTTTAATGATGTTAATTCTTCCTATCTATGCACATAGTATATGCTTCCACTTATTTGTATCTTCTTCAATTTATTTCTTCAGTGTCTTATAATTTTCCAAGTATGGGTTTTTATATCCTTGGACAGATTTATTCCCAGGTATTTTATTCTTTTTGAAGTAATTGTGAATAGGATTTTTTTTTTAATTTCCATTTTTGATAGTTCATTATTGGTATATAAAATGCAACTGATTTCTGGATATTAATTTTCTACTGTGCTACTTTGCTGAGTTCATTTATCAGTTCTAGTAGTTTCTTGATGGGTTATTTGGGGTTCTCTATGTAAAGTATCATGTCATCTTCAAATAAAGACTATTTTACTTTTTCCTTTACAATTTGGATGCCTTTTACTTCTTCTTCTTGTCTGATTGCTATGGCTAGGACTTCCAGTACTATTTTGAATAAGAGAGGTAAAATCAGACATGCCTGTCTTGTTCCCAATCTTCAGAGGAATGCTTGTAGTTTTTGTCCATTGAGTATGATATTGGCAATGGGTTTCTCATATATGGCCTTTATTATGTTTAGGTGTGTTTCCTCTGTTCCCACATTGCTGAGTGTTTTTATCATAAATGGGTGCTGGATTTCTATTTGATGAAAAAAGAAAAAGCATCATATCTACTGATATGATTATGTGGTTTTATCCTTCATTTCGTTTATATGATTGATTGATCATATTGATTTTTGGATGTGTACCAACCTTGCATTCCCAGAAGAAATTCCACTTTATCATGGTGTTTGGTCTTTTTGATGTATTGCTGTATTTGGTTTGCTAATATTTTGTAGAGGATTTTAACATCTATGTTCATCAGACATATTATCCTAAATTTGTTTTGTAGTGTCTTTATCTGGTTTTGGAATTAGGATAATTAGAATAATGCTAAGAAGTTTTTGCACAGCAAAGGAAACCATCAACAAAATAAAAAGACAACCTACAGAAAGGGAAAACATATTTGCTGTTACATCTGTAAGGGGTTAGTATTTAATATTTATAAAGAGCTTATGAAACTCAACACTAAAACAATGAACAACCCAATTAAAAAATAGTTGAAGGACCTGAATAGACACTTATCCAAATAAGACATACAAATGTCCAATTGACATATGAAAAAAATGCTCAATGTCATTAATCATCAGAGAAATGCAAATTAAAAACCACAATGAGGTATCACCTCACATTGGTCAGAAAGACATCATCAATAAATCAACAACCAAACAACAAGTGCTGGCAAGGATGTGGAGAAAGGGAAACTCTTTTGCATTGTTGGTGGAAATGTGGACTGGTGCAGCCACTGTGGAAAGCAATATGGAAATACCTCAAAAAATTAAAAATGGATCTCCCTTTTGACCCAGTAATCCCACTTCTGGGAATATATCTGAAGGAACCCAAAGCATTAATTTGAAAGAACATATTCACCCAAATGTTCATTGCAGCATTATTTACAATCCCCAAGATATGGAAGCAGACTAAATGTCCATCAATTGAGGAATGGATAAAACAACTATGGGACATTTACATAATGGAATTCTACTTAGTTATAAAAAGAGAAGAAAATTTTACCCTTGGCAACAGCATGGATGGAGGTGGAGAACATTATGCTAAGCGAAATAAGCCAATCAAAGAGAGACTAGTAACATATGATTTCACTCATGTGGAATCTAATGAACAAAATGAACTAACAAACACAAGAGACAGACTCATAAATAGGAGGGTCTATGGGGAGGTGGTTAGGGGGTGGAGGGATTGAGCAAAAAAGGAAAAAGGACTTATGGTCATGGATAACAGTGTGATGATTGTGGGGGAGGGGGAATATAGGGGGCTGAATGGTAATGGGGAAAAATACAATAAAAAAGTCTTCAGGAATAAAATTTTAAGATTTTTATTAAAAGTTTGTTACAGTATTTCCAACTGTTGTAAGTACATTGGAGGTCTTACATTTTATTGCAATCCAGAGGCTAATGAATATACTAATGTTTACCTATTGTTAAACATTCACCTTTACTTGGTCTACATTGGTAGGGAAATAGTTATATGCAAAGCTGAGCAAAACCCATGGAAATATAGTAGTTCATTGATGTATGCCCTCTCTTCCATTTTTCCTCCTTTACCGGTGGAGAAAGTGTTACAGAAAGGAACCCATGGGGGCCCAGATATTGTTACTGAAACCAGCCCCCTCCCCCAGGGTCTGTCTGTCACTGTGGGTTCTTTGCCTGCCACCAGGTATAAGAACTGTGGCTCTCAATGCCAGAGTTTGGTGAAAATGAAAGGAACTATTTATTCAAAAGTTATACAGGTTTAGAGTAAGGGCAGAATGTTGCCATTAAGAAATCCCAAAGTTCCTTTAAAATGCTCACAAACAGACACAATCCTGCCTTCTCCCATTTGTTCAGTCAGGCCAGTCAGGGGTAATGTATTCCAGGAAAAGAAATAGAAATCCATAGCTCAAGCTAGACTCACAGTTCCTTCCAGTAATCCATACTTAGCTGGGCAGGTCTCCCCAGTCGCCAGCACCATCAGCTATGTTGCCGTGATCTCCAATTCTTAATCCAAAACCATACCCTCGTGGTGAGCTGGGGAATACTTCTACATTCTTAGAAACTGCTACATCATGCTTTCCTGGTACCTAAGCTGCATTACCAATACATCATGCTTTCCTGCTTCCTAAGCCACACGGTCAAGGTAGCTCTCTTTCTGCTCCAGAACTGCGTGGTTAAGATCCAGCATGGCTGCCATACCTAGGTTTAAATTCTGACATGAATCTTCCTCTGCAACCCCATTTCTGACTCCTCCCACAATTGACTACACCTGTTAGCACTCCTGTATTCTCTGCCTTTCTTGGCTGCCATAGTAAGTCCAGAAAGGCATGGCCCTGTGGCAGGGACTGAACTATCTCCAAGCTCTCACATAGGTGCAGTAAGGGGAGCTGCCTCTCAGTTACATCACAAGTCAAAATCACACCCATCTCCCTAGCTAGCTTTGTTGATATGCAAAATAACCATTTTTGCATATAGATATGAAAACTAGTCTGCTGTTATTGATATGCAAAATAACTCTCAATGGCCCTGCTCCATGTGTTCCATCCCCCAGTCAGACTTGTTGGGGTTGGGATATCCTTATTCCTGGACACCCCAAGTTTTGGACCCCATTACAAATCTTCCTTTGGGGGGCCCTGGCTGCACCCCCTTTACAAAAGGATGGGCAAGAATATGGCTATATCAGACAAACCAATCCTTGTGACTCAAATGATACATCATATCTGCAGGGTCTAATGCCCTCAGCCATCAAAATGGTAACATATCATTAAGACTTTCAAGAGAGCAGTCACATATCATACAGGAATGTGGATTTTTCTCTCCATACTTAGCCTTAGCACTCTGTCTAGCACAAAGTTTGTAATTATAAACATTTCTCAATGAAACCATGGGACTTTAGGTATTAGAAAAAATGGTAATAGTAAGATATTTAGGAGTCAAGTTGAACCTGTGGTTGGTTGCCTCTTAAGTCCGAACTGGCAGAGCAATATTAACCCATCAGTAGTTTGAACAATTATCTCTGCTATGGGGCACTACTTCCTTAAGAAATAAGATATAATATCCCACTGTTTCCATCACAAGGATTTTAACCTTGGTGGGGGAACCCACAAAAATATGCCAAAGGGTTAAAAATACATTAACTTTTCTGGACGCCAGACCAGGCAGACCGGAATCCACCAGCGTGAAAAACTACAGGTGACAGTACCAGTGCAGGTAGTTGACTTTTTAAAGCCTCTACCCCAAGATGTGAAAGTCAGATCAAACAAGAAGCCACAACAATGGACTAAAAAAGCCTGTGGTGTCACATGGAGCTTGCTCCACACCTATATCACCAAAAGAGATGGAGAAGTTCTCTCAACCAGCAAAAAGACTCCCACACCAGCTACCATTTTGAATATTTTCCTGGTGGCCCCAGTTGCTGTCCTTTCTCATTGACTTTTTTTTTCTCATAAAGTAATATACGAGGGGGGACCCAAAAAACAGAATATATTTATTTAAAAAATTGTGTATTTATTCTTACATGTTTAAACTTCAGTCGCCTTCAAAGTTCTCTCCATTTGATTCAATATACCTATTGAGCCCTTTTTCCACAGCTCAAAATAGTTTTGAACTCGTCAATTTTGATGCCTTTTAGTGCTTCTGCTGTTTTTTTCCCTCTTCCACATCAGCAAAATGTTTCCCTTCGAGGACTTTTTTTCATCTAGGGAAACAAAAAGAAAAATTCACACGGGGCAAGATCGGGTGAAGTGGGAGGGTGGGGCACAGAGATCATACCATTTTTGGTCAAAAACTGCTGAACAATCAGCACGGTGTGGGCAGATGCTCCAGTAAATCACCCATCATTGAGATGGGCCAACAGAGGGAGCACTAAGAGTAATGAGAAAAGCAATCTGTTCTTCTAAATTTAAACCCCGTGGTGCAAGCAAAACTGCTTTGAGACACATTCGCCTCCGTTGAATGCAGGGGCAAGAGAGTCAGCTTTCCTTCTTTGTCACTGATTATTTATGGCACTGCTGAAAGAGACTTAAAAAAAAATGCACTGAATCTAAATGAAGCCTCTCACAACAACGCCAGCTGGTACAGTGGTATAGATGGGTTTCTAGAACACTTGCCTAGCAGAGGAAGCCTGTACTACAAGGTGCCCGCCTTCCAGAAGATAATTCCAGTTTTTGGGGACCCCCTTGTAAACTGATTTAGTTTCTTAGAGAACAGACCATTTTTTTCTCTTCTCTAGAAACGTATAGTATATAAGACCATTGCTTACTACAAAACTTGTCCTTACATGTATGTGTCAGAAGGGCACAGCACAGAATACTACTAAGAAAAAATAAAACAAGAATCTGATTTTTTTTTTTTTTACCAACTCAGGACACATGCAGTTAGATATTTACTAAGGAATTTTCAGTGCGTCTTGTTTTTAACTGACTTCTAGACAAGATGGCAAGTTTAAAAATTTCATCTAGGAAATGGATGTAGGGTGCTAACATTTGTGTAACACTTTAAAATATATAAAGCCCTTTTATATACAATTCTCAAAGCACATTTCCTCTTCATAATAATCCAGTGATGGCTACATTTTTTATTCCCTGTTTTGTGTATGAGAAATGAGGACTCAAATTTAGAGACCCAAGGTCACACACATACAGAAGGGAGTAACTTCAGACTCCAAATACCATGATCTTTTCTGATGGCCCTTATTTATATACTGTGCAGTGGTCTGGTATCTTACGTTGTAAAAGAAACTTATTTAAATATTGCCAAATAAAAAGGATCAAAATTGCCTGTGTGATGTGGTTTAAGCCGTCTGAAGTCACTGTGCTCCAATCACTCTCTTTCATGTTTTGCTTGAACCCTGCCTGACACCTGAATAAAAAATGATTAGAGCAGATTGCCACTAAAGAGAATGTTGCTTCCCATCCAGGCAGCAGAACATGATAAAAGAGATCTTAAGGATTCTGGCAAATTAGAGCTGCAAGTCTGCTTTTTTTAAAAATTTTTGTGAGCTGATACAAATCACAGGGACCTGTCAGGGAGCATTCAGAGGTACTGGGCAATCCAACTTCAGAGATAAGCGAAGGGTAAAGGCAGCTCACTGCACATCATAATTAAATAGCTAGTTGTCTTCAACCATTTCAACTCCTGTGGGATTTTCAAAATTTATTTATTTTTTTGAGCTTGGAATAAAAGAGGGAGAGCAAAAGAGAGATGACCCCAAACAATCTAGCTTGAAGTTTTTGTAATAGAATGATTTCTTTTAGTATATGCAGGTCACTCAACTTGTAATTAAATCATTTGGGCCTCAGATCTTGTTTTGCCACTATTGGTGTCTGGGAAGTAACAATCACTCTGGGGACTTGATTTCCTCACCTGAAAGAAGGAAGATAAGAGTGACGTAACTGAACTCTGAATCCTACCACTAACATTGTGGAAGTCAATAAATATTCTCTTTTTAATTGCCCATACATTTACTGACAGTTTTCAACTTTAAATGGACATTTTAATTCTGTCTTCCTTAGACAGGCAGAGTCTTGAAATGACTGGCAAATGCCTGGGTTACAGATTAAATCAGTTCAGTAAAGTTAGTCAATATAAAGAAAGGAAATGAATGTAGTGGTTAACAGAGCAATTGTGTCTTACCTGGCTTCTGCCTCCTTCTCTGTATTGGTTCACCATTAACATCCCATGGTATTCTTTGGTGGTTCCTTTTGGCATCCCTTCCTTTTGTGCATTATGAAAGCAGACATCTCACTTAAATATATGTGCTATAGTAATTTACGAGCCAAGTGATGCTTCTCATTCCAGTGGCCCCAGACTGAGAGCCACCGTGTTTCATAGGGGACATTCCAGGTCCAGGAACTACACACAAAGTTCATGGAATATGAAGCACTCCCTGCTTCCTCAGGTGACTAGTGTCCCTTGAGGGCCTTTACAAATATTACTGTCATGTAGTACTGACCATGACTTTGTACAGGGTCCAGCAGAAGTAAGGCTTGCTTGAGTGTGCTTGGTAGAGCACATGAATGTCTCACATGAGATGGACAGCAATTTGAACATTTCACCTAAAATGTCCTATGGTGTGAATGAATGAGATATTGTTATGTTACAGAATCACATGCTTATGATTTTGTAATAAAGATTTTGTAATAAAACAAGGGCAGTTTTTTGTGCCAGACCCTGTATTTACACCAACTATCCATGTCTGCAAAACTCCTGCTCTCATCACAGCAGGCTGTAAGATCTTCGGGCCAGAGAGAGTTATTTTCCCAAATATATTTCAAACACACAATGAAGGTACCCTCTATCCTGATATAAAATCAGTCTTGCCACATAAGCTGCATGTCTTTCTCTATTTTTGAAAAGAATTAAATTGTTACCAAAATAATTGAAGCTCTCTATCTCCTTCCTACTCCTCTCCCACCCTCTTCTTCAGATGAGGTGGCTGAACAAAGATGGTATGTCTTTCTCAATCCATGTTTACATATTTTATTATAAATTATATTGTACTTTGATTTTAAAATTTACATTCCTACTATCACATTGTAATTTTATTTGTTCACCTAAAGTCGTGTTTGTAAGATTTATCTGCATAGCTTTAGGTATCCAGCTTGTTCACTTTAGCTACTGTATGGCATTATATGGAAATGTAATATTATTGATTTATTATGATTCTATTTAGATTATTTAGATGACCAGATTTAGATTTACTTGTTTAAATTTAGATTATTTCCAACCTTTTTCCTTTAAAATTAATGCCCCTGTTTCTATAAACTATGGTTTCTTGATAGTATATACTTAAAATTAGAACACTAGCTTTTAAATCTTATAATTCTAATTGTACACATCTCTTCTCAGTAATGTCATATCCCATTAGTAGCCTGAAATAAGCCAATGCTACCAGATGAGGCTTCTTATTTTCCTGGAGAGCCAGTTTTTAAACATCTACTAACATGCCTCTGAATATATCAGCAGGATGGGAATTCCAATTTTCTTATTTCCAGCTAACACTGATTCTCTCTCTCCCTCTCTCTCTCTCTCACACACACACACATACACACACGTTTTTAAATTTTTCCAAACAGATGAGTGTGAAATTTTCATTCATTTCTGTTTTAAATTATTTTTTTCCTGATCATTAGTAATGTTACCTTTTTACATGGTTATTAGCCATTTGATTTCATATTCTCATGGTGCTATTTACATCTTTGTCCATTCTTCAATTGTATTGGCTTTTTTCACTCAATTGTAGGAATTCTTTATATATTCTCAATAATAATTCTCTCTCCATCATATGCATTATCAGTATATTCTCCTATTATGTGGTTAATAGAATTTCTTTTAATCTATTTATGGTATTTATGCCTTAATGTCTATTTTAATGTTATCTAAATTTAATATAATTGAATTTCAAATTTTATTTGCTCTAATTAACAATTTCAAAATAAATTTTTAAAAGCAATTCCATTTATAATAGTTAAAATTGATATACTTAGATATAAATATAAAAAATATGTACCGAATATATATATTGAACACTACAAAATACTGACAAAATAAATTAAAAAATGGTTGAAATATATGGAGAGTCATACTATATTCATGAGTTAGAAGACTCAACATAATATAGATACATTCAAGGGCAGAGGAACTGGAATAGCTAAAAAAAAAAGGGTGAAGTTGAGGAAATCACATTAGTCAACTTTAAAGTTGTAAAGTTATAGTGATTAAGACTGTGTGCTGGTAGACAAGGATGGAAAAATTCACTAAGGTAATGGATGGAGTTCAGAAATGGACCCATATAAATATAAACAATTAATTTTGACAAAGATACAAAGGATTTTAACAGAGAAAAGTCTCTTCAACAAGTGGTGCAGAGACCATTGTAAATTGTTACACCAAAAGGAAAAACAAACAAAAAAACCCTTGACCCTAACATCACAACTAATATAAAATTTTACATTAACATAGATGTAAGTTTGAAATATAAAACTATATATTTTTAGAAGAACAACAAAAAATATTTGTTAACTGATGTAAGGCAAAGGGTTCTCAGATATAACATGTAAAGTAAATCCATGAAGAAAAAAATGATAAATTAAATTTTATTAACATTTTTAAGTTGCTGTAAAAAAGGCACTTGTTAAAGAGAATGAAAAGACAAACTATTGAACTAGGAGGGAATATTTTCAAGGCATATGTTCAACAAAAGACTATTTTGAAAAATATTTTTTAAAACTCTTAAAATTCAACATTAGAAAAAATACAATCAAGAAAAAAAAACACACAAAAAAACTTGATCAGACACTTCACCAGAGGGGGTATACAAAAAGCTAGTAAGTACATAAAAAGATGTTCATCATCATTATCCTTCAGAAAAATGCAAACTAAAACCTTGTGAGGTACACATCTATTAGAATGACTAAAATAATCATTAAAAAAACTGAAAAGCATTTGGGCAAAATAAACAGATCAGTAGGCACTAGGGGTTAGAGCTGGAAGAGGGGAATGTGTCTACAAATAGGCAGCACAGAAATTTGTGTTTTGTTGGGGAGGAGATAATGAGACTTCTCTATATCCTATTGTTAACACGGGTGAAAATTGTCACCCAGATTCTCAAACCATAGACTAGCAAGCTATCTTGTTATTTCCCTGGGCCTTCCAAGGTCTGGATTATTGGTTACAGCCTCTACTTGACAGGGTCCTAGTGTCCCAGTGTCCCAGATGGATCCCAGTGTCCCTTGATAGTGTTCCCATCCCTAGCCAATACATCAACTTGTGTATTTACTCACATGGTTATGTGCTCCCATTCATTTCTAGAAATTATAGTTTATTCTTAGCTTTTTGAAGTCCTTTTATATTTGATCCTAATTATGGGTTTGAACATTTTCATTCTTATATCTTATATTCATTCTTATATCTTATATTCATTTGTGCTTATGGTCATGTAGGAATCTACTTGACTCATTTCACTATATTGATAGAACAGTAACTCTTACATTTCTTTGTGCATAGTGAAACAATTTCTTACACATAGTAGCTACCCAATAAATTTGAATTTATTCATGTTTTGGATTTTATTGACTTTCAATAAGATATTGGAGAATCAACCCTTCCTTGGAATATGGTCATACTAGAGAGTGTCTAAATGTGTAGACTGAATGTGAGCTGGTGTGTCCATGGGAGGGCATGAGTCATCAGCAGAGAGATCACTGCTCTGAAGCACAAGTACACAAAGCTTCATCAGTCACCATGTTATAGCATAGTGGGGTCATTTTCAGATTATTTTCTATTAATCCACAACTCCACTCATTCAATTCACAAATATATATTAAGGACTTATTATGAACAAGGCATTGTGCTGTTCTCAAGGAATTTCCCATTAGAAATATTTCAGGTAATCTAAAATTCATATTATCTAAATAATTTACTGAGAGAATGTGCTCTGGAAAGTGTGTACAGTTAGACATCTGGCAAGGGACTTTCTTGATTAGTCTTGCATGAATCTTCCCCCTGAGGAAGAGAACATAGGATTATAAGGCTGTTATAATACCTGTCTGGATTTGCAAGTTTCAGGAGCCCTTTTAATGTGTTTGTGAGAATTGCTATATTGATAATTGGAACTGAAAGAGAACAGAGGTGATGAATACTCTTTCACTTTGGTATGAGATTTCACCATTTTACAAAGTGTAATTGTATCCATCATTCTGTTTGGTGCTCACAACAACCCAAAGAGAGGCAAGAAGCTAATACTTCCACCATTTAAAAAATAAGAATACTGATATTCATAAAGGTTAAATAATTTACTCATGTCACTCTAGAACTAGTAAATGGGAAACAAAAACAAGACATACATCTTAGGAAAGTTTATCTGATGCACTTTAACCTATTTCATTGCATGTTTCAACTTGGATCTGAACCACTTTTAGGAACACTTACTCTTTGAGACAATTACATTTTTATTAAATGTGATAAAGAAGAGCCCCAAAATATTTGAGGTTAATACATAATTGGAATATTTACTTTCATAATTATCTTATTTTATCCTCATTTTTAACACTAAAGTATTCTTTTGCATCAAGTATAAAGAAATGTGGGTCATAAAAATAGTGCTAATTGAATAATATTCCCCTTATAAATTTAAATTAAATTCTATTTACTACCTTCCAGTGACTATTTTCAAGCCATTGGAGTTTCATTTTAACTATTGAAGAAAAGGCACATTGCTGTTGTTATTTTTTAAATGCATTTTTTAGGTTAATGACTATGTGAAGAAGCAAAAAAAAAATCAAAAGAAAATGAAATATGTCTCACTCATCTTTATTCAACATTTCCTATCCTGAAAGAACAAAAAAAAATCTCACTATTAAGGTCTTTTTATTTAACATGTCTAAAGTCCAAAAGGTTTACCTCCCAACATACTCTGCATTCACATAGTTCTCCTCAGTGTTGTTTGAAGTCTAATTCATTTCTTATTTTCCACTTCTTCTTTTATTAAGCACAGATTTTATGATTAATGCTCTGGAAAATACCTAAAGATATTTTTAAAAGATAGAGAAAAGTACTATTATTTCTTCACTAAAATAACATTATAAGGTAACAACCCTGCAAGTGCCAGCATTTCAGCACTCAGGGCAAAATTACTGTAACCTTGTATTTATGTGCTGGTGGGGGGTGATTTATCTATTTGCTATGGCATATTACACACACTGTGAGTGGGATCTGGATCTGCACAAAGAATTATTCCAATAAAAATAAAGCATCATTTAAAATGTGAGATCTGACATCCCAGATCAAGATGAGGAGTCCTAACAGCAGTCATTTAACTCATAGACTTTTGTAATGAATCCGTCCACCGGATGGACTCTGTAGATCAGGTCACCATTACTATGTTCTTTGTGAGCAAGTTAGATAACAGCCAAGCGCAAGCATGGTGGTCAGCTCCACTGGAAATTTCTCAGGAGCTTATGTGCTTTTATTGCAAGCTTTCCTATACATTCTTCATTACAATAAGCAGCATTTACCTCAAAGAGGGTAATTCTACATGAGGCAAAAAGAAGAAAGAGTGTACTTTGTCTTTCTTGTTTTCAACATGCAAACTGTTATTTTGAAGCTGTAGGCTATACAGTCAAAGTCAATTTGTACTTACATTTGTGGTAACTTAAGCTCACTGTCCCATGTCGGTGTCTCATTCCTAGAGTCCAGAACATTCCTTGCTTTGTAAACATCCCCATTCAACCCAATACACAATAAATTCAACTGATTTAGCTCAATCTTTGAGACATTACTGAGGCCAAAGCCAGGTGAAATGCACATAGGGTGAGGAAAGAGAAGGAGTGCAGTTACTGAAACATTTCCACACCCATTATCCAGTTTGATCTGCCATTATCTGTATGTGCTACGAAGAACCTGAGATTTACATATGTTAATTGACCTGCCTTAGGTGAGATTCTACACGTTATGAGGTATAGGCGTACAGTGCGAACCTTAAACAACCCAGTGATCATTCCATCATGCACATTTTCACTTTATAAATTGAGCAATCATAAATATTTTCCCATAGTGGAGTCAACTTTAGGTAAGGCATAGTATTAAAGGCATAGTACTGTGCTGTATACTATGCCTTAAAGGCTAAATAAAGGCAGGGGAGCATAAAAATACATTACAGCCTTGATCTGCTATTAATATCTTCAAAATGGTGGGGGTGGTGAATAAAGACCTACAAAGATGTAAAATACAAGGTAAAATACTAGCTCATTAACATATTCCATAAGGCTAAATGGTATATATTGCCAAGCAATATATATAGAAATGCTAGAAGATTTATTGTATAACTCTTTTTATTATCACTGTGTGATAGGAGAAAAAAAGTATCATTTTAATAATATGTGTTGGGGAAGCAACACTGTAGATATACAATGTTTACTACCTGTTTTTACTTATACTCATGATTTCACCACTAATAAGTAGAGGGATCTCTTGTAAACCTCATAATTTCTGTGGATCTTAGTCACATCATACATGAAATCTGGATGGTCATGTTTTGCCTTCCTGAAAATAAGGTTCCTTAAAATCCCTAATGATGAATTTGATCAATAAAGGCATTATAGACATTCTGTGGTTTGGAGTGGCTTATACTAAACTCTGTTCAAAGAGAGGATAATTATAGCAACCATCTAAGAAGTGTGAGAATATGACCTTAAGTTTTAGGTCAGAGACATCATCTCTAAATGAGCAGGAGTGATGTGATCCAGGAATTTTGAGGTCATTGAATAAATAATGCAAGGACAACAACCAGACAACCTGGATAAATACGATTATCATATTATATGATATGATTATGATTAATCATAATATGATTCCCAAATTATCATTGGCCTGGATGCATGTCATTTTGGAAGAAGTTAAGAACTCAGTGCTTTAGAATAGAAAAGATAATGCTGTTTTTACATTTTAGAAAGAAAACCTCTCACCCACCTTGTACCTCTTGTCCATTTTATAGCAACAACAACAACAATTTCTCTTTTGTTTCCATGTACTCTTTTAACACTCTTCCCACACATAAATTCAAATCCTTGCCTTCCCTTACAGGACTGTTTGGAACCATCAAGGAGGTTCCCTCCTTGAAGGCCTCATCAAGGAGGATGATGTGGAAATAAAGAATACGTTCCCCAAATCTTCAAGTAACATCTCAGTGGGAAGGTTGAGTTAGGTATATCAAATAAAACAACTTTCATTCCAAAATAAAAGAAATAGAAATTAGCCTTCTCAATGTTTCCTTCTTTATGCTTTCCAACAAGCCTTATTAAATTGAAAACTTATATGTAATAAGATGAAAGTCAATAGACAATGTACAAAAAATAAAATAGATAAAAATTTTCCTTTGCTTCTTAAAAACTGGAATGAATTGGGAAGAAGTCCTTCTTTTTGCTTTCCCAAATGCCATCATGGAGGAGAGTCCGTGGATTAGAGTGTTTTTGTTACATTGTGTTAATTTTCCAGTTCCAAAGAACATACTCTTGGTAAATCATGAACGTTTTGGATCCATTATCAAAAAAAAAGTAAAGTAAAAGAAAATCCACACCAATAAAACTTGACAACCCAGTTTCTCTTCTGCTTTCACTCATTTTGATTAGATTCCCCAGGGTTTTGAAAACGGCATTCCAATCTAAAAGGGAGCTGCTGAAATCTTAGATGGACATTAAAGAAGTCAAAAGGTGCTAAAACACCCTGACTCAATATAAATGTACTCAAGCTCCATTTAATTATCAATGTAGAATGCAATCAGACTGGCTAAGAGTTTACTTGCTTGTTTGTTTTCAAACCTCTTTGAATTGCCTGACAGGAATCCCATTTCAAAGAGCCTCCAGTCAGACTAATTTGGGACAAGGATGAAGGGTATATTTTATTCAAGCATCTTTTATTCACAAGAGCCTAGGATATAGGCCAAGCAAATTAATATATCTCAGATAAAAATGTCTAGGACTTAATTTAAATAAAGCCCAAATGATTAATTAATTAAATCATTAAATAGAATTCATTTGATCTATTTTGCATGATAACGTGCTTTGGAAACAGTCATTAGAAAATCATGTAAATGATGTTCAAACCCAAGGGTGAATTGGAATGGGGGTAATCAATTGGTAGAAATAATAAACTAACATTTATTGGGTACTTATTATAAGCCAAGTATTGTTCAATGTCTTTTATATGTTATTATCATGCTTATTCAAATAACAATGTAAATATTATCATGAGTGCTTTACATAAGGAAAATGAGGGCAAAGAGAAGTTAAAGAACTTGCTCAGGTTCCCATATTTGGTAATTAGTGAAGTCTGGACTCCCATCCAGGCCATCTGTTTCTAGAGCCCATGCTCTTTGTCACTTCACTGAGTTAGAAGAAGGAGGAAAAAGTGAATCAACTACACTAGTAGATTAGTGAGCCTGAATGGGTGTTCCATTCTCACCCATTGTCACTCATGCTAAAGGTAAGTACAAATGAAGTGATAAAAAACATGGGTGATTTCATTTTGAAAAATGACCTGGAAAATAAAACACATGTTGATCTTCATAATTAAAATAAGCTTATATGTTCAGGTCCAGTTCTAGATACAGGCCTAAAATGTTTGCTTGGTGTTTGTTATAAAGAGAGAGATTTAGATGGAAATTTCAGTTTAATTTGAGATGTCATTGAAAACTCTTGATAACGTACAAGTAGAATCTTCAGCAATTGAAGTCTGAATATGTATATAGTACACTTATTTGTGAAATGATGACAAAGAGAATCAGGTGCACCAGCACTAGAATGAAACATAAAAGCTTGTTCAACATTATGCTAAGTTGAATAAACCAGCCAGAGAAAGTCAAATACAATATGATTTCACTCATATGTGGAATCTAATGAACAAACTGGATTAACAAGCAAAACAGAAACAGACTCATAGATAGCAGGATGACAGCTATGGGGGAGGGGTTAGAGGGTGGAGGGACAGAGCACTAAAGAAAAACGACTCATGGATATGGACAACAGTGTGGTGATTGGGGGGGGTAGGGTATAAATGGCAATGGAAAGAAATACAATAAAAAGGCGTTAAAATAATTCTCAAAAAATAATAGGTAGAAAAGCTGAGAAGATGAAAACAAAGGGTCATGAAGGCTCTTTACAAGGTCAGGTTAGACTTTGATTTTAACAAAGTTCAGGGACACCTCTATTACTTTAAATTTTATCTCTCCCTTCTCCCTTTTTTTGTAATTATTATTATTAAAAATGTAGAAAAAATTCTTTCTGGCTAAGTAATTATGTCTAGTTGAACTACTGTTTTGTTCTCTAACTTTCTTGCATTTCTTGGGGTGAGGGTGATAAAAAAAACTGATTCTTTGCAAATCTACTGGCCACATGTGTGCTAACTACACAGTTGTGTGTTCTGCTGTAGGTGCTTGCAAGAAAACTGGGGATAAAATTATGAAGGTTGCAGATAAGTAAGAATAATCTTTCTCTCATGTAGGTGGTCTGGAGATCATAAAACTTCACTGAGAGTCACAGGCTTGTAAAGCTTGGGAGAAAATTCTGCCTGGCTTATTTATAGAAATAAGGGAAGGGCTAGGGGACAGATGGCCAGAGGTGCATCACCTGTGTCCTTTCCCTACACTCACCTCTTCTTGGATCCTCCTTTAAACAACAATATTTCTTGAGCACTCCTACTCCCATTCCTTTCATTTCTACTGGTTAAAAGACAAAGTTATTTTAATGTATGCATGGGAATGGGAGGAAGGGCTAAATCCTGCATAGGTTTGACAAGTAATTAAGTCAATGAAAGAAAAAACAGAAGAGACATGATAACAAAGTGAACAAGGCAGCATCCAGGAAGGGTCACAGAACTTTTACTCAAAATACAGAGTGGATCAAAATACTAAGGCTTAAAGATGTGAAAGTGCTTACATATATGTTTAAAATTTTGTTTGAGAAAGATCAAGCATCATTTTCTCTTGCTGATTAGCAAAGTGTGAATTTCAGGTAACTGATAGTTATTTCTTAACATTTGCTCACAAATCTAAAAGATATACAATATAAAATAAAAAATCATAAAATATAACAAATTATATAGTATAAAATATAAATTTTATATATGTAAAATATTCAAAGGAGGAGTGGGCATTATCTTCTATTTGCAGAGAAAACCTATGAAAATCTAGATGTGAAATTTAGTTCCAGTCCCAGTCCTGGGCTGGGTTGCTGGTAGTCCCTTGTTTACTCTTCCCTGACTCAGCTCCAAAGACATTGAGGCCATCCCATGTGCAGTGTTTCCTAGGCTTCCCCTGCAGCGGTTTCTCACTGGTACAGCTAATTGGGGGACTTAGTGAGAAATTAAGGGGACAGAGTGGAGGAAAAGAAGGGCGGTGCCTATTTTCTCTGCCTCCAGCTGACAACAGCCTCCTCCAAATCTGCATTCTAGAGATCCTGCAGCCTCCTTAGTCCAGGTGGGCCACCCTTTTTTTCATAAGCCCCTCTGTGCTCCAGCACCCGAGAAACCAGTTCCATAACCCTGAATAAAATATCTAATTCTGTTTTCCTGGCTAATTTTGCCTGATTCAGATTTTACAAAGTTGGGTCTAATACCAGATCATTTCTAAAAAAGAGAGAGAGAGTGAGTTAGTCTTTTGCTGACCCCCAAAAAAAGAAGTAACATTAAACTATGCATTCCTTTATTTATTTTAAACTGTATTTTATATTCTCAGCAGTGGATTTTCTCTATTTTCAAGAATCCATTCCAGTGTATATTTAATTTCAGATAAACAATCTGAAATTAAATTGTTAGTAACTCCCTTTTCTGAATGAGGTTGGGTTCATGCAGAGAGCAGTTTGCTTATTCCTCAATTATGGCATTTGCTATGATAGTTCATACTACAGTTTAATTTTTATTATTTTCTTCCATGTCTGACTCTTAACTGGGTTATAAATACTAGAGGGCAGGAAGAACCTGGAATAAATCTAATGTTTAATCTCAAGAAAGTATAATATTATTGTTCACATAGTAAATTTTTACTAAATGTAGAATTAATAATCATAGAGAAGAAAATGATCAGAGTCTAGATGCTTGGTTCCGGTTTTATCAAGTACTCATGAATAAGAATGTATCCCCAATTCCTTCAGTTGGATGTGTATGATCTTTTTTGGGCAATGCAAATTTAACTTGAAGTGCATTGCTCCAAGCCAGATACCAAGTCAAACATTGGTTTCCTCAAGGTTTTTTTGATTTTGGTATGCTGTTTCTGCCTTAAGTAGATTTCAACACCATCAATTTAAATTATTTCTGTTTATTTCATGATTTTAGTTTGGATCACCCAGAAGCAAACCCTAAAACAAGTACAGGTGGCACTTAATTTGTTTGGGAGATGATCTCCTGAAGCACACTGGTAGGAAGAGAGAGGGAGAAGATGAAGGGAAGGGAAGGGAAGGGAAGGGAAGGGA
>CM052547.1:63214223-63225699 GCA_028533065.1 Trachops cirrhosus
AAAATTGAGGTAATTTTTTTTTTATCATTTGTGGTTCATCACTGATTGAGAGCAGCTCCCAGGGCTTTAAGTTCATGGCCCTTCCAGCCAATCCCATGCACCGGTCACACATTCACCTTGGGGAAGACTAAGCCTTTTGACAGAGGGTTGAAGGTTCTTGCAATGAGAAGGCATCAGGAGGTGAATGTCAAGGAGAAATGGATGGGGCACTGACAACATCATCTATAAATATAGAAGATCATAATATATGCTCAACTTTCAATAAAATGTATTATACATGCATGAGTCTGTGTCTGTGTGCATATTTATGTGTAGACATGGCAGTGAGTATACCTACTTTTTTAAATTAAGAAGATACTTTATATTGAAAAGACAATGCAAGATGAGGAGTATCAGTAATTTCACCCTTTACATTTTTCTTTATTTGTTAATTATTTTAAATTATATTTTATTGATTATACTGTTGCGGTTCTAATTTTCCCCCCTTTGTCCCCTCCACCCAACACCACCCACCCTCAGGCAATCCCCACACCATTTTTCATGTCCATGGGTCATGTGTATAAGTTCTTTGACTACTCCAATTCATATACTGCACTTTATATCCCTATGGCTATTCTGTGACTACCTATTTGTACTTCTTAATTTTCTCACCTCATCACCTAATCACCTATTCCCCCACATGGCCCTCTCATCTGGCAACCCTCAAAATGCTCTCCATATCCATGATTCTGTCTCTGATCTTGCTTGCTTAGTTGTTTTTTAGATTCAATTGTTGATAGATATATGTTTATTGATATTTTATTGTTCATAGTTATGATCTTCTTCTTTTTCTTAAATAAGTCCTTTAAACATTTCATATAATAATGCTTTGGTGATGATGAACTCCTTTAGAATTTTCTGGTCTTGGAAGCTGTTTATCTGCCCTTTGATTCTAAATGATAGCTTTGCCAGGTAGAGCAATCTTGGCTGTAATTCCCTGCTTTTCATGTCTTTCAGTATTTCTTGCCAATCCCTTCTAGCCTGTAAAGTTTCTTTTGAGAAATCAGCTGCCAGTCTTACAGAAACTCCCTTGTAGGTAACTAACTGCTTTTCTCTTGCTGCTTTTAAGATTCTTTCTTTATCTTTAACCTTTGGCATTTTAATTATGATGTGTCCTGAAGTGGGCCTCTTTGAATCTATCTGTATGGGACTCTCTGTGCTTTCTGAACTTATATGTCTATTTCCTTCACCAAATTAGGGAAGTTTTCTTTCATTATTTTTTGAAATAGATTTCCAATTTCTTGCTCTTTCTCTTCTCCTTTTGGCACTCATGATGCAAATGTTGGAATGCTTGAAGTTGTCCCAGAGGCTGCTTATACTATCTTCATTTTTTTTGGATTCTTTTTTCTTATTATTCTGATTGATTATATTTTGCTTCCTTATGCTCAAAATCATTGACTGACTCTCAGCTTCATCCACTCTATTGTTGTTCCCATGCAAATTGTTCTTTACTTCAATTAGTTAATCCTTCATTTCTGACCAGATCTTTTTTATGCTGAGGAGATCCTCACTAAGTTCCCTGAGCATCATTATAACCAGTGTTTTGGATCTGATAGATTGCTTATCTCCATTCCACTTAGCTTTTTCTGTGGAGTTTTGATCTGTTCTTTCATTTAGGCCATGTTTCTTTGTTCCCTCATGTTGGCAACCTCCCAAAGTTTGTTTCTATGTATTAGGTAGGGATTCTATGACTCCATATCTTGGTAGTGTGGCCTGAATTAGTAGGTGTACTGTAGGATCCAGTAACGCAGTCTCCCCTATCAGCCAAGCTAGGAACTTGAGGTTTGCCCTTCATGTGGGCTTCATAGAGCCTCCTCTTGCATTTGAAACTTGATTGCTGTTAGAAAGTCAATAGGAGGGATTTACTTAGGTCTGTCAGCTGCAATGACTGGCTATCACCACTGACCACCAACCTCTGCCCTCTCTGGAGTATCAGGTGTGGAGAGATAGGGTAGTGGTACTCCAATGTGCTCTGTAGCTGTCCACTGGGTGCACCAGCTCTGAGGTTTTCTGAGTGGTGCAGGCCAAGGTCAGCCCCTACCTGTGTTCTCCCCATGGCCACCCTGCATGAGCTATAAAGCAATCTGAGATGGCTATTACTTGTGCTGGGCTGGAGATTCCCAAGCAAAGCCAAGCTGTGAATCTAGGCTGGCTGCTGCTAGTGCTGGGCCTGGGGCCACTTAACAATAGGCATAGGGGCTGGGGGCTTACAGAGGTCAGCTGTTGCTTGCTTGACAGGATTTAGGAAGTTGTGAAGCATAAGCCAAGACCAGCCATTTATATGGATTAAAAAGTTAACCCTAGTCAGGGTGGGCTGGTAAGTTGGGTGGGATGGAGTTTCATGGGGTCTCCGGGGGTGGGGGTCAAACAGTGTTAGCCAGGATGATGGAGTCTCAGATATGGCACCTGCCTGTCTGCTTTGTGGGAGGAAGGGTTCAGAAAAGGGACAATGGCCTCTATCTGCTCTTCTGTCTGGAAGAAAGGTGACCCCCAGCTCCCACCTTGATGCCAGACATTTCAGTTCCTCCCTGTACGTCACTGGTGCCTTTCAGGCTGCTACTCCAATGCTGGAGCTCAGAGGGAGTAAGTCTGAGTAAGAATGTGTAGGTTCTTTAAAGGGAACTGCTTGGAATTCCAGCAATTTCTTCTACCAACTCCATCCCCAATGGCTTTTGCAGCCAGAATTTATCTTCCTGGTACTGGAGCCCTGGGCTGGGGGGCCTGGTGTGGGGCTGTGGCTCCTCACTCTGGAGATATACATCCTAAAATTTCATCCACCACATGTGGTTGTGGGACTAGCCTATTCCATGTCTCTGCCCCTCCTACCAGTCTGGATGGATGTGATTTCTTTAGTTCCATAGTTTTAATTTTCATGTAGTTATGAGAGGAGGTGAGCTGTGTTAACCTATGGTGCCATCTTAATTGGAAGTCTCACCCTTGCCTGAATGCACAAAACCTTTTACCTGAGTCTTTGAGAATAGACATCCCAATTTGTGCCTTGTGTTATTGATTCAAATACAAATACCTAGAGTTTCTTTGCACATGGAAAATACTTCTAATTTTTTATATCCCACAGTACATGATACAATGTTTTAAATGCACTAAATGTTCAATACAAGGTGAGGTAAAAGTAAGCTTAGAGTTGTGAGTATGTGAAATTGAGTTTATTCTTATATCATTTTTTATTAACTATGTATTATTTTCCATATGGACAATATAAACCTACTTTTACCCCCACCTTGTATTTATTTGGTGAATGAATGGTGTAATAGACCACACTGTTGTATGGCAAATATTTTCTTTCTCCCTTTACCTGTAAAGGAGGGTTTACACCTGTACTCCACTAATATTGGGCTTAGCAATTAGACTTCCTTGGGACATATAATGGTCAGGATATAGTCTCCACCACTTGACTTAGGGTGTGGCTATGTGGCTTTCTTTGCTCAATGAGATGTTATTATATGTGAAAAAGTCAAAAGCCTAAAGTGTGCTTCATGAATGGGGTTGGCCTTCTGTGAATCTACATTTCTACATGAAATGATGTTTCCTCAGGTAGCTACTGGTTTAAAAAGAATGAGAAACAGATGGGGTAGACCTGTATCCACTATGCAGCTTTGAGCCAACCCTAAATAAGCTAATCCTTGATCAGCCTACACACAGATACACAAACTAGAAAAAATGATTGTTTTTTAAGTATTGAGTTTTGTTTTTTTTTTACACAGCACTATTGTGCAATAGCTAAATGATACAAGAAGTAGGCAAAAAAATTCTTGAAGCATCAGAATAAGACAATATTAGTTATGACAGTTTTTATAAAACATTAGACATACAAATGCAGAAATTGTTTTTATGCTATTTTTCCAATAATAGTAATTGTTTTAAGCCCTTTTAGATATACATAGTATGAAACATGAGGTAAGAAAAGTAGTGAAAAATAACACAAACTAGATTAATTTTTTTATTATAACAAAGAAGTTAAACAACACATACAAAAATACAATATAAAATATTTTATTCAAGCTTAGGCATCCAAGTCTCAAGTCAGTTTTTATACAGAGATCTTCACTAATCATGCTGTCGAATCTTGCTTCCATTGTACCCATCCTATTACTATACAGTGTGGGCAAAATTAGGTTTACAGTTGTTAGTACACAACACACAGTTTATTCTTGTATTATCATTTATTAATTATTACATTATTTTCCATATGAACTGTAAACTTACTTTTGCCCAACCCTGTATATTCTTTTCTTTTTTCTTTTTTTTTAATTCAAATTAAATTTTTTTATTTTAGAGAGGGGAGGGGAGGGAGAAAGAGAGGGAGAGAAATATCAATGTGTGGTTGCCTCTCGAGCACCCTCTAACAGGGACCTGGACCACAACCCAGGCACGTGCCCTGACTGGGAATGGAACTGCCAACCCCTTGGATCATGGGCTGGTGCTCAATCCACTGAGCCACATCAGCCAGGGCTCATTGTTTTTTCTTAATAACATTTTTTACATTCCAAAGTTCTCTTTGTTTATTTATTTCTCTTTCGATAGATTCCTCCACTAGAATGGCAGATTTCTCCATTGGAACACAAGGTTTTGTCTGTTTTTCTCACTCTCGTGTCCCAGCATCAGTAAAGGGTGTTCGGTACATGGTAGAAAAGAAACAAATAGCTGTTTTAAAAATACTATAAAGCACACATGAACAAAACCAAGAGGGAGGGTGAAAGCAAGGGAGGAAGGTGGGTTTGACTGGGGTAGGGGGAGTAGTGGGGAGAAAATGCAGACAACTATAATTGAACAACAATAAAGTAATTAAAAAAATAAAAGTCTATGTCCAATGCTACCAATAATAGATAGTACATTTCATATTTTAGCTATTCTTGAGGGATTTTTGTGAACTTCTAGGTTTGAATTTCTGCTCTTAATAAATTTAGTAGCAGCACCAACCTTGTCATAAGGTATTGCTGAATGTTTGGTTGAATAGTTCAAGTTGCATGAAATTGGAATTTTGTGTGGAGGAACATTTATTATTATTATTATGATGATGATGATGCTTAAATTCCAGTGAAATGTATACAGGGGTTTCAGGTATCTGTCCTTCATCCAGGTGTAACTATACCCAAATGAAGGGGAATTACCCACAAGCACACTTAGCATTATTGAATTCCTCTGATCTTATTATTCATCTCTGGCAGCTGGCTTCAAAACAAGCAAGGCAGCTACATTCCAAACTGCATTTTTAAAATGTGAATGCTGTACCTGTTAGTTTATATTTTATGCATTGTTTGCAAATAGGAATGATGTACCTTTATAGTTTTTGGATTTGCTTTGGAAAATCGCTTCAAAGAAATTTCAATATTAGGCATATAGAATTTATTTCTAACATTGCTGAATGCCCAATTTTTTTTTTTACCATGTCATCTATGTTCTTAACAAAGAGGATAATTTTAAGTTGTACTTTGCCTTTTGGCCTCATTACTGTCAACTGGTGAGGACTAGCCTTGCAATGTATGTACTTACCCAATAAACTGTAAAAAGCACTGTATGCTCCCTGCCTGAATTCAAGAGGTACAATATATTTTCCTAAAATTTATCAAGACAAAGTTTGCCTACCCAATAACATGTGAAAGGAATCCTGGGCAGAATTTCATGTCTTTGTGTAATTTCACATATAGGGCCAAATTGACCAAAAATTCAATCAGGCATGTGACTAAGCTAAAAGGGACTTTTTCAGCTATGCATTTTACTTTATTTTGGAATATAGGGTTTTTCTGTTTGCTTTTTTGGCCTATGCTACTACAATCTCAGTATATCTTTTCAGTAGTAGTTTATTTTCCCATGATAGGTTCTTTCTATTGCTATTAAGTCTCAACTCAAAGTGTATCTTTTCCTGTCCACCATATATTATGTTGTCCCCAACTCACCGGTCACTATTTTATCTTTTTTACCTCTTTATTTAATGTTCCTGAGAACACTTTCTGTCCTAAGACATTTTTCTTGGTTTTTTTTACATGTTTACTTTTTTGGGGGGTGGGGGTGGTATTTCTATAGTGCCACTGGAATGTAAGTTTATGAAAGCAGAGATTTTTCTGTATTTTCACCTTTGTGTTTACAACTTCTGGAATGTTACCTGATCCATAAAATAATACCCAATAAAAATATGTAAAATTCTTACAACTCAACAATAAAAAGACAAATAAACCTAATTTTAAAATGGGTAAAGGATTTGAATAGACAATTCAGAATAGACAATTCTGAAAAAGACATACAAATGGCTAACAAGGACATGAAAAGATGCTCAACATCATTAATTATTAAGAAATGCAAATCAGCCCTGTCTGGGTAGCTCAACTGGTTGTAGCATTGTCCCATACATCAAAAGTTCCAAAGATTTTATGGTATGTAGGAGATTGGAGGTAAAAAGCTAATAGATTGAAATGGTGAATTATGGTAGTGTAATCTAGAGAATTTTAATAGCCATTTTTAATATTCATATTCAACAATGTATTTACTTTGATAGCAATCATAAGACCTTGATTATAGCATTGGCCTTTCAATCAATTAACTGGGGGACTAGGGCATGTTACCTAACTTTTCTGGGCTTTAGGTTTTTCCTTAGTAACATGAGTGAAATAACCAGATGATCTTATAGTTCTGATCAAGCTGTATCACAGTATGATTTTAGGGACTGTGTGCCTTAGGAAAACAAACATACCTGAATTTCCTTTATATCTTTAGTTTCAGAAAAGGATCTGGGCTAAAAGTCCTGTCTTAAGTTCTCTCATAGCTTTCTCATGACCTTCAGAAATTCTAAGAAAATCTCCCAAAGAATAGGTTCCTTTCCCTTTAAGTTGTATGAGCCAGGGAAGGTGACTATAAGGAACTCCAACTCATAAGGCTGTTCCTGGGTTGCTGGCATACCCAGAGAAGCCAGTGCTCTGAGACCCAGTAGATGAAGTAAAAATACTAGATATCATTCTAGATTCTTTCTTTATTCTCAAATTTAATGGTAGCAGAGATCCTGATGTGATGAGAACCTAACAGTTGGATATATATGAGAGAAACAATATTAAAATACAGAGATCAAAATTTATAGGAAAATTTGCATAAAGAATTCAAGGCTTTGGGAGGGGAGGAATCAAGAGTCCTTCACTTGCTCCTTCAAGGTCAAAGCCCTTAAAATATGGCTGGATAGAAAAAAAATGAAGTGGACCACTTTTTCATGCACAAAACTAGTTATAGTTTGAGCATTATTAGTGCTCTTCCTTATTCCTCCTGAGTCCCTCTTACTCTCTGTCCCCATCCCTTAGCTCTGTGCACTGTAACTTTAAGACTCACACCTGCAAACATCATTTCAGGACTGTTACTGGTAGAGACTGGGAAGTGGCTGGTAGTTTACATCTACTGGAATGGACCTTTGCCAATGAGTAGGAAAGTCTAGTCCTCTTGCCTTGAGTTAAGGAAAACTGAGGTGTAACTTATATTTCATAGCTCCCTTTAGGATCAGACTGAGACTGGGGCTTTACCTAAAACCATAACCTTGCTTACCTTTTTCCCCTTTCCCTGCTCTACTCCCTTATAGTTTGTCCCTAGAAGCATTTTCTCAAAAAAAAATTTGCATATGAATCCCCATCTCAGGGTCAGCTTCTGGGAACCTGACCTAAGATACAGGTGTACAGTAACGGTCAGTCTGGCTTCCTGATATTGAAGAGAGTGGAAATTCTTCCATCCTACTTTATGGGACATTCCTGCACCCTGAGAAAGAAACAATGTGAGGGAGTCTAAGTAAACTCAAATGTTAGGATCCCACAACAGTGCTGTCATGTGAATTCTTCATTGAGTAAATTATCACTGGGACTGATGAAAAACCAAAAAAAAAAAAAATCACTGTAGCTTCAGTAGGGATTGCACCAACAGTTGTAGGGGACAAAGCAGGAGCTCACATTTCTCTGACACAACAGGGAATGAATGACACAAAGGTGACAGCAGCTGCAACCATTGAGGCAGGGCAATCTTTCTTGACTATGTATCTCTACTAGATGCCATTTGCAATCCATAGGCCTCTATTACTATAGGTAACACAAGTGGCATAATAGATCCTCCTAGACTAGATGACCCAACTTCTTACAATGGTCCCATGGTCTTCTGGATTCAAGGAGAGATGCATGAGGATACTCTATAAAGATTCTTGGATATATCAGTGAATAGAGACCTTAGCAAGAAGCATTGGACTTTTCATGAGTGTGAGCAAGTAGAGGATGAGATATTGTACTATCAGTCAAACATCAAACACAAAAACAGGGAAACACAGTAACGACTTAACTAATCACAAATCCATGACAATCCTGACTCCCTGATTCCATCCACTCCCCACAACCCTTCTCCACCTTTGCCTCTTTAGTAGGTTACTTCATCATCATTTATTATCTGATCCAGTGTAGTCATCTCCACCAAGCTCCCTGCCTTTACTTTTGCTTCCATCTAATCCACTCTCCACATTGTAAGTACAATCATCTCCTTATAACACTTTTACAATCCTCTAATGTCTTAAGGCTCTCCTATATCTTCTCACTATCTTCAGCATGATGTTGAAACTCCTTAGCGTGGATGTAAAGCCCTTCCATGAACTGGCCTCTGCCCACCTCTCCAGGCTAACCTCAGTAGCCCTCCTCCTGGCATTATTTATGCTCTATCTAATCTTCCTACATAACTTTTTCTATCCTGGCTTACGTTCCCTACAAACTTGTTTTGGATAGATCTATGTAATACATAGCTTTGCTCCAGTCCCTGCTACACCATATAGTTTTACACTTTTTCTTGGGCCTTCCTTCGTGCTTCACAGGCCAGAACCTGGCATCCAATCACACTCCCTAGCAAGCATCCTGAAGACTCCCCTCCACTTTTCATTCTGTACATCTTTGCTGGTATTGACATCTACATCACAGAGCAGAGAGGAGAGGATGAGTTTGAGATGAGGGTTCCTCCTAACTCACACTGCTCAGAAGGCCATTCAAAAGGAGATTAGCTACTTAGTACACACATTTTTCTAGCTTTTGCAATAGGTAACTATGCATTTGACTGAAAAATATTCTAATTAATTACAACAAATTATCACACCTCTCCTATGCCACAGCTTCCTTCCATTGACTGCAGGCTCATATTATGGACTAGCATGGTTGTAGCAATGCCGAATCTCAGCATTGACTCACTTCCTGTCTCAGCTCCCCTTGAGAAAACTCTTCCCAATTCCTTGGGCAGTCACACAGTTTTTGTTATCCTTTAGTGGCTGTTGGAGATGATAATTATGAAGGTGATGTCAGTGTTTTGCTTCCACCTAGTAAGGCTCATATGGAAATAGAAAAATTTGTGCAGACTGATCTTCACAAAAGGTCTGCCTTTCTCCCTTCCTTTCCCTAGTGCCTTTCCGCTGTATTGATCCCACCTTTATCCCTTTCACAAAGCCCTGCAATAACCTAGCTCTCTTCACTCCTGGCCCTGGCTTTGCAGTGGGATTTATTATGAAGTCTGGTGTACAGACTTTAAACAGCTATAATCTTGGCCAGGCTCAAGCCCAGCCAGTCCTGCTAAATGAAGCGTGACAAATGCGCACTCATTTGGTGGTGACTAGTGACAGCTGGGATGATGATTTATCTATCCCAAGAGCAGAAGCAGGACATTTATTTAGTAGTACCCTTCATCTTCTCTCTCCTCTCAGCCTCACAATCCAACATCTAAAAATCCCACTTCTCTGAGATAATTAGGCAGTGAAACTTAAATCCTCAAATTTCCAGAATCAGCTATATAAAAGCATATCTAGCCATAGATACGACAAAGCCAGGGATGTGAATTGGTATTACTTGTTTCCTTGCCTGAAAGTCAGAACCCAGTAGATCCTGAAATGACACACAAACTGAGCATCCTGCACCAGCCAAGTTCAGTATGAAAACTATGAAAAACAGCATCTTTAGAATTATATTTTTTAAATTGGCCTAATGAAATCATATATGTTTGATTTCAGTTGCCTTGTTAATGATTCCTAGTTACATTTGTCCTTGAAAATTGAAAAGATCTGGTATTAAAATATAGAAAGAAACCCCCCAAAGTTAAATCAGGACACTCTCTCTGGTTCCCCTTGTCAAGCAATATTTATTGCTATCTTTTTGTGATTTTAGTTTACATTTCCCCTATGACTAATGATATTGAATGTCTTTTCATGTGCTTATCATTTACATATCTTCTTTAGTGAATTCTCTTTTCATATTTTGCCCATATTGTATGAGGTTTTGTGTCTTCTTATTAACTTGTAAAAATTCTTAAACATCCTAAATACATGTATTTTGTCTGATATATAAATGTGTGTGTTGCAAATAATTTCTAACTCTGTTGCTTATCTTTTTGTATTCTTAATAATGCCTTTTAAAGAGTTCTTTAAATTTTAACTGACTGCAGTCAAATTTACTTAGTTTTTAAAAAAAATTTTAATTGTTGTTCAAGTATAGTTTTCTGTCTTTCACTCCCATCCCAGCCCACCCCCCTAGCTCTCCCCACCTCCTTCCCATTTCCACTCCCCCTAGTTTTTGTGCATGTGTCCTTTATACTTGTTCCTGTAAACCCTTCCCCTTTTCCCTTGAAATTCCCTCCCCTCTCCCCTCTGGTCACTGTCAGCCTGTTCTCTATTTCAGTGTCTTTGGTTATATTTTGCTTGTTTGTTTGTTTTGTTGCTTAGGTTCCTGTTAAAGGTGAGATCATACGGTATTTGTCTTTCACCGCCTGGTTTATTTTGCTTAGCATGTTTTCCAGTTCCATCCATGCTGTTGCAAAGGGTAGGAGCTCCTTCTTTTTTTCTTTCTGCTACATAGAATTCCATTGTGTTAATGTACCATAGTTTTTTGATCCATTCATTTACTGATGGGCACCTAGGTTGCTTCCAACACTTGGCTATTGTAAATTGTGCTGCTATGAACATTGGGGTGCATAAGTTCTTTTGGATTGGTGTTTCAGGGTTCTTACGATACAATTCTAGCAGTGGAATTGCTGGGTCAAAAGGTAGATCCATTTTTAGTTTTCTGAGAAAATTCCATACTGTTCTCCTTAGTGATTGTACCAGTCTGCAATCCCACCAACAGTGCACTAGGGTGCTTTTTCTCCACAACCTCTCCAACACTTGTTTGTTGCTTTGTTTATGATGGCCATTCTGACCGGTGTGAAGTCGTATCTCATTGTGGTTTTGATTTACGTCTCTCTGATAGCTAGCGATATTTAGCATCTTTTCATGTGTCTCTGGATCCTCTGTATGTCCTCCTTAGAGAAGTGTCTGTTCAAGTTCTTTGCCCATTTTTTAATTGGGCTGCTTGTTTTCTTAGAGTGGAGTTCTTCTTAGAACTTACTAGAGTAAGTTCTTTATATATTTTGGAGATTAAACCCTTGTCTGAGGTATCATTGGCAA